>VZTZ01040289.1:159375-622313 GCA_013400955.1 Drymodes brunneopygia
GAAAGAATATTCTAAAGAAATCTTGTTCTAATTCCTGATTGTCATTGTTATTACTTGCTTTAAGTTTGTTAATAAATTTCTTTTTATATTCTTTAAAATATAAACCTGCCTTGCCTACTATTAGTCCTTACCTCACAACAAAAATCAAGTAATTTTAGTGAATGTGCTAACGTTTAACCACAAAACTGCTACAACTAATATTTCTACCTAGTTTTCAATTCCCCAAACCTCTAAACCCGCAACAAGTAGTCACATGGAAAAGGAAAGAAAAGTCAAAACAGCTTTTTAAAGAGTCTGTTCATTCCTCACTCACTAAGTGTCTTCAGGTGTAAATATGGCTGGCAGATGCTAAGAAAAAGAAGAGAAAATGGTTCTTTTCCAGGTCTTAAGTTAATTACCTACTCTGAAATAACATAGACAGTAATATTTCAGAAATTCAGATAAGCAGGTGATAAATAAAAGTTATAGAGGAAAGAAGTACTGAATGTGTGAGTTTATTTGACCTGAAAAGATTGTTTGAATGAGCCCTTGTACTCCAAAAATTTCCTGCTAAGCTGTAGACATTGATATGTAGGAAATTGTGATTCATGAAAATCATATTAATTATTAGGGGAAGGAAAATCATGCTATAGAAGTAATATAAATATAATTGTCTTTTTTATCTCATGAGAGAATTAATTTTATCATAAAAATTGTATATATAAAATGAAATTTTTGCTGAAAGATGTAACTTTTAATTTTATATGGAGGGAACTTACCTCTTGTGCCTCCAATTTACTATGAAGAACATGTTGCAGTGACTCCTTATTTTTAGACTTACTGAGTATTCAAAAGTATGGATGGACCAGATTTTATACTTATAAGAATATGCTTACAAGTTCAGGTTTCAGTTTAGAGGGCAATGTCAAAATTGTCATGTGTACAAATCCAGGAGCTTCATCTTTCATCATCTCACTCCCTTGACAGTTCTGTTTATTTTTTGCTTAGTATTGCTGACTCTTATGGCTTGGTGAAAAATTCATAAAAAGCAACAGGGTCTAAACTGGGACCTAAAACTTTCTATTCGTGAGCAATTGTCAGAGCCAGGCTACAGACTAGGCTCAGAGGAAAAACCCAGCTGGTCTTTTGTAGAAGTTGTACAAAACTGTTGGGCCAGGAACAGTCCCAAAGAGACTGAATTGACCAACAGTTGGGATGCTTTCCTCACATTGCTGTGGATTCTGTCCAACACAGCATTAGAAAATCAGGTATAAAACACCATGGTCTGAATTTTGTTCTGGAAGCTGTTTTAGCACTGATGACCTTTACAGGGTTTGGCTATTAATGGCCTAGGTTTCTCTTAATGTAGGGTTTTAGTACAAAAAGCCTGTAGAAAAAAAGCAGTCTTTTTTCCCCGTCCCTTCTTCTTTCCTGCACATTGCTGTAAATGAATATATTGCAGTACACACTACTTCATTTGGAAGGCAATTGCATTCATTAAAGGCAGAAAATGTTCTGCTATTGTGATATTCAATGGATTCAGTAAAATCATTGTCCCAGTAGAAAAAACAGAGTATATTGTAGAAAAGGGAGAGAAAAGAAACTCAAACATCTTACAAAGGGATATTAAGTCAAGCTGTTAAGTCTTTTATTCAGTCCTTAATAAGCTTACACAGTGATAAGCCTGAATGGGAGAAAGGCGTAGCCCAGAACTTCTTAAACCATTTAAATCTTATTATAAGTAATTTTTTTCAGAGATAGGAAAAGTTTCTGTCACTTGCCATTTGGATGATGAGAATAAAAAAATCAATTTACCAAAAAAAAGAAAAAGAAGAGGAAGGAATTAAAAAGCAGAGTGTAAAGAACAATTTCCCATTCAGAAGAATAATATTTTATTACTATAAGGTCCATTTCTGAGTCATAATTAAAATCTATCAAGCATAAAACATGTGTGAATACTCTGGACTACTAAATGCAGTCACCATGGAGGAATTTTCATTTGCCATTATTAGATTAAGATAATTTTCAGACAATATAATGGGCATTAAATTACTTAGTGTCAGTTTTACACAGAAATAATAGTACTGTATTACTGAGACCAGTGTTAAATACCTCATAAACATTAAGCAACATTTCTCCCTGTCTTAGTATCAGTTATTCTTCCTGCCTTTATACCAGTACTTAATTTAATTGCCATTCCTTTTTGCAAGAATATGTGGAACAGCAAAAAGCAACAAATTCTGTCTCAGTTACTTTTGTGGCTTCAGGGGAGAAGGGAAAGAAGGGCTATTGAAGTGGTATATGCACATTTTCATTTCCATGTCCATTTTGTCTGCATAAGTAATTTTCTCGTGAAAATGGGGGGGAAACCATCTTGTCTGGACAGGCTTAAACACCTGCTATGGGGAAGACAACATACCATGCTCTGTTCACGTAAACAGGCATGTTCGTTATCCTTCAGCTTAGAAACTAACTAAATAAAACTAAATACTTCTTGCTTTCTTAGATGGCAGGAGGTCTAACATGGAACAGCAGCATTGCAAAGTGATAAACTATGGCAGTACACAACTGCAGTTGTTTTCTATTTGAACACATACAGTCACAAGGTATTTATAGATTGGGGGAATGAAAGCCTGTGGATCATATGAGCTTTGATACCCATCATACAGATCTTCAGAGCTTACTCACCCTGGCACCAAACATGCTCATGCTACAGGATGGGGATGATTTCTGCCCTTTGGAGAACTCCCTAAGTTGGCCCTTTCCTGCAGACAGCCAGTTGCTTCCTTTTCCCAGACCATTGTGAGGGTTTAGAATAGCTCGTCTTTTGACAGGAGAGTGAACAGGAAAAGTGAAGTTAAAAGCAGTACTCTGCTGGGAATACTCACTGAAAAGAGTGGTGAGTGACTTATAACCACCTTGTGATCCACTCCGGTTTTGTTACTTTCTTTGAAAGCTCTGCTTGGGAAACATGCTTGGCAAAGCTTCTGATTAATTTCTGGTGTCTGGGTCTGAAGAGTTCTGGAAGGTGCTGCTGCTGAAGCCAAATTGGTATTCATGGGATAAAGAAAGACAGTAAAATTAAAGGTTATATGACATTTCTCCAGGCCTTTTTTTTTCCCCCAGAGAAGACTGGAGACCAAACAGTGGATCATCCCATGGGATGTCCCTGAGAGAAATAAGGAAAGCCTCATCCAATGGGTCCTATGGGAACAAATAGATGCATTCTAACTTCAGACTAGGGTTATAGAGTTTATGAGAGATGAAGGGTGAAAATGTGCAGCAGCTGAAAAGGGCGGGTGGCAAGCTAGTTATTCAGTTAAAGTATTTCTTTCAACCTCAAGAGAAGTGTAGTGGTCCAGCCAGAAAATTGGAAGGAGAGCAGGTGTGGGTAACTCAAATATCTCAGAGGCAGGTTTTGTAGAGCAGAGTGGGCCGTGCTGCATGGTGCTCATGACCTAAAACTCCAGCTGGGGACTGGCCAAGTTTGAGCGAAATAGAAGCAAGCTTTTATATGGGAAAGAGGAAGCCTGAAATTCTCTTCACCACTTAACAGTGGGAAAATATTTGATTATATTTTTTTTTGTGGGAAATAAGAATAGCAGCAAATGGTATTCTTTAAAAATAATGTAATCCTGTCTTTACATTGTTCTGTTATTCACAGAGATGAAGGACTGGCTACTGGCATAGAAGGCCAGCACTGTTACTGAACATAATCAAATCATTATGAGGCCCCCAGAGAAGCAAGTGAGCAATGAAAAACAGGGTCTGGAAGGATGAAAGGAAGTCCTAGGTCTTCAACAGGAGAAAAAAAAAAGTCTCTAGAATATCAACTACATCTTGGTCATTTACAATCCTTAAAAACATACATGTTAATGTGTGTGAATTCTCACGGAACTATACCACATAAAGCACATCTGTCTGTCATTCCTGTGTGAAGTGTCTATATAATACAGTGAAATAAATAAATGCAAGAAGTGAGGGGTTTGCCATAGTTCTAGCTTATTTTTTTCTCCAGAAAGGGCATACAAGCAAATGTATACAGGTCAAATTCTGTATTATTCTGAATTCTGTAGTAGACGTAATACTCAAAATCAAGGCTTTAACCCAAATACTTTTTCATCTCTCAGTCTTTTTCATACCGTTTCTTTTTAGAGCAAGTTTTTTAAACTGTCTTAAAATTAATTGAAAAAACTCTATCTCCAAGAGATTGAAGTGACAGTCTGCCCACAGGGGAAATATCATTAAAATGATCTGAAGTCAACTAAGTTTAATGGAAATTAATACATTGAAACAAATGTAATGTGACATCTGATATTTCTAAAATAATTGATTTCCATTTGTTAAATTAAACAACTGCAGCTCAGAGTTATGATTCAGAGGCACTCCTTCCTTTATTAGTTTCAAGGAATACAGCTAATGTTGATGCTGTACTACTGGTTTTAAAATACACAGCTTGTGGAAGATAAGAGGCTTCAAGAGATGCTATTTTTGATGTTAGGGGAAGGAAAAGCATCATCAAACTATTCTTTCACTACTAAATTTTTATGCCATATGGTACAAGATGTGTCTACAATTTTATACTCAAATTTTAAGGTATCAAAAATTAATTATTTATTGCCCAAATTATTCAGTGTAGTGACTTGGAGGCAAATAGCCTGAAGATTGTAAGAATCAAAAAACTTTTTTATTCATCTGCCTATACCTCATGATTTGTTGTAAAATGCTTGGCGTTTGAGCAACTTCTCCTGAAATTTAGTCACAAAATCCTTTACATGAGAGGGGATTAGGGCAAGCAGTAGATGTGAGGCACAGCATTCCACTGAGTGGTGTGGAGGCAGGCTGTTTGCCCACATGTTTTTGCAAAACAACAGGTCTACATCAATTCCAATTACTTCCCTCCTTTCCAAAACAAAGCCTATGTCCATATCTCAACGAGGAGTCTCACTTAGGCTGAGTGACAAGCAGACGTGGTTCCCCAAGTCTTTGGCAGCACATTTGGTGGCGCAGGTGGGACAGGCTGGTGTTCCTGATCCCCAGCATCCGCACAGTTGGAAAGCTTGCGTCTTATGGCCAGACAGGAAAGCACAGGGGACTGGGGCTTACCACACATTTTTTAAACCTGTCGGACTGCAATAATTCAAGACTAGATCTCCCTAGCCTTTTCTGAAATGCCCATCAGATCCTCACAAGTAAATATTTAATACCTTACACTGTCTCCTTACTTTTCTAATTAATTCTAATTTTCACTCTGTTAAAGATCTTGAAATTTTGTTTTGGAAAACAGAGAATGATGACCAGATCCTCACCTCTTCTGGGGCCTGTTCAGCACAGCAAATCAACTGGAAAAGCAGGTTAACTTCTACCGAGAAATACTGCAATGCTCTGAGACAGAGGAATTAGATACTCTTTGTGTATCATCCCGCATCTTTCCTCTACAGATACATAAATTATTAATGAGACCAAAAATATACATATGATTTGATATAATTTGACTCCTTTCAGTCTACTTTTTATAGTCTCAGACCCCAGCTCTATAAGACAACTGCGCACAATTATTTCTTAGGTCTCACCTTTTCTCTTTCTTCTTTTTCCCACCGCATAGAGCTTGTGGTCAAGCATTCACACTTCTCTAATCTTGTGGTAAGACCCCATCAGAAACAAACAATACATTTAAAAATTCATATATATGATGCAATTCTTCTTGTCTATACACTCAAGTATAAAGGACCTTTTGAGTCACAGTGGTAATTTCCCTTTTATTTTAAGTGATTGCTTAATATTTCTTTTCTCATCAGTAGTGATCAAACTTTCTTAAAACGAGACATGTTTCCGTCTCTTCTCACTCCCTCTGAAATTTTTTTACAAAACTCATCACTATTGTTATTTGAAACCTTCTTCAAACTCCCTTTTTCTATTTACTGGGATCACTTAATACATTTAACAATTAACCTCTTTTAAAGTACAATCACCTTCTGCAACAGGTGATACTTTATGGTTGCTAATTATCTGAGAACTAAAAAATGATTAAGTTTTTATTGGAAGCTTATGTAATCATGCATCATGGCTTAATCTTTCATTTAGGTTCTTTTGGGTAATGGAATTAACATAAAATGAGATGAGGAGATAAGCCTTAGGAATGAAACAATATTAAAATCTATAGTTCCAGGTGCAACTGAACCCTTAGGTAAATTCTGACTAGACCTTGGGAATGTGTATGACCTTTTCTCTTTTTTGAGGAGTTCTTTAAAAGAGTCAGAAATATAAAGTTTATAAATCTTTTCCATTAGGAATGGTGCAAATAAAGCTATTGTATAATATGAGACCCTTTTCTGTATGACATAGATATGAAAGAGATAAAATTGTTAAGGTAGAAAACACCTTTTTTTACCTCTCCTTAATATTGAAAAAGGACACAGAAGGCAGTATTTTCAAACATTTTTAATATTGATTCATACACTCCTTTAAAATGGTAGAAAGAGGAATTTCCAGTTTCAGCTTCTTCATTTGCTAAGGTAATTTCTGTTATATGAAAAGTCTGGATAATTACCAGAATCTATGTAGCTTTCTACAGTGATTTGCTTATATACACACTGCTCACATGTGTAAAACGGCTGGCTATTTTACGTCAAGAATTCTTATAGTTGAGGAAAACGCCACTTTTCAAAGAATGACTCAGCCTTCCATGCCTGGTTTCACACTCAGATTCCTGTGGCATTAGTTTTGACAGCTGATTTCCTCTCTTTACAGGTCTCCTACATTTTTACAATGAACTTCAAGATAGCTTGTCAGGAGAAGCTAAAGTCAAAGGCTTTTAAAATAGGCTTTCTATCTGTCAGCTCTTTGTTGTTTTCTTTTGCATCTATTATAGTTTGCTTGTTTACTTAGAATGCATTGTTTTTCTAATCAGAAAATGAGAAAGACAAGGAAAAAAGCCGTGACATTTCTGTTCATGTATTTTACTAAGCTAACCTGGCTAAGTAGAATTATGCTGTTTTATGGGACAGAGGTGCTGTGCAAGGATTGTGTTCACACAGCTACAGCAATTATTGGAGAGTATTTTGAAACGGCTACATGAAGAGAATCTTTTTCCTGTAGTGGTATTTTTTAAATTGTTTTTCATTTAGGCTTTTTTTTTGTTGCTGTTTTTGTATTTGAAAGTTTAGGTGAACTAGTCATTGTCAGAAAACCAGAAAGGAAAAAAAGGCTTTCAGCAAGAAAGGGACAGAAAATATGTCTTGTTCTTGTATTGGAAAAATGATCAGTTTAATTTCTGTGTTAGAACTTCTCTCTTGAGCACAGATTTCCACCAAACTGTGGGGACATTCCATGCATTGGTAAGTGAATTTAAACCACTTGGGGTTGATACTCATTTTCTTTCAACCGAGAGATTTCTGAGAAAGGCATGTGATTATTGGTGCATGTAATGAATGCAATCATTATGAGAGCTACAAGTTTAGTCAAATAACATTGCCTGTTAAGTGGAAAAGTGAACATTTTAACAAGAAAGTATCATTAAACAATTAAAAAATAATCCTTATTTAGCATATCAGTCACAGTAGAGACAGCACAGGAACTCAGATTTCATGAGCTATTGAAAGGAAATTCTCCAACTGAGATTTATTTCTAAATCTACTTTACAGTCTGTACTTCTACGTCCAAATAATTATCGGTCAAAGTAAAACTTTTTGTTTATTATATGGAGTATAGAAATGTTGCCCAAAACACAGATTACACATTAAAATTGACCAAAGCAGAAAATCAATCTGAGGCCACGTTAACACAAGTTTTTTTTCAGTAATGTGTAAACTTTTCCTTTTTATTTTATTCTATATTATTTTACACTGGTGTTCAAAATAGAAAGGATTTATTTAAATGCAGTTTGACAGAGTTACATTTAAACAATGTTTATATGGTAAACAATGTTTTCTCTACCACACAGATGGCAAAGGCAGCCTGTGCAGACAGTAGCTTTACCTATCTAACATCCAATACATTAGGACTTTTTCACATTAATAGGGGGAAGATCTGGATGGACATGAATAATTTCACTTTGAAAATGGACAAGGAAACTGTGCAGGAAGGGAGATGGCAAGTGTCTTTCAGAAGAGCTTGAATTGTAGGTTGCGATACTGCATGTTATGATTCAGTAGCTATTTTGTATTACTCTTCACACATTTTTCTGTCTCAAACTTTGAATTCACAAAGCTCTTAAGTACACAGGACATGGTTTCATGTCTATATGACTACAGAAGTAACATGTCCCTTCTTTCTTAGAGCGATCAAAGGAAATTGATAAGCAGAGTTCCCTGTAGAGCCATCTCATTCTCACAAACACATCTCTGAATGTACTTAAGGAAATACTTACAGTACAATCACAATGAAAGAATTCTGGATGCTTTCTCATACTTTCCAGTAAGCATATAGTGATATGATAAAAGTAAATGTATGTCTTTAAAATCCATTGATAAATACTCTGAACTGTGACAAGGAAATAGCAATTTCAGCAAGCCAAATTAGAAAGAATCAAGTCTCATAACCAGATGTATAATTACTACAGGGCATTTTGTGGCAGATTTAATTTTGTGACTTGAATAAAACAAATGGCTCAATGATTTTCAAACTCATTGGATGCCTGAGGCTATGTGGTGAAATGTATGTTTTATCAAATTTCAGCATGTACAAGTTTTTTAAGGATTTTCACCTAATTTAGAGCATGTCCCATTTGGGGGAAAATTAGAGACTTTAGGGGGATGCAAAATAATTTTAAATTTCTGGTTTTTTTTTTTTAGCCCAGACTTAACTTATTCAGTTATGTGTATCACAAAGTCTTCCCAGTTCACTGATTTACCTTAGTATTTTCCCAAAAAGACATGCAGTTTCTCCTCAGAAATACTTACTTTTTATTTGCTCTCTTATGTTTCTTTTATATCTTCTATGTTTTAATTTGGTGAAACCCTAATAATCACCTGAGCCAGTTAAATCCTTGACTTCGCAGCAATAGTGTCAGAGATTTTAATCAGAAAGCAACAAACCTTGACATTTTGTGTAGGAAATGTACAGCAAGCCCCCTGGTCTCTTTGGAATAACCATCTCTACATTGTACACAAAGATTATTTCAGGAAGGCTTACCTTGTCTGATCCTTTTGCAGGTTACAGTCATAGTGCAAACACAGTTTATATGAAAGAGTGCGATAAAATGATGGCAAAAGTAGTAATAGAACAGGACAAGAAAATCCATTTACACAATGGCTTGTGAAAGTGGAGCAGCATATCTTCTTTTCACCTTTGAATGGAATATACTTCTAAGTCTATCCCCTCTTAGGCTTACATAATTCTAAGAAAGGGTAGACTAAAATTTTAAAACCTTACAGCAGATGATTTCCTTTCATGAATAAGATCAGCTCAGTACATAGATTAGTATTATACTCAATTACTATTATACCTGGCCATTAGAATTTGAGATCATGTAAAGCAATAAGTCAAGCAAATGACACAAGATTGGCCCTGAGCCAAAACAATACTGGCTTGAGTGGAAAAGAAAATTATTTTTCCAGATTATAAAAAAGAACAATGAGAATTAAACTAAGGCCATTTCTTTTTTCTGGTAGAATAAAAGAATAAGATTAGAATTTATTTTAAAGTTTACCTTATTAATAGTTTTTATTTTTATTATTTATAGTAGAATTTGAAATTTCTTAACTTTTAATGCTATGAAGATATAATTAGAGTGAGATTTGTGCTCTAGACCCTTCACCAGCTTCATTGTCCCTCTCTGGACACACTCCAGGATCTCCAGGTAGTTCTTGTAATGAGCAACCCAAAACTGAACAAAAGATTCTGTGTACTGCCTTGTCAGTGCCAAATACAGAGGGACAATCACCGCCCTGGCCCTGATGACCAGACCAGGATGCCAGTGGCCTTCTTGGCCACCTGGGCACAGCTGGCTCATGTTCAGCCACTGTCAACCAGCACTCCCAGGTCCTTTCCTGCTGGGAACTTTCCAACTACTCTGTCCCCAGCCTGCAGCATTATCAGGGGCTGTTGTGACCCAAGTGCAGGGCCTGGCACATGGCCTTGTTGAACCTCATACCATTGGCCTTAGCCCATTGATCCTGCTGGTCTAGATTCCTCTGCAGAGCCTTCCTACCCTCCAGCAGATCAACAGTCCCAAACAAATCAGTGTTGTCTGCAAATGGAGGGTGCACTGGATCCCCTCATCCAGATCACTGATAAAGATATTTAACAGTGCACAGCCAGTTTCTCCAGGAGAGTTCTGTGGGAAATGGTGTCAAGCATTTTACCCATATCTAGATAGTCAACATCCACAGACTTTCCCTCATCTGCTGAGGGGGGTCACCTGCCATAGGAGTAGATCAGGTTGGTCAAGCAGGACCTGCCTTTCATAAGCGCTTGCTGGCTGGGCCTGGTCCCTGATTGTTCTTCACATGCCACATCGTGGCACTCAAGACTATCTGCTCCATGACCTCCCCTGGCACCGAGGTCAGACTGACAGGCTTAGAGATCCCAAAATTCTCCTTCTGACTCTTCATGTAGATGGATTTCACACAATTTTAGTCACCTCCGACATCCGTGATCGACTAGGACTGCTGGTAAATGATTGAAAGTGACTTGGTGAGCTCCTCTGCCTACCTCCCCAGTACTTTTGAGTGTGCTGGTGGAATTTCTCACCAATCCATTTTTTTTTCTCTGTTGAGAATATATCCAGTGTGGTTTACTAGTTAGGAGCTAATTTTTACAGTGATTTGTATTTTAGAAAAAGAAAACACTGTCACCCACTTCTCATTTTCTCTATCAATAACCAAAATGCAGTTGTTTTCATGACCCAGGATATCATAGTTTGGAAAAGAAGTTATAACTACTTCTCATACTTAATACCTGTTCTTGTAAAAACACTCCACATCACAATGAATCACTCACAAGTCTTTCATTGGAAAATTCCACTTGGCCATTAAACAGTACTGATGTTTTCCTATTGTGTCTAAAAATGAATAATTCATATCCCACATAAGAATAAACTAGGATGATGAATAACAGAGCAGAGCAAATACAGTTAGGTCTTATTTTATATATCCTACCATATGCTGCCTACGTGTCATTTTTTGCCTTCTTTTTTGTTGGCTAGGATGAATTTTGTTAATGTGTGTGTATATGTGTGTGTGTGTGTGTGTGTATGTGTGAATAATTATATATATATGAGATTCATGGATCAAAATGAATGAGCTTCAGTGCGTGTTTGTGAACATTTTACACACACACACACACACACACATACACATATGCTCAAGGAACTATAAAAACTTTAAGGAAGTATTAAAAAACTTGACAATACTTTCAGACATGGAATAACTCCTTGGAAAATCTCAACTCTTTTATGCACTGTCATTTCCCTGAAAAGTGTCATGGCTGTAAGTACAGTCTCTTCTCTTTTTTTTTTTTCTTTTCCCTGCATAAATGGCTTTCAATTAGAGTTTCAAAACATTCCCCAACACATCTCACACAAAGATGTGAAACATAGTGAGTATATCCCAACATTTCCTGATGAACCATGACTATAATTCTTCCTTCATGTTTCTTGCCAACTTATTTATTAAAAAAAAGCCAGTAAATAGAAAATAGCAAATAATCCCTTTAGGGGCAGAGAGGACCTGTCCTGCCATTACCCCTAAAAATTTTTAAAAATAAAAAAAGAAATTAAAAATTTGTTTCGTTTTGACCAACAAAACATTTCTGTTTGATCACATAATTTGTTATGATTCTCCACATATTGGAGTTGATTAATCCAAGAATAGTGGCCACAGCAGAAAAGGAATGAGTGTATTTCTTCATGTCTGACAGTTCATGTATTTCCATAAGGAAAAAAACAGAGCCTAGTCCCCTATTCCTTCTACAGAAATTTAGTAATTCAAACTTTCCTATTGATTTCAGTCATAACTGATGACACAGTGTTATTAAGAACAGAGAAAGACTCATTTGAGAAAAAAGGAAAATCTTCATTTAATTCCTAATTTACTCTGTTTTATTACTTCTTGTAAACAAGTGAAGTAAGTGTTGGTTTAATTAACAAAATTTCTGGCCCACACGATTGGGGAAAAAAAATTAATCCTGCAGGATGTAATGGGGTACTCGGGTTTGATAAAACTTCTGCTGCGAGACCAGTTTCCTTGTAACACACCCTTAATTAAAGCAAATGTTGCCAAACGCCAGTTAAAAAAAGCCAACTGAAGTTGTTTAAGTTAATTAAACAGTGCTGCTGACTCGATGTTCTCTTTGCAGAGTGTGCAGGCACTCTCATCCCTTGCGCTTCTCCACTGGGGCTGTTCACGGCCACCCTCACACACTGGAGATTTGGCCACGGGAGGGACAGGCAGGTCAGGCTCCTGCTGAGCAGAGGCCCAGAGGCACAACATCCCTGGATGCTGCCAGATCTCCATCAGTCACCGTGGTTGGGCTCCCTGAGCCTCAAGGAGGTGCCCGGCCATGCCTGGCCCCTGCCTGGCCCTGGCCACCAAGATGGCACTGGAGACATGGGCTTTGCAGTCAGACACCTGTGCTGTGCCCTCCACATTTCAACCAGTTTAATCCTTTTGGAGGGGAGAAGGGATCTGAAGATGAAGAAAAGAAAAAGAATCTTTATCCCATTGTACCACCCAGTTCAGGCATGGCTGGAAGTTGTGTACTGTTTGGCTGACACAGTCTTCCTCTCCTTCACCACACTGCTATATTTTTTTTAATTTATTTTTTGTCTGGAAAATTTAATTTTGAAATTGAAAGTAGTTCTCACAAAGTCTGTGGCTGGACAAAATACACGAGAAATAATTTTTAAAAGTTTATCAGATGATGGAGAGTTCAGATCGACTTGATTCAGATCAAAATGTACAGAACAGTGTGGGAACACCTGAAGTAAGGACTACGCTTTGGTGTGGTTAAAACAACACCTGCCAAGTCAAGGTGTAAGGAAGGTCTATTAGCTTTTGCCTTCTGAAATTATAGAGCACATTCACAGACATGCATATACATGTGTATGCCTGTGTGCATATATGTATAAGCAGATAAAGCTGTTTTCTGTCTTCTTTTTGTCTTCCTGTGCCTAATTTCTTCATTTGGATAAATAATGCTTCAGTGAACAGTACAGTAATCTTAATCTATAACAAATAAGAATCATCTAGAAAGAATCATCCATCCTCCTGAATTAACATTTATTTCTTATTATAATGGAGGCTATCCTTCTCCAGTACTTTTACTGAATGTGATATTTTACCACAATAATAAACAAATTAGAAATGCTGGAAGTCATTCTTTGTCATCTTTGTATCTTTTTTCCCATTCCCATTTGACAACTTAATGATTTATAATATTTAGATTAATGTTTATGGAAGATCATTTTTAATGGCAATATTTGATAGCCTAATCTGTTCTTTTTTTGACTCGGTTATATTTTTAATGACTGATGCTTGTTTCATATGAATCTTGTCATTCACCGACAAAGAAAACAGGAAAGACATGGCAGCCAGAACATATTTCTTTATCTTACAGTAGTAATTTAACACAGGGGACACCTAGCTGTCTCTCAACAGATAAATGATCCTATCTTTGGTGAAAGCGAAGAAATTCCATGCCTTCCTAGTAGATAATTGATCTTTGTTTTCTCATGGTCTTGCTTGCAATCAAAACATTTTTTTTTCCAGGTTACCTTTTAACTGAGAGCTAAAATAAAGTGAGAGACGTCTAGATTTTAATCTTAATTCTGCAGCCAGAAGGTCTTGAAGGAAAAGATAGGTGTGTAGAACAAAGGCTAATATCAACCCAGAGGATTCATACTGTGGATGTTTGGCTGCAAAGGGTTCATTGTGCAAAGCACAAACGCAATAAAAAGCACTTCCTTCTCTGCTAAGAAAAGATACACTTTATGATTTATGCCTTAATTCACTGAAGATTTTGTTTTTCTGAGGTCTTTCTCCAGTCCAACCATAGCAGGGTAGACAACAAGGGAAAGACATAGCTGCAGCTGTTTTCTCCCCACACTGTGCAAGTCCAGAAACACCTCAGCTCACATCAATACACAAAAGGTCACTTCATCAGTCTGTATTCTCACAGGAAGTCGTGCATCTGGGCAAAACACCAGCACCTGGCTGAGAAAGCATGAAAACCTGTCTTTAATTTGTATGAGTTTTAGAAAACGTTCTCCCTTTCCTTTCCTGCCTGGTTGTCCCCTTCTGCCTGAAGGCTGTAGGAGGGGTCAAGGAGCTGAGATAGTAGTGTAATACAGGGAATAGATTGATGACAGCTCAATGGGTGACCAGAGAGAACTGAAATCACAGGCAGATATTTGAGACCTTATTACTGGGAAAGTAACAAACAGTGCTAATTTCATCAGACCTGTAAGTACTGACCAAAGGCTTAAGGGATCAACAGCTCTAGGTAGCACAGCAGTAAATTAAGAATAACTGGCATCAGCCCAAAAGTGAGGATGTGTAGTTCTGTGTAAAAATAATAGCTTTAAGAATAATATGAAAATACAGTTTTCAAAATTATGGTGAATTTGTTCTAGAAGAATATAAGAGAAGAGAGAAGAAAAATTCTTGTAGCATGGAAGAGGTAAAATTTAAACAGAATACAGCATAAATATGGATATAATACAGGTTTTAAGTCTAGCACAAATAAAATTTGTGGTAAGAAATCTAGGAGAAAAGTTCACAAAATCGGTTCTTAATTTGTTGGAGATCTGTAGACTTATGAAGTTAGAATTATGACTTAGAGTTATGTTTTCCAGATATGGGTTAGGTGCCTCTGTTGTTGCTTTTGTGAATGACCACAGGTACTGTTGTTTTTATTGCACTATTAGGCATTGACTGGATATTTACCTTACATTGAAGTCCACTTGGGGTTGAAAATTTACGTGCCTATATGTTAAAAGTCCTGGAAAAGCTCATTCTGCTAACATTGTGGAGCTGACACTGACAGGACTGAGGTTACAGGACAGCATAGCTCAGTCAGATCAATGTTCTTTAAAAGAAAGACTGGTGGAAGGAGTGGCATATCTGGTTTGTGTCATAGCTCATAAAGCAGAGCAGCCTTGCAGTGCTTGCCCCTTTACACTGCAAGAGAAAGGATCAGCTGCTCTCAGGCTTTTCTGCCTGTCCACCGTTAACAGCGTGTCAGTCAGGAAAGAATACACAGACTAACAAAATCTTCTAGCACTGTAAGACTGAATCTCAATACAGAAGTGATAAATTACTAGCTTGCTGTCTAGAATATGCATAACTGCAAGTGACTGCACATCTTGATTAAAGCTGAAATGTCTGGAACAACTGGACAACTCAGGGCCAGCTTGACTTAGCAGCTGCATATTCACACCAACAATGATGTGGGGCTAGGTATTTAGCTGAAGCTGTTGGACTGCCTGCTGATTGTCTTTCTTTTCCGCTCCTTCTGGGCAGCTGTGCTTCTGCCACAGGTCTCTGACTGGGGGTCTCAGCACGGTGCTTCTGCTCAGCTCTGGGTTCTCGTGTGCTGCTGGGGACTCCTGCCTTTAGGATCTTACATCCTTTCACTCATCTCTAAAATTCACCCAGTTTTCTTGAGTTATGCAACTGAATTACATGCTACAAATCATGGAGTTAATTTCTATGCTTGGGGAATATAAAGATGTTCCTTCTGTAAATGAAAACCCACATAAAAGATCAAGCCTGCTCATAAAAAGTTTTGCTATAAAAATCCTTCCAGAGAAAAGTATTAGTAGAATGCATTTTCTTATTGACTATCAGGTTCAAACTTGTGAATATTTATACTGTACATTCAAAGCTTTTAGAAAAGATTAACATTTTTATTGGTTATGTCAATTATAATTTCAAGAAAGCCTATTATATCAAGTTCAGAGACAAGGCTAATTTTAATAGGTGATGCATAAACTAGAATAACTCATCGAAGCAAGCAGGAGAATGAAATACATTAAATTGGTCCTTAAAAGTGATTATTTTCCCTCATATTAGCATAACACATAAGAATAATATTCATAGCAATCAAGGACAGCAGATATCTTGACAGCACATCTTCCATCAGTTGAAGCATTACTTTCCAGAATTCTAATAAGAATTTCAATAGCAGCAAAAAGTGAGTACATGGCATTACAGTAGGAACGTACAATGTTATAATTAAGAAGGAACTCTTTCCTATTTCTACTTCTAAAATTTCTCATGAGTTCCTAAAAGTAATTCCTTTTTGGATGAAATTTTTCCATTCCACATTTCAGGTTTTAAAAAAAAAATCTATCTGAAAAGATTAACACTTCTGCTTTTCCTACATCAAAAAAAACACAAACTGATTCAAAATCAGGTTATTCCAGGTGCTATAGTTTAGTCTTTACTGAGATCAAAAACGTAGATTATTCTGAAAACTGCTATCTGTTTCATGGTCTGTATAACCATCCGTTAAACAGCAATGTAGCATTTGGGTTCTTCAGTCTTGATTTGATTACTAAAAGGACTATGAGCCTCATCAAGTTTGAAAGAAAAATCCTGCTTGGATAAGTTCAAAGCAAGGGATAGTTAAGCTGTGTAATTTAATTACGTTGATGAAAATGGTCCATTTCCTTTGCATTCTCTGTTTGTTTCTGTCCAAGGAAGAAGTTTGGAATACAATCAGTTGCCGAAGTCTGAATTTTGCTCAGACTGTGTGCATTTAAGGAGAGCTCTAGCTAATGAAGCCATGCCTGATTGAGAATGGCATTGTACATGAACTCAGACTGTCCCTATTCAGACTCTCTCATTTCAGGACACAGCAACTGAACAGGCAAAACCACAGTTTGACTCTCAGATCCAGAGTTAAGACAGTAATACATGGAGCCTGTTGGATTTCTTTTTTAGTTTTTTATTCAAAAGCTGAACAATTTTTTTCCTGAAAGTCTATCTTTGGGCTGTATTTAACTTTGCAGAACAGCATCTCAGCCCAGGAATAACCCAGAAATCTAACTCCAGTAGTGACATCTTAGGCATTTTTGCATAACTTGCACAACTAGATTTGTTTATTTTAAATAAAATGTCTTTCTTTATCAGTGTCAATATTAGAATATCAACAATTAAATTATTTGTAGCTACTTTATCTCCAAATTAAAATGGATTCATTCTCAGGCTTTATGTTGAGACTATCAAGTGCACTGGGCTACTTTAAAACTAGGGGGAACTCTTTCTTCTTAGGATACCACTCTTTAATATATTCTTCACTAGATTGAAATGATCACAACTCATCCATGATGTCAACTTTTGTCATTTCTGAAGCATATTAGATGTTCATGGAAACCAAAACCCGTGTAGTTCTTTTAAATATGCATAAAGCAGTACAGCAAAGGAGATCAAACCTTCTAAAGTAGAGTGAAAATGAGAACTGCGCAAATGTTAATAGCTACATAATTGTTTTAGCAAATCAGCTGAAGATGCAAGCATTAAGTTCTTCAATAACTCTGCAGTACAGCCTCCAAAATGTCATTTTGTGCCAAGGTAACTTTTTGTTTTTACCTGACTTTTGTCATTACTATAGTTAGTCATTGAGTAACATGGCACTGGTAGTTTGTTAGAGCTAAGAGAATTTCTTAGATATTTCATATTCCTTGGCATAAGATTTCCAGAATAAAAAATTAACCTGGATTCAATGAGGAAATACATTAATTTTTGTTTGTAATTTCTAAATATCTGTTGAATTTTATTATTTTTGTCCTTTCTTTTCAGGTATGTTAGGCAGCATTACACCTACTGGCTTTAAAATACACTAAAATAATACCAAATTATTTGTAAAAACAGTTGAGATCATTTCTAAGAGAGGCCCCTTCATTCTTCATTTACCATACTATTTATATTTCAAAAAAATCTAGATTCCTCCTGCTATGCCAAATAATTATTTCTTTCTTTAATTAGCAAGGGTACATAAAAATATATTATTAGTGCTGCAAACTATTATTTTCAGGGATTGATGTACTCATTTCCCATCTAGTTTTCAGGGATTAGAAGAGTTTAGATAAAAATAAACCAATTAACATAGGTGTTACAGAAATTAATTTATTACTACATTGTTTTCATTGCTGAATTACATTGTTGCAATACATTGTACACATTTAACAACATAATGCTGGTGTCGTAATTATTTTGGTTCATCTCAACTTGCACATCCAGAGGTAGGTGCTAATTTCTGTTCTTTTGATTCCTTGGGGAACAATGGCAACAGAAGTCCATTAGTCAAGACATAGGAGAAAATAAAAAGGAAGCTCTGAATTAGGCATTATATTTCTGATCTGTCAAATATAATGTGCTAAATTCTCCTTTTATTTACACTGGTTTTATCTATTCACAGAAGTTTTATCTACCTACAAAATGTAAAATATTCAATTCCTGACTTACACTGGGGAAAATATACTATAGATGTTGATACAGTCAGATAAGAGCTTTCTTGTAAATATGCTCTTCTCCTGTATGAAGAATGCACTCTTACTTGTAAATCAATAGTCAAGCTCATGCAAGACAGTGAAGTGAGACATTCATGCAAAGCAGAAGCTCAAATTAATGTCAAGATGGTAAAGATTAATGTTATAATGCATGAAAGCAACTTGTCTGAGTCAGGGTTACATGGGAAAAGAAAACAAAGTCCTGATAAATTCTTTTGTTAACATTTGAGAAAAGATTTATGAATCATGAACATTACATAGTATTTTGCTAAGCAAATAGAATAACTAATAGTACAGGAAGTCACTGAAGCTTTAAATGTGTGATGGTTTGCAAAAAACAAACACATCAATCTCTGATAAAGAAGCACTTTTCTAAGTAATATTTTCCCAAATGTGTGCAGGCATATGTGCAATGTTTTTACTAAGTCTAATATAATGTGTGCATGCATGTGTGTGTTTAACAGGGTAAATATTCAGAGACGTAGCCTTCCTTAAATCTAATTTCACAGATTTTCTTTTGTGCAGTTATTTTGATGATTAAACAGGTAAGTATAGATATGTGTCACTGGTTTCTTAACTGAAGTTTGCATTAGAATTTCTGCCTTATACCTTGCTTTCACTTTCCTTGATTGGATTTCCCTGGGGAGAAAAACAACCAATAGACAAACACACACACACACACACACACACACACAGACACAGAGACAGACACAGAGACACACATGCACACAAACTCCCCAGTTAAAAAAAGAAACAACAAAATCCAGCAACAACCCAACAAAAAAACAATCCTACAGGTTATTCTTTGCAAAGGTTTTGTGCTTTTAAGGTAATTTTTGAAGAATTAAAGTTTGAAAAATGTATCAACATTTATCATAAGCTGTCTTGTCTATGATAACCATGAAAGGTGTCATCCCTACTAGTTTACTTTTCCATAGCACAGTTAATATTTGTAGTTGTCTTAAAATTTGTAATTATCACGCCTAGAAGTTTTAGATTTTTTTTTTTCAAAAATTATGATCAGTTAAAAAAAGTTCTAAACAAAAGACATTATTCTGGAAAGAGGAAATATATAAAAGCCAGAGTGGTAAAGACATAGAAAATTTTACTAGACTTCAATATTATTCCTTATATATTAGTAAAGCATTTGAAATTGCTTTTACAAATGTAGATTTTTTCAGAAAAGTTCAAGTCTTAAAATGGATGAGTTGAAAAAATAATGCCCAAGGGTACACTGAGAATGAAAATATATTCTCTGATTTGTGAGCATGGGATGTAATGACAGTGTGGTACTTGCAGCCAGAACAACAAAAACATGAATACAGTAGAGTTGCTTAACTTTAAAGAAGAGAACCATTTCTTAGACTGTTTTACAGAGTTAGCTGTGCTTCAAGAATGTTGCATGCCAAGCACACACCAAAAATCTTTCAAGAAAAAAACCAAAAATTCTCTGACATAAAAGGACCTCTTTGTAATTCCTATAAGTAGATCCTCCAAGTAAATTCCCCATTCTTAAATATGCAATCTATTCATTTTAAAATTAACAAAAGATTACAGAAGAAACTATCAGCCAAGTAGCAATTCACAGTGCTCTGAATTTGTTCACATTTGTTATTTTAATCTCACCAGAGCAGAATATTTTTATTTTAGTAAATTCTAAGTAGTGGGGTAAGGTTATGATCTATAAATTTGCATAACATATACACACTAAAGTTGTCATGATGGCAACACATAATTGATTCGACTGTAGTAACGACTGTTTAATTTTTACATTCACAATACCACCGCCACTAATCTTTTTGCCTTTTAGCTGAAACCTGAAGCATTTAGTCAATTTTGAATGTTGGAAAAACCTTACTACATACACAAGTATAAAATAATTGACCTATTTGAATGCTAATTACACTTAAGAATCTTGGTTCTCTAAAGACAAAAAATCAGCCTTGGCCATGAATTGGTAATAAATTGGATGTGGGTATGAGCATAAACAAAGACGACCAGTGAAGAAAATAAATCCATTAAAAGACGACAAGATATGGGAGACCAGGGAATAAAATAGAATCAGTTAATATCAGATTTGCTTTGTGGTCCAAAATGGGTAATTACAGACCTATGGTTTCTAATGTACTGACATCCTGGTCTTCTGGTGTCTCCAGAGGTCAGAAATCATTGATAGAAACACATAAGAGCATGAGAGATGGTCACCTTACAGTGTTTGGAGTTTAAAAGACAAATTTGTTTCTCTATTTTCCCATCTGTAAGCTCCTAGAACTGCAATTTTTTCCTTTTCTATCTGTGTTATATTTAAGCTCAAGGAAGGGGTCCATTTATTCAGCCAGAATGCTGGAGGTTTTGTGGTTGACAAGAGGTGCCTTTTATGCTGATGAGCCTTAGTACATTCTCTGGCATTTCCACTGTTTGCAAAGAACATAATTATTGTAGTGGAGGGTCTCTCAGCAGTCGGAGAGCACCGTCCAAGTCCATGGAGGACTTGGAAAAAAAGACAAAAACCACATGAAACTGGACTCTCATGTCTGTGGTCCAAACCATGACAGTCAGGGGTAACACTGGTGCAAGATGAGCATTGAGAACTTTGCAGCTACAGGAGTGAATCCCTAATTTATTTTCTCCAGATTTCGTGGAACAAGATTTCTGTTCACAGATGGATAAGGGAAAACATTTTCCAGTAATGTATCCCACAGCACCAAAATTTCAGAGACTCCTGGTTCAAAAGAACATGAAAAGTAGATGCCATTAACAAAACATTAGGAAATATGAGAAAACCTTTGAAAATCAACATTAAGAGACAATACTATAGCAAAAGGAGTGATTTGGGCTCCTTAAAGCATCATCGAAAAAGGTATCAGCGAAAGCAGGTTTTATACACACTTGCAAAAATATGACAAAGTTTGGTTGCAAGGTTCACTCTACTAATTACTACATGGATGTAATGTACACAAAAACATGGAATTAGAATCTATTTAGAATGATTTCTGTGTAGACTGGGGTTAAAAAGAGGGTAAACTTTTATGAGGGAGATGCTCCATTGAGTCACAAGGTTCAGAGAGGGCCCCCTTGCTTTCTAATTCCTCACAGAGTCCAAGTGTGACTTAGTCCAATGTTGTCCCAGATTTGGTCAATGCTTTATGTCTCAGAATTTAATAGGGAAAAGAAAGGGGCAGGGGAGACAGTCTTTTGGGTCACGAGATTCAGAAAGGACCACCTTGCCTCCTGAAACTCCTTGTCAGAGAGAATTCTAGTTGTGTCTGTTTCCAATCTTATTCCCAGGCTTGGTAAGCAGTTTTTGTCCAAAGGATTATGGCAGCGGTTTGCTACTGACTAATTTATAAAGTGGTTCAATAAAATTTACTACAATTATAAAGTGACCTACCAATGTATTCCTCATACTTATGCTATCCTTGCTGTAAGGCGCTCAGATCAATACACACACACACAGAGGAGTATGTACAAATGCATACCTGTGAAAAATCCCCCTCAAGAGATATTGAAATACTCATGCCAATGCTTTGGTCTTTCTCTGTGGCCAAAGGATTGAGCATCAAGAAGTGAGGATACCAGCCCAGGTCCTGTCAGCAGACAATGATCCTCGGAGTATTCCACGCTGGAGAACTGGTGAACTCTGAGAACTGTCCCATTCACAGGCAGATACTGGCCACAGTCCACTGCAGTCCAGGAGAGCTCAAAGCATCTCACTTAGGACTGCTGTTAACAGGGTCTCAGGATGATTTGCTTTAATCAACAGTATTTTTTCCATTTTCAGGTCAGTAACTACTGGAGTTTCTAAAGGAATTGTTTCCAATACCATGAAAAATTGTTTAACAAAATTACAGCAGTAAAAGTACTGCTCTTCTTAGGCTACAGCTCAGGTAGAGAAAATTACAATTTTGTCATGGGATGATTGATTACCCCTGCTCTTGCTCTTCACTGTAGGAGTTCCTCATGGCCAGTGCCATTGCACCTTAGCTGTGTAAGAGCTTATGATGCAGTCAAAGGGTGTTTCACCACTCAACAGATTACACAAAGGCCACTGAGTAGCCTGAGAAATACAGCTTCAGGGAGGCACTGAGTGCCTCCTTTGTGAGTGTTTCCTCAAGAGATCATTAAGAATTATTGAAATCTCTGAGAATGTGTTTTATCAGTGGGTTGAGTAGTCACAAATTATTATTTATGAATGATAAGCAAATTCAAGGAAAACAGGTACAAGAAAAGCCGTGCTCAAGACTTGAATCTGTTGAAATATATTGGTGTGTCAAAGATGAACAGCCTAGGATTATTTTTTCACTTATCCCTTGGGAGGAATAAATGATAGGAAGACAAATACCACTGGAACCTAAAACAGTTTTAAATGGAAATATTTTCAGTCAGTAAAAAAAAGTCAAGGCAAATATCTGGTACAGCCAATTGTCTCAAACACCAGAATACTGCAGCTCATGTCATGCTACTCTCTAGTCTATCAGCTTCTCTGATAACGTCCTCTTTCAGCTTCCGTTTATGGACTAATTATCTTCTATAGTACTAGCCTAAATATATTTTGACATAGGCACTTGAAGTTAATTCTGCTAACTCCCCAATCACAAAGCACAGTATGCAGTCTCTCTTCTTTTTCTATCTGTAGTGTTCATGCCATTATAAACCTTCAATCCAAATGACAGTAGAAGAGCATCTCAGAAGTTTTCCATTAGTTTTCTTCTGGTATAATAAAATGATTTGAATTCCAAATAATTGTAGAATAGAAGAATTTCCTTCCCAGATACATGGAGTGTTTGTTGGGAAATAATACTAGAAAGCTACATAAAAATTGCCACAGGGAGCGAAAGGTGACAGGTAGAAGGGAATACAAGATTGTCCATGGCATTGATGGGGGCTATGAAACTTCATGAAATGAAACCCCTATACTTTGTCAGAGGCACCCACAGCCTTAAAGACTCAACAGATTTTCTCTGCTGCATTTGCTACTGAGAATCTGAACAAACTATTCTCAGTATCAGGATAAACTGGCTGTGTATAATACTGGAAGACAGAAAATATAATCCACTTGGTTAAAATGTTCTAAGAGAATGAAAGGTTGGACCACTTTGCCTTCAACTACAGTTCCATTTAATTATCTGGAGGCAACTTGTTTACAGACAGCCAAATAAAACAAGATTTGTGCAGTAAAACAGCATGTTGTCGCTGAAGTGTACACTTTTGCTCATGGCAGTTTTCCCTAATGCTCTGGAAGTCAGAAGAATACCAAAATATAAATTATGTGGTCCTTAGAATAAGTGTGATTCAGAATATTAATTACTTAACTTAAGAGCTGGAGCTGAATATGACTAAAGCCAGTGGGAGTTCCCCAAATGAGATTAATAAAGTTTGAATTAGATTCTAATTTAATATCTTTGAATAAATGGTGGATTTTTCCTTATTACTTTTTCCTGTGTCTTCATGACTCCTCTTTTTCTTATCCACACAAAAGAGAACAATAAGACAGTGCAGTTTGGACTTACTATTCATCAGGAAAGAAAGCAATGTTAAGGCTTTATTTGAAATTTGTTTTTCATTGCAAATTATGAGAGTTGGCTCCTTGTGTATCCTCTAAAAAGTCAATATATATCACAATACAATTTAATTTTATAAAGCTCATCAGGAATTTATAATTTCTAACATTACTTCTAAGAAGTATCTCAACAGATAGCAACTTTATGGTGATAATGAACTTTCTACATCAAAGAAAATTATTATCACCAAATTTTCTTATGATAATTTGAAAAAAAAAACCAACCCAGAGGTCTCCTAATAAAGAGTCACAGTAGTTACTATAAAATGTCTGGAAACGTTGCTGTGGTATGCAAATTGACCATCTCACTAGTTCCTCTAATAGCAGTCCAAAATATTACCTGCTTGCTGCAAGTGTAACAGTCTATTACCGGCCCCGTCTTTTGGGTTAGAAGCAGGGATGGTGTTACCTTTCCCTGGAGGGTTATGGAAGAGCTGCTGAGAAGAGTCTTTCAACACCTTGATCCATGCCATGCTGCAGGCCTGCAGGGTTCTGCATCCAAAAGGAGGATGGAGATGACACAGAAGGTCTTTAGTCCCTTTCCTGTTTTGGGGAAAGCTCTCAGCACTGTGAGGGATGAAGATGAGAGCAGATCACTTACATTGTCTGCTAATATGTGTATTCTAAGTTTATGAGAACTTCTGGGTGATTCAGGTTAGAATTTTTTTTCTTTTTTTTTTTTTTTTTTTACATATTAGCCCACATGCCACTTAAATAGATTAATGATACTACATAACTCCTGGGGCACTTCATACTTCAGCTGCAGTATATTGGTCCTCATAGATAAAAGAGGCTTCACAAATTCCATTGTCATCTCATCTCACCTATTCTCTTTAATATTACCTCCTCTGCATATTAATATGGTAATCCTGTGGTGATCCCAATTACACGTTTAAAAGGTGACTGATAAAAGAGCCTGTCAACATCTTTCATATTAATTCCAGTGTTTAAGCCCTCATGTGGGTCAGATGTTTTAATTTCATTTGGCTTCCCTGAAGATTAGCAGCTCCGTCTTGTTTCACCTTTCTTCAAAAACATGAGCCCATCTGAACACTAATTAGGATGCATGGGCTGAAGGGTGGGCCTGTCTGAAACTCTGGCTCCAAAAGGCATCTTCAGGAAGGTTTGAGCACAAATGGTATCTAAGGAATCAAGACCCCTGTTGTGGCAAGGGTGAGAGTCGAAGGTTTTCAGACTGCAATGTATTTCCACTTGTTTCAACATGCAGTGTCTTCTAAACCTGTAACAAGTGTGGTGATTAATTTTTGAATTCTCTAATTTTGACAAATATGGAAAAAATCATAAAAAACTCTTCTTCCTTAAAGACTGCTAGGTTTGCCTAATAAATCTAATGGCTAAATGAAATGGTTTTCCCTGGATTGCCATTATAACTCTTTCCTGAAACAAAGTACAGACAGTTTTAAATAGAGAGCTGGAGACTAGAAAGTAAGGTAGAAAAGACGGTAGAAACTAGAGTAATAAAATTAGGGTGCATAGGGACGTAGATTAATGCTGGAATATAAATCTTTCCAAAAGTACATAGAGTTATATATTAAAGTGAATTATGTCAATAAAAAACCAGAGATAAGTATAGTAAAATCCAGGGTCTAGGAGCACAAACTCCATATATTACTAGAAATTCATATTACTGGGAACAAATGCTTCCTCTACAGATACATAAACATGGAGAAAACATTATTATTAAAATCAAATAGAAAGAGAGAAGTATAAATAAAAATTATTTGAAATAAACAAAGAGGCCATTAGAAGCATAATTCCACTTTAATAAGACTTCGAGGGAAAAATAGAAGACCTAAAGAGTAACACTCAATGTATATCAGCTACTGTCGTTTCAGTCAAAGTCTAGCAAAGAAAAAGAAAATAATTAGGTCTCTAAATGCCACTGAATTCTAATGAAAGAAAAAAGTTAAGTTCAAACCTCATATATCATGTTATGAAGCAGACCAAAAGCATACCCAAGGCAGAGTCAACAAAGATAGCATCAAAGCTCAAAAACTCAGGAGAAAGTAAAATTCAATGTTTACCTTATAGTAAAACATCTATGACCATCATAAGGTATTCAAGACTGGAGCGGCTAAATTGATGTGGAAATATTTTAAAATGTTATGTAGAAGCAAAAATGAGTCAATACTCAAACTTTGTCACATTATTGAATTTTTAGGCATATTTTACTCTCTCTGCCCTGCCATATGTGTATAAAAATGAGCTAGAGATCACCACCCTTCTAGGCCATGCATTCAAAATAGTCTTTGCTGTTAAATGGTACCAAGAGATTCCTGTCCAAAAAAAACAGAACAATCAGGATAGATAATTCAGCCATCAAAGAGTAAGGAAATAGGTGTCTCTACTTTGTGTCCCTTAATGAGACAGGGCACTGGATTGAGAATCAACAATCAATATTTTGTTGATTTGCTTTTATTGTTAAAAAAGTCTTTGGCTTATTTTATGACTATTTATGCCTTACTTTATAAACATACATTTATGCTGCTTACACTACTTGCAGATCCCTTTCCTGCATGCTCTTTGATAATAAAGTAGATGGCATTTTCTTCCCTGAAATGTCCTTACTGGTCCTTTACTACATGTCCTGTAACACTTCATTTCAGACACTGTAACAGGGGACTATATTCCACGATCTACTAAGTTTCCTTCAAATAACAATAATATCCCTGTAATTAGGGAGCTTTATCAAAAGTGACTTGTGTTAAAACTGATATGCAGTCACACAGTGTTCAACCTCCTTTCTCTTCTCTAACTCCCTTGAAATTTGTCTGAGGTATCTATCAAACCTGAGACAATTCATCAATTCAGAGACCAAATAAAACCATTTTCTTCCTTCACCAAAAGTTAATTGAGCAACTGACTACACAGAAAAACTTCAGATTAAAATCATGAGTCAAACAGGCTTCTGTATGTTGTCTCACAGCCTGAGTAATCCCTGTAGCTCACAAAGATTCAACAGACTAAACAATTTATATTCACCTGAGATCAATGAAAAAGCAAATTTTTTTTCTCATGGTTGATACTTTCATTAATGCAATACTATTTATCTGTATTTGAAAAGAAGCCTCAAAACCTGACTCGTTTAAAAACCAGAGATCTTTGTATTATTAAAACATTTTCAGCAGATATACTAGTAATCACATGATCCTATATGTGGGGGGAAAAAAGCTAATTAAATCATTAAATTAATTAAATAAACCTACCTAGCATCAGTATATAATATTACTAAAAATGATATTTACATTTCCTTGTCTGTACAAAGACATATGGCAAGAGCATGAGATACAATATCTTAAGTGTTAAATAGTAAATTAGTTTTTTCATTAGCTTTAATGAAACCAATGATGGATGTGGTTAGCACTTGAGAAATAGGTTTTCCTCAGAATACATTATTTGTATTTTTGGCAAGGAAAGAGTACTTTTAATTCTACTTCAGAGACTATATTGAAACTCTGTGGTTTGAATCACAGAAAAATTTAGTATTTTTTTTCTAGAAAATACCTGCTTTAATGAAGTCCACCAGAATTTTATTATGCAGACAATAAATGCATTTGAAAATATTTTCCTCCTCTCTGTAAAGTATAAAATTTTATTACAATATTTGATTTTATCTCATTCTTATTTGTTTCAGCACTGAATTACTGAATAGAAAACCACCTACTTTCATCTTTCACATAATTTACATTTAGATTTTGATATGGGATTTTCCTTTACGGTAAACCCCATGGAGCACTCATAATGCCTTTTAATAGTCTAACAAATGTTGCAGAAAAGCTGAAAATTGAAACATAGCTTTGGACATGGTAAATCCTATCTATTTATGAAAAAAGAGCATTTATGAGCAATTGATCTAATTCATTGTGATTTTACTCAGCTGAGATCAAACCAAGTATCCCAAGATACTGGTTCTTTTCCATCCATCTGAAAAGATTTAAAACTTCTTTTCCCTCCATCTGAAAAGATTTAAAACTTCACTTTTCACTTTTGTGGACAAATGTACAAAGTAGGCTGGGAAGGAAAGGGAGGGAAAAACTCTTCCATTCATTTCTAGAAAGAAGTAACAGAACAAGGCAGGAGGGGCAACATCAGGACCCCACTCTAAGGATTGCCATTAGGCAGCCATCTCGCAAAATGACTGTCCTTCAACAAGTGCTAAACTAGCCTGGACACATAACTGAGAGTACAGCTGAGAAACAAAGGAGATGGTGAGGAGGACCTTGAACTTCTTTTTTTTCTGGTGTTATATGGGGTAGTAGTTAATTAATTAACTGTCTTCTCATTCCAGGATGCTGTCTGCTCAACAAAGGGTTAGAAAACTATTAATGAAATCTTCAGTATTTAGAGTTGGGCATAGCCATAAGAATCACCATTGATCACTGGTGCCTCTATGCCAGGTGCATCTAAATCCTCTGGATCTAACCAGTTCCATACTGAAATAGCTTACTGATATTTAACTTTCTTGCAAGTTGTTTTTGTAACACTGAATTCAACTGCAAGTGGTATTGAAACATCCATTAATTCCTAGAAGTTTTTTCAGTTATATATTCCCCTTGCTTAATAGATATTGGTAAACAACACTTATTTTGGATTTGTTTGTTTGGATCAGGGTTTTATCCTCCAGGAGTGAGAACGCCCCAGGTTTTCTGTTCCCTTTCCACAAGTAGCTCAGTGAGAAAGGAAGCATATTTATTTGGTTGTCCAAAGACACATACACTGACACAGATCTTTCAGTAGCTCCTCACTGTGTTTGCCTGGCAGAAAGGAAGGAATAAACACACTGTGCTCCTAATTTCTCTCTTTTGCTGTGTTAGCAAAGTTTGCACAGTGGAGGCAAAGAGCAAGCATTTTGGTTGGGCTGCCATCTACGCTTTCACTGTTTCCTTCATCTGAGTGAGTGAGAATGAATCTTTAAGTCAGTGAGGACCAGATGCCTGTAGTGTCACTGCACCTTTCAATGGAATGAACCAAGTGGTGTATCTGAGCTAATATTGGAATTTTTCACCCCAAAAGCACATTCCAAACATAGTGAGTGTAGGCCTTAGTGAGGAGGTGCACTCTGCTCATAATCCCATCCAAGTAATATGGCGAGATGCCTAAATGTGACACTGATTCCAAATCATAGAGGCACCAATTATTTTGCTCTAAGCCTAGCTCTATTTGTTGGTTTTCTTTCCAGAATCACTTCTTTCCCTGTGTGACAAGGCCTATCAAATTGATTACTCTCTGACAGCAGAGAGACAGCTTGCCGGTTGGGCAGCCGCAAGCACTTAGCAGGTGCTTTTGTCACTCCTGACATCTGACTCAGATGTTCAGGCACTAGGTTTTGATGAGATTTCAGGAAGGGGCAGAGTCCAAGCCTGACGCATTCAATATGCCATCTCTCATCCAAAACAGACAGAACAGGAGCTTTTTGCTAAAGCTCTGTTGCAAGGGAATAGTTTGTTTGCCAGCTGTAAAACTGTCTCAGTGTAAGAAAAGTATGTGCCAGGTTATTACTTAACATAGCTATTTTCCCTTCTGTTCACATATCAGAGGTAAATGATAGAAAGAACCAACAGCCTGGGTCTGTTTTACCTTCCTTTAGAAGCTTTTCTAGTGAACAAGACAGTGAGATTTTACTTTTTAATTTGAATTGTTTTGAAATAAAAATCAAGGGTCAATCAGTATTGGTACGCGTTAACATTTGACAAGAGACATAAACTACCCATGTATTCCATATGCACCTACTCAGAATGTGCAGTTGATTATTCCACAGTTTTCAAAGTGGCCCTTTTTTCCAGCATGACGTTCTTGGAAGGAGATATGCTTTAGATGCTGAAGCTAAATCTCAAAATTATACAGAAAAGAATAGATTCATTCTCCATTAAAAAGAAAATTAGAAGTTTCTAACTTGAAATATGCCTGGGGAAATGCATTAAATCTTATAAACACTTAAAAATATGATTAAGTTTAGGCATATAAGCATTACCATCAGGAAACACAAGTTTTCCACAGCTTAGGCTTGTTAGATACTGGAACAGAAATATCTGTACAGGATGCTGGACAATCCTGTCACATAAGAATTTACATGATATCTCACCTGATTTCTGTCTTTATTTCTTAAGTGTCCTAACTGGCTACTTTAAGAGGTAGTGCTTTCCAGATTAGTGGCTTGGCTTTGCTTCTTTCTCTGATTTTGCTCTTCATAACGGAAAATCCAAAGCCAGTCTGCATCCTTTTTTGTGGTAAGGGTGAGTTTTTTTTCAAATGCAGAGTCCTAATATAAAACTCCCCATATTGTCAACAACAGATTAATCAAAAAGCTCTTATACACTAATCATATCTACTAGTGGGGCTACAAACCAATGTAACTAGCTAGGGGAACTGGTTTTGGTTTAGGTCATATCCAGAATTGTGCTTGAGATGCCTGTTTTAGCAAAAGCAGCAGAGAATTTCTATATAGCCCCTCAGCTCACAAGCAGTTATTTACTTCCCAGTTGCTTGTTTTCTTTTGTTTCCAGATTTTGAGATTTTACATCAGCTCCTGTTAGTCAAGAATTTAATCCCAGTAGATAAGATGGAATGCTTTTGGCCTGATTCCTAAAAATATTCAATGACCTACACCTGTGTTGATGCTGCAGGTTAAAATCGTTTAAGTGGAATTAAGTTGGATCCCCTGAGTTTTACACACAGGATTTTTCCTTTTTGCAGCTAGTGGCTCATAAACCATAAGCAACAAAATATACTTAATGACTTCTAAGCAGAAATGAATCAATATACCCTGGGTATGAATAATGTAGGCATCAAATTCTGAATTAAATTATCTCACACACAGAATCCAAGCATTCTTTGAAAAGCTTAAAATCTCTCCCTTGGGTAAATGTCTAGCGTGTTTTTAGCCTAACTTCTATCACTGTTAAGTCTTGTTATCCTTCAATCAGTCACAACAATCCATGAGTTCATTCTCTTGTCCCACACGCCTGCATGAAGCACTGTAAGCCTGAATTTCAAGTATAATATTTAAGACCTGGTTTCAATACCAATGGCCTGCCAAGAGTATAAACTTAGAATAGTAGTGTAAAAATACAGGATGGGAGGATCCTTTCTTTCTTTCTTGATGGCAACAGATAAGCTTAGTTTGCTTATTTGATATCTAAATAAAAGCTATCGCAAAAATACTTAAAGGGGTGGTCACTTTCAGTGACTATGTAGAAAATAAACAAACCCTTGACCCTCCTTAAAGCACTGTTTTCCTATATTGTTCAATGGGTAACTACTGCCTTTTGAGGGAGACACATATCTCTAGAAGTAAGCCATTTCTGACATTAATGATCATCCTACGGCATGCTATGTTGGTGCAGAGAGTTTGGACCTAAACTGATACATGAGAACTTTTGTTCCCATGTCAGGTTGTTTGATGTTGTTTCATTGCATTTACAATCTTTTGTTTCTTGAAGTCTTCACTGGTATTATGCTTGCTTTTAAACACCTCCCATCTCAATTTAATTGTAGTTACAATTAAATGATAACAGAAGTAAGAATAGGATAGTTATTGAGGAAAAGTAATGAAGTGGAGTTCAGCTTACTGAAATGAAAATGCCTATGAAAATAAAGAAAAAGCAAACTAACTTACTTATTTTGCTTAATTAATGAGGTTTCCAAATGAAGGAAGCACAGTTTGAATTTAGGACGTATATTTTTGTAACAAAAATATAATACTATATTTCCTTCTTACATATAAAATGAATCTTTATATGGGGCTGCTTAATCCAGCCAATTGTGGCAATTAACTATCCATCTGCTAGCATGGTAGGAACATGGCTAAGTGGTGATCATGGCAATGATAGGTTAATAGTTGAACTCGATGATTTTAGGAGTCTTTTCCAACATAAACAATTCTTAGATAATTCAGCAATATTAGCTTTTGACTATGCTTTTGAATTAATTTTATGATCAGTATTTTATTTAAGAGAGCATTTACTTTTAAGCACAGGGTTATATTCTCAGTACTAACTGGTTTCCTTAGAGTTCTGCAAGCACACCAAGACTAAGGTATAAATAGGCACTTCTAATGTTTATCATCCCCCACTGTTCAACAGTATGTTTGGATTTTGCACAGAGTCAGGGGGGAAAAGATAAAAAGGATTTATTTATTTGCTTTCTCTTACTAATTAGAGCCAGTGAGGCCACTGAATGCAATCACCTCTGAACTCTGTGAGAGATGAGAGACTGGATTCTACAGATCAGTCTCCTATTTCTGACAGCATTTATGTGAACAGCTTCCAGGCAGCCTGCAGTAAATTAATGGACACCTGGGCGCTGGGTCGCGTAAGTTTTCTGCTGCATCATTTAGCCTCAGGCTATAGGCAATTGTTGGTAAACTCAAATTTATTTTGCCTTTTGTATTTGCACTACTTCTAGTATAATTGGGCTCTAGAGGTCTCTTTCACTTACTAGATGTTTGCAGGTTACCTCTAAGTTGTATTTTGAATGATATGTATTTGCTATTCAAGAGTATAGCTCTATTACATCATCAGATTTTCAAGTATTGCTCATATACTGGTCTTGTGTAGCATCTGTAATTTTTTGCTGAAGAGTTCACAAAAGCAAAAAGAGGTGATCATTATTCATGCCAAAGCTGACGATATTTTCAGAGTTCACACCTAATTTTCTTGAACATATTTTTGATAAATGAATAATATGTCATCCTAAGAAGAGACTTTCCAGAACTTATTCTTTTTTTCATACAAAAGCACATTATTTTTCCTCTCATAAATCAGGAATTTCTGTGATAGTATGCTGTGCTGTGAGAAAGTACGTGAGAGTTATATAAACCAGAACATAAAACTCCCCTGTGATCCCCCTTGAAAAACCATGCACAGCAGTTGGCATAATTCTATCAGTAGGAGGTATCAAAAAAACAAAATCCAGGAGTGTGACTATTATTTTTTTTAACAGAGGATTGAAATTAAGAATATTACATCACTGTTCAAACTATATTGAAAATAGAAACAGCTGAGCCACTAATAAGTTTTGAGCAAGCTGAAGACATATGGGGGAGCTATGCTGAGCTATGAAGATAGAGCTTGGATGGTGAGGAAGGCAAATGGAGATATTGTTGGTATTCTGGTGAGGCTGATGAAAGGATTTGCAGTATTATTAAATTATTAATAGCATATTAGGCAGCAGGGAGGGAGTGCCAAAGCTGTACATACACTGAGGTTCTGTCAGCAGTGGATTTTCTTCAACTCCTGGCAGGAGGAAAAAAGGAAACAAGCATTAGCCTATTCTTTGCGTCCTATAAGAAGAAGAAAAGGATGATTCAAATTACCTTCTGGTTCTTGGTCTTAGACATCCCCATTATGTTTCCTATAAAGTCTAAAATCATAACCTTTAAAATATTGTAAAATAGTTACTTGGAATGACCATGGGGATGGTCTCATTGTTCTTCATAGTAGAAGCAAGTAATATAAAATCAGCTGCGTATCATGAACAGCAGGAATATATCTTTAACAGCAAGTCATCAGCAGGGACTCAGGGATCATATTCTTTAGCTATAGTTTATCAAACAATTTCTCTGAAAGAAGTTAAGTCACAGGAATTTAGTATTTTCCAGATGAACTTCTAGAGTATGCCTTATAAAACAGCTTAGATTACCAGAAAGTCTTTATAGACACTGACCTCAAAGAAAGGAAGGGATTTTAATACAAATACTGTACATTCAGGCCTTCAAATACTATAGAAGGAAAAAAGAAGAATGCTGAGATCTGTAGGCAGATCTCCCAGTTTCCCAGGTAGGTGGTGAAAACTTCCATCTCAGAATCAGGAGCATTCACTGTAACACATTTCTTGATAACTTCATCAGCAGCCCAACCTTGAACTTGAGCTCTGCTGAGCTTGACAAGCATTTACACTTTCTATCCTTGCTGTTAGCATTACACAAATGGATTCAGTTGTATTTGACACAACCTTGTATAATTTCGGTCCATGGCCAAAATTTTATAGCAGGTCCACAGAAACATTAAGAAATAGACCTGGTAAAAACAGCGCGTCATCATTTCCCATCCCTTTATGGCCAGACCATCTTTAAGTGATCTTTACTGGTGCTTTTTTAACCTATTCTCAAACACTTCAGATGATTTCTACTGCATCCAAAGCAATTTGCTCTGGTGCATTTCTACCTTTATTGTTAAAAAGGTTTTCCTTACATCTAAGCTGAATCTTTCTTGCTGGCATTTAAGAGCACTATTTCTTGCTCTGTGCATGATAAAGAGCAAATTGGTCTTTTCCTCTCTGCAGCAGTCTTTTATGTTTTTAAAGGCTACTGTGAGTCTCCTCTACAACATTATCTCCTCTAGATTTAAAATAACTATTTCAATTTTTTTCTTGGTTTTGATGTTTTCTAAACCTTTGATCATTCACTGGATTGTACCCAACAGATCAATATCTTTCATGAATCAAGGTGCCTAAAATTGAGCAATGATCTTAAGATACAGTTACACTGCTGTTTATACATACTTTTTATCCATTTATATGCCCTTTCCAAAAATGTCAATGTTTGAGTCATAGTAATGCTGTAATTCATTTTACCAGAAGGACTTTTTCTGTAACACTGCTACCAAATGAGACATTTCACAGCTTGTAGTTTTGTTATGGAGTGTTCATACCAAAATGGAAAAATTTACTTTTGTCTTTACTGAATTTAACCTTATTTTTCAGGCCTTTTCTCTAGTTTATCAAGATCCAATTCAATTCTAGTCCATTATCCTGTTCTCTTGAAGTTTCATTTTGCTTAACTGCAGCAGCCAATACTACAGTCATTAGGCACCTGTTCCCTACATATGTTTTTCCATTTGATAGTGATCTCAGTCACAAGTTTCCTAGGTAGCTTCTGATAGTTTTATCTAGAGTACTTGTCTCCAGGTTGTTTATGAGAATTTTCTCTGAAATACCATCATATTAACACGTAAGTAACGGATATCTGTTGCTTCTTCCCTTCTCATGAGTCCTGTTTCTCTCTTATAGCAAGAAATCAGATTTCTTTGATATAATTTGTTCTCAATAAATCTTTATTGACTGTTGATCATGTTTATTCCTTCTTGGCACTTGTTTGTTCCTACAATTTTCCTGAAAAATTAAAGTTAAGTGGCACATTTATAATTTAGTTTTCATAGACCATACTCTGCTCCAGGGAAGCCTTATTTTGTTTCTCGTAGTCAATCAGTATCTCACCATATTACAATAACTCTTTAGAGTAATCACTATAATATATTGCTTAGGCCACCTCTAAATTATATAGGATAAGGTTTATTGTATCAAATAATTTTAAAGTCTCTGACTTTCATAGGTGTCCACTAAACCCTTTCCTTATTCTAGGTTAAAATAGTATCTTTTAGTCATTAACAGAACTTGTGTCAGTCACTTGATTGCAGATGACATTCATTCTTTGAAAACATTGAGGCAAGAAATGTCATCCATCTGTTCACATTCTTTATGCCATTTACAAATAAATTTCTGTCTCTGTTTAACTGTAGCATGACATTTTCCTATAGCATATATTACAACATACATTTCCCACATAATTTTCCCTTATCACTTATGTTGCCTCTTTCATTTTATGTCCTTTACTAGCTTAGTCTTTTTTGTGCCTTGTACCTCCTGATTTTATCCCTTTGTGTTATTACTCAATCATCTTCACCTTGTATCTGACCTAGTACTGCTTTCTGTAAACTTCCCACTTCAGTCTCAGGGTCCAAGAAGAGCCCATTGTTTAGCCAGGCTGACATCCCATTACACTCTTATTCTTCCTTTGTAATAACCAGTGTTTCTGCTTCTGCCTCTTAGTTTACCCATATCTTGTCTTAAACTGACTTCCTACAGTATCCTAAATGCTGTACATGTGAGACAAAAGAATCCTGCCTTCTTGGAAATGTCACAACTTATAGATGTATAAAATGCTTCATGAACACATCCGTAATGTGCTCTTGTACCTGTTGAATGAATATATATTAGTGACAGTCAAGGAAAATCATGTCATAAAAGCATTATTTTCAATTCATATTCTAACTGGATCAGTCATAAAATTCTGCAGCTCGATGATAAAATTTTAATACTATAGCCCAAATCATTGATACAAGCAGTATGTATAAATATTTATACACTGAAAAAAATTTAAGCACTATAAATGTAACTTTAAAATACCTTTTTAAAAGTTCTGTTTTCCTTGACAGAATTTATAGCATGTTCTTGGAATGGAATACACACTGCTACTCTCCCCTAAATATTAAATACAATTCTTGTACAGAGAATCATACTGAAAAGCTATGAATATCATTACAGTGTCACCTCTAGTCTGAATCAGGTGCCACTTAGCAAGGCACTCTGAGTCACTTATAAGACCTATAGCATGGTTTTAATATGTATGGAATTAGGGGTCTTTTCATTAATATATTCAGATGCCTCAGTGCCAAATCTCTGTCAGTTTGGTTCTGAGGAAAAATTAATTAAATTTAAAATAATTAATCTATGTTATGGGTGACAAGAATTAAGAATTGGCAACTTACTTTCAGGAAATGTTCTGGATATTGCTATAGCTAATGAAATATTAGGTTTTTATTTTGAAGTTGTGACTAGGAGCTCTTAATGGAACATTTTAATGACATGCTAAATGCATTACCAGAAATTACCAGAAGGCATAAATACCTTTGGATGCTCAGATAAATACTGTTGCTGTTCTCTTAGCATATTGCATATTGGCATGTAAAGGCTGCATGATCAGAATCTGAATAACTTCAACTATAACAAGATGCCTGATAAAACCGGGTTTAGAAAGGTGTCAAAAATTATTTTTAGAATTACCCTTAAAAGGAGGTAATAATCTGTACCAGATGTGATCATCTCAAGTAACTATCAATATACTTGCCATTAATTCTGGTAAATTAAGAAGTAATACTATATGCTATAATATACAGTGAGCCTTGATAAGGCAGAACTCTTACTTGCATCTCCTTCCATCTGTTGTTAAGAAGGTAAAGAATAAGTTAATAAAGCAACAAGTCACAAAACCTAGGTTTTGGCTGAACAACAGATTTGCTGAATAAGGTGTGCAGGAGAGATTTGCTTTCGGCTGTACAGTTTAAACAAATAGAGGAAAGACTTAAAAATTCCATGTCATGTGGTATTGGCTTGCCTTTGAACTTAGAGTGTAACTCACAAAGGATTTGGACAGCTTTGAGACATTTCTGATAAGCAGAGCTGGTTTTAAGAGGGCAGGGACAGCTGGCTCTCATTTGCCAAAGGTGACAGATAAGGAGCCAGCCGGTGGGTTAGACTGAAAGATTTCAGGGTTTGTGCCAACTTATACCAGAGAAATCCAAGATACATTGACCCAATACATGACACAAAACCAAAAATAAGCTAAGGAAGATAAAAAACTTGTAAGTTAGGTGCTGATCACCTAGCGGAGAACTGGAAGAAAATCCAGGGAGTTAATAATTGCAGTTGCCAGAGAAAGTCTAGGTTAAATCAAGTTTGAGTCTAGCCCCTCCAAAATTACTGTCCTTACAAGAGTCATTCTGAAAGTCTTTGCAAAACAAAGGTTGAGCTGAGGAATAATTAGCCACACGATGTTGCCACTATATTCAATCTACAGCAGTCACTGCAAAGTCAGCAACTTAGAGCACAGGAAAAATATACATAAGGAGATTTCATTTCTCTGAGTTTCAGAGGACTGATACAACTCGAAATAATTTTTCAAAGAAAAAAAGCTCAGCGTTGGAGACATCCATAGGCTGTATTCAGCTAAAGGAAAGGTAAGTACAGGCCATTTTTTTTCAGAACTGCAAAAATTGTTTGGCAGTCATGAGGAAATCCAGTTATATATAAAGTATGTCTGTAATCGCATTTCAATCTTCTTCTACTCTAAGGTAAAAAGAAAGGTCTGATGTGTAGGTAGGATGTCAGAGGTTGTTGATTAAGCCAGTTGTTGTGAAATAATAAAAGGTCAAGGAAGTACTTCAATGTCATTTAGTTGTAGTTCTCACTGCCTCAGTTTCACATAAAAGAGATCTGTTCTCCTTTCTATTACCTATTACACAGCATTTGCCACGTCAGTCACCCCAAACCACTTCATCACCACAAGTTCAGATTTTCTGCACCCCTGAGGCAGAGCGGACATATGGCTGAGGCTGCTTGCTGGGTTGTGTTGTATGAGTCAAGGATGACTTGTCCAAGGTCCCATGGAGACTCAAGTTACTGTGGAGCTCCAGTGTCCTTTTCCATTCCCTGACTTCACTACTTTTTATAAAGTGTGCCTTATCTTTCAGAAAGCATTTAAGAAAACCCAAGATACCTGACATGTTCATTTGTTACTGATATTCTTTTACTAGTGATGGTTTTTCTTGGGCATTTCCATGTTGCTTTTTCAGAAGAATTTGCCATGCAGCATGGGAATATCCTACCTCATATTTCTCTCATCACAAACATAAGAATTATTTATTTAATCAGAGAGAATATGCAAAAAGATGTTTTTTTAAGATGGGGATGGAAAGGAAAAGATTGAATAAAGGAAGGAATTTCAATATCAAGAAGTGCAGCTACTTTCTGACCATCTCTGATCTGTTATTCAGAAAAAGAGCTTTTTTGCATGTTGACAGGACTGACTGGGACACAAACAAAAGAAGACACTTTAGAAGTAAATGACAAGAGGAGCTTAAACTGTGATAGTCTGTCACTTGGATCTTTAACAGCAGAAGAAAGCAAGTTATCCAGATTAGCATCAGGCAAGAAATTGGTGTCACTGCTAGAAAACATCTTGGATTGCATGACTACTACTTAAACCTGGCTGTCAACAGAATCTTCATGGAACAAGATGTCTCAACTTTAAGGAAATTACAGTGCTTAACAGCCACAGGTAACCTGCCCAGATCACTTAAGTGAAATGCTAGTGAAGGCCTTTGACAGAGAAAGGTGTTTGCATACCTAGTGTTCCAATCAGTTCATACTCTCCATTTATTTGCTAGCTACAGATACACAATCAAATAGCATGCTGACTCACATAGGTAGAAGCCTAGGCAATATTTTCTCCTTTGTGATCAAAGAAAGAAAGAAAGAAAGAAAGAAAGAAAGAAAGAGAGTTTTGTCCTAAAAACCCTTCAACTTACCTAGTAGAAAAAGTAATCACTGGGACCTTTTCCAACTTATTGATTACCCTACTTGAAAGTCTTACTTTATTCTGTGTTGCTCACTGACCAGTCTTGCATTTATAATAGATGACTCCTCAGGTGAGGATCCTCAATACAAAGTATGTCAAGAAAAGTAACAGAAGGAATTTTTGGCTCATCATGATTTATCAAGATTGCTCCAATCTACCTGAGACTTAAGGTCTTTCCTATCATAACTTCTCCTTCTCACTGAGTTAAAGAAATTGAATGAACTGCCATGCTGAATGTTCACATATTTGTAGCAGGGTCTCTATATAGGACAATCAGTGTAGGATTGATTTTTGATGAAACTGAGCCGATCCCTCTTGCTGAACATGGTCTTCTGTCTTAATTCTAGACTTAAGGCCAAGGCCCTTTCATGGACAGGATGTCCCTTGACCATTTACACAGATACATTTTATATAGCACTGAACAAAAACTGTCAAACCTCATGTAAAAACAACTACATTTTTTCTTCCTTAAGCCTCTCTCCTTTGATCATCAGCGACATTCTATATGTTAGTTTCAATTTATTCATAGCCAGTCTACGCTTCTTAGATTTATCTTAGGTTCTATCTTTAATAATTTCAAAGCAAAAATATTTTTGAGACCTCGATTTTTTCTATCATAAAGAATGAAAAGCCAAGCTAGTGAGCCTATCTTCTTGTCTGCATTTATGTCTGTGTTATATCTATGTTCATCTTCGATCTCATAGACTGAATATTCACACATAAGCAAACCTCCTTTTTCAAAATCTCTCATTTCTGAAAATGAAAGACAAAATTTTGATTGAAAATTTTGTCAATCCCTTTAATATTTTTAGATCACAAACACTTCTCTTTAAAATTGTCACTGAGGCAAATAATTTAGAGATAGAAATAATTTTAAAAATTAATTCATGGCTTAATTCATGGGCAAGTATTATTTTTTTAAGAAAAAAATACCCAAACAACAAAAACTTTAAAAACCGGGATATTTGGATGGATAGACAAGTAATATTTTTGGTTGGTGTAATACATAGTAAGTAATGTGCCATTTTAGTTCAGTCAATGAACTAGAAAATTTGAAGTCTGTTGGGAAATATAAGAGATGAAGCTACATAAATCAACAGTGAAAGAAAAACCTTTTAGACTTTGCTATTAGACTTTTCTATTAAGATAACATAGTACTTGAATCTGAAACCCTGTTATTGAATTTCCTATGGAAATCTCCATATTAATTGATCTTTGGTTATTGTTGTTCCATTAGTGCATCACAAAAAAACAGAAGAATCTTGTTTTTGTCTTACTCAATTTTCAATAATGAATATTTCCACAGAGGGCAATAATTTATGTTTTTATTGTCTGCTCCTAATTTGTATTTGCATTTAGAGTTCATGTGATTGTAGGATATTCTGCACAAGGTAAGATATTTTCAGGCTGTTATCCAGAAGCATATTAATTATGAGCATCTACGTTTTCATAAATTGTCTGATACCCTTGTGATAAATACTTAGCTTTTCCTGAAAATGCAGCTCCTCTAAGAAGCAGTAGTAAAACTTGTGTGTATCCGAAGGATATGATTTAGAGATCTTTGTGAATGGGTCATAAACAGTGTTCTTAGCCTATGGTTTGAAGATGTACCAGCATTTCCTACACAGTGTGTGTACAAGCAGTAACACACAGGGAATTCAGCAGTAAAAGGAACAGCCAGTGAGAGACTGTTAGAATGATTTATGATATGCTGATGATAAAGGTTGTCTGGAAGTCATGTAACACCAAGGGGCCATGGTGCAGTTGTACTGCAGTGACTGAGAAACAGCTGAGATTGGACTGTAGCTAGATTTGTCATGGAAAACATTGGTGTGACTGGAATAAGAGAGCAGGGAAGACTCCAGAGGAGGCAGCAGAGATTTTAAAGATCCTCCTTTGGAGTTTGCCACAGGCTGGTTTACAAGCTTTTGATTTCAGCAGTCAGATAGGAACACTTACAGGCCAAGGAATTTTTCTTGTCTGATCTTGAGTGTTGTGATAAAAAAATCCCTGTTCTTTTGTTCCTTTAGGATTACAGAACTGAAAAGAAGCATACATGAAGCTTTAAGTCTAGGCAGAATCTAACTTTGATTTTCTTGTAACTTTTCACATTTTTAAAGATTCTGAAAGAAACTAACAAAACAAGCAAACAAAAAAAATATTTTAAAAGGCCTGAGCCCCGTTAAGAGCAGATATGTCTGCTCATACTGTAGCTAGAGTCTGAAATGCATGCTGTAGCATGCCAGGACCCAATTCTTTAGAATCTGAAGTAGATGAGTATTAATTCTGGCCTCTAAATAGAGATTACACCTGTTGAAGGCTGTGCCTATCTCACATGCCTCCCAGTGCATTCATTCCCAAGATTTTTTTCAATGGATACTGGAATGGAGCATGTGATAACTGGTGGAGGTGGACAGGGGGTGGGAAACAGAACACAAAAATTAGTACACACCTTAGAGTCTCACTCCATATGCACCTGGGACATGACCATGTTCCTAAGTTTTTTGCCAGAAATGAAACTCTTTTGTACACTTTTGTACGTATTGACAGCGTAAGAGGTTGAGCTAACAATAAAGCAGAGCACCTTATTGTCTTTTGGAAAGTCTTCTGAGAGGTAATAAAGAAAAAGTACGCACTGATATGTACGTAATTTCTGAACAGATAATTGTCATTACTGGTTTATTTAGTAGGTATCCACCTCTTCTTTCTCCCATGCAAATGTTTGGTTTTTTTCCCCTAGATGCAAAATTTGCTCTTTACTGTAGAGTTCCAGTCAAACCAGCAGCTTTAAATTAAAGCATATTTTCTGTTCTTTTTAATCTCACCCTGAGGAACAATCCACGGGGAAGCTTAGCTGACTTTCCAGGAGATCAAGAAGCAATGAAAGCACATTTGCCAAGAAGAACTTCTGGCTTAAAAATTAGTGTGACACAGGTGTCTATACTACTGTTATGCTTATGTTTGATGAGCTTCCAGGGATCTAATAAAATATAATACAATTATATTACAATGAAAACACCTGAATAAAAGAAAACATTTGAATTTTACCCATGAAATTAACATCTGTGTTTAAAGTGAAAAGTGATCTTAGAATTTCAGGGAGATTTGATTAGTTATGTTTTGGGTTTTTTCAAAAAAGTCTTGTTCGTCTGTCACTCTTCAAATTCATTTGACTGTTCAACTGTTTCGCACAATGAAACATATAATTAGCACTAAAACTGACTTTACAATTACTTTCCAGAATTCTTCTGTTCAACACAATGTGGATAAGGAAAAAAGAAAAACATCTCTATGAATAAAGTAAAAATGGAGGAGAAAGATTTATAAGTATTAAATATGAAATATTTAATATCAGTTCGTTGGTGTCGGGATCTCAGGCAACCTCGGGATAGGCTGCCGGTGGTCGTGGTATCTCTTTGTCCCCTGGGCCAAGCCCGTAGTCAGCCGCGGGGGGAGAGCAGTTTCTCCAAGAGACCCACGAGCCCAGAGAGAAGGGATTAGGGTTCTTGTTGGTTTCCCTGAACCCCGACAACTGGCAGAATAAAGGAGAGACTCTCGGAGCGGCAGTAACTCGACTTTAATCGGTCAGATCCATCTCACAAGAGCCCCGAGCAAGGGCTATGCAGGAGATTTTCTACAAAGACAGTTAACCAATCAGGGATAGGGTAAGGGGAGGGGTTGGGGCAGAACCGGACTAGCTCAACCAGGAGCAGGAGAGGGAGGAGGGAACAAGGATACATAATCAATCAGTAACTGTATTACAATGAACTTTCTGGAACGAGGGAGGAGTGGAACTTAGGACTGGCACATAGAGTAACTAAGAACACAGGGGTGGGGAAATGTAGAACCGGGCTAGACCATAGTAACGGGATCAGGGGTGAACTTCCTTGGGAATGGATTTGCCCACCAGGGGGAGGAGCTAGGAGCTGCAGGAAGCTTCTTTACAGAAAGAGGAACTCCTACATATAAGGAAAGGACATATATCTTAGCTAAGTTGACTGAAACAATTGGAAGAATTCAGCTGTTTGAAAGACATGGGAGAATTTAATTAAGAAATACACCACCATGGTTTTTCATTTTGGTTTCTTGTTTTCTTCCCCTCTCTTTCATCTTTGCCACAGGAGGTATCATTTTCTTCAGAAATGTTGCCCTCCTCACATGCCTTGATCCTTACTGTTACCACAGCATTAGTTCTTCGACTAATACGTGCTTCCTAATTCAATGCAGAAAAGCTAAGCAAGTAAAGAAACAAAAGCTTATGGTTTGCATACATCTTTCTTTTCAGAATTAACCTATTTTTAAGATATTTAACTCCTTTAACTCATTCTGAGTCCTATCCTGGGTCTCCTGTTGCACCAACACACATGTAATTGTCTTTGGAATTTATAATTTTTAATGTGCCCATTCTTGATGACTCATTAAGTGTTGACTTTTATTGTCATGCCTTAATCCCTGGTGTGTACATGTTGGCAACAAAAGCAATTTTGATTAGGAAATTCAAAATTGTATTATTTCCTAGAAGGTGAAACCTCCTGCTGTGTTCTCTGCAATATCTTATTTAATTTTTCACTTGTTGGATGTTAAAGTAAGCACTGAGGTATAAATAGAGGTGTTTTAATAATTAGTTATCACAAAAAAAAAGAAAAGCTGTAATAGTAGTTTGGCAACAGCTTGTATAAGAAATCTGAATTGTAGTCCAAACATAGAAAAATATCCCCCTTTCATGAATAATATTAGTACATTGTCAATCAAGGCTGTCTGTTTATCAGTAAAATATTTTTAAATGTTTATATACTACTTTTTGTTTCATTACAATGTCGAAAAAATGTTATAGGATTAGAAAGAAAATGCAGGATGCCATTATCAGTAGTGAGAATTTATTTTAAAGCAGGTTATTCTAAGAAGAATTGTCATGCTCTGTCAATTTTATTCCTCTTTCCATAAAACCTTCCCTTGTCTAAACATTTATAGTATCACAAGGAAAGTAATTTTCTATTGTTTTTTCTGTATGTCTAACAAATCAGGTTTTATTAGAGGCTGGTGGGCCTTTTTTCTCTTCCTGGTATTTAAAAGATATGTATTTTCTGATTTGCCTTTTTTCTCAGCATCATTTTTAGAACAGAGGTAGATTTTTTTCTGTAGTACAGCTTCTCAGTAAGCAGGAAGTTCCACAGTTCTCACATTAGGCCATCTGGTATGAGGGAGCTTTATTTATTTTATTGTCTTTACCTAAAAAAGATGACAGTCTGCCAAGTGGTCCAGCCAGCCAGCTCCCCTGCCCCCTGAGACTTTCTTTTGTGCTAGGGACTGATATTTGTAAGGTTTCTATTCTTCGCCTCTGGAAGGAAGCCTTCAAACATTGTTCAGTCACCATATGCCCTGCCAATGACAAGACTGATAGACTGGTAAGTAAATTGTGTGGTTTCTAGTTATCTAAAAGGCACAGTGCCTCGTTCTAAGTGTAACCATCACACCTCAGTGCTGGCACAGTTAGTAGCTGCACTGCCGATCGCTGCAGGGAGAGAATTCTGCTGCTTCAAGACTACTGGAGAAACTTGAGTACTCTTGAAGCTTACTTTCTCTTACTTTTTCTTTTTTTTTTCTAAGTTGAAATAGCATGGGACTTCCATTATAGTGTAATAAATATACTGTAATCTCAGTTTAATTATACACCCATTGTATATATTCAATACACATGGGCTATTTGGAGGGAAACTATTAGTCTATTTCCCAGTATCCTCTATTTTCAATGTCTTTTCAAAGTTCTCTAAATAAATTAAAGTTTAAAAGTCTCAAATGTATCTCTTTGAAAGTGCAGGTGAAAATAAATCTTATGTCTGAGTATATGATATTCCAGCCCATTACTCAGACTTCTCCTTGAGCCCATTCACTGGGTGGAGGAGCACATGCTTTTCAAGACATCTTCAGAATAATCAGTTTGAGGCAGAGATCACAGAATTGTCACATATTTTACATAACAGGTAGGTGAAGAGTGCTTGGATCTGTTTGTACTCTGACTCCCTGTCCTGATGCTGTAAACCTCCATTTCATTCATCTGTTATTACTGAAACACGAATAACCAATGACTAATGTGGAACCAGATCTAGAAACTGAATCATCCTAGTATGCAGAAATAAGTTTTTCTCCTTCCAGTGCAGCCGATGCTGTGAGCAGAGTGGTGAGCATCTCTCCCTGTCCAGCTAAAATATATCTCATTAAAAAAAGTCACTTGTAAATGAAACTAATAATTATTTCTGATCAGTAGAGGCAAGTAATTTCTCTCACACATGCACATACACAACCACTGACAATTTTGGAGCTGTATCAAGTAGTACAGCAAATTCAAACTCAGCCAGCAACTATAGTATATTCAGAAAACTGCCACAGAGTTTCCAACCCATAGCTTATCCAATCTGATATCCCATTTCTGGAGGTTAGTACTAAAAGGAAACTTTATAGGAAGACATAACCAATGATGCATGAACATATGCCCTCACATAACATCTCCTTCTAAATCTAATAAACTTGTATTTAAACCTTTGGGCATAAAAGTTGATATTTTTTGAATGTTCTGCTTTTAACTTTTGCATCTCAGTGTAATCTAGTCATCCACTGAGTGTGCCCTTTGGGAGACTAAGTAAGGATCTTATCAGTCGCAAACTCCCTGAAAAGTCTGTATCGTGAAAAATAAAATAAGCAAACAAAACTGTAACTCCTGCGTGCCTTGCATTGTTTTCCTTTTATTCTCATAGTCTAACTCAATAGTCTTAGAAAAGATAGATCTGTAAGAAACTACTATACTTAACTTCCTTTTCCCTAAGACTGCTCAATGCCTTTTCTTTTTTTATCCCCACCTATGGGATAGAACAATACTTTTTTGAAAACAAGCATTAATTCTAATTCCAACATTGTCTTTGAAGTATACTGTCACTAACACTGCATTGAATATGTAACAATATCATATTTTCATAACTATTAAGATGAAACTAATTTTGCTAAGGACTCAATAATATTATCTACAAAATCTACAGCTGTAGCGTATAAATTCTGATTTGTTTTGCAGTCACTGGAGATCTCTGAATGTAGTTCCATAGCCATTCAAATATAGTGCATATAGAATACTCTTGTTTGAATTAAAGGGTATCCTAAACTCATTAACGTTTCTTGCAGAACTTTTAGCAAAATAATTTTTTAATATGCCTAAGAATCTGGGTATCAGTCACCTCAAACCTGTAGTCAGCCCCAAATAACTGATTATTTGTGAGAAATATCTCAGTTAAAAGATGTTAATTGCAAAGATATTAATATAGCTTGGTTTTAATCTACACTTTGATAAAAAATCTGAGGCTTGCTGAAGAAACCAGGTAGCTGCCAAAGAAGGCGTGTCGATGTATTAAGGAACTTCTGATTAGGCAGTTAAGTTGAAAAGACCACAAATATGAAAAAGACACATCTATTTATCACTGGCAGGGAGAGAACACTGATTCTCCATAAGAAGAGAATGGACTGAGTTTTGAGGACAAAATATTAAGTAGATCTAGACACCAGAAGACTTTCAAGACAAATCTGGCAATAAAGCCCAACAAGCTTTCCTAAGAAATAAAAGAGGGTATGTTCAAAGCCTGAATCCCATGGTTAACACCTTGTGAATGAAGAATCTTTGCCACAGGAGAAGATTAAAGTTTGTGAATGAAATGTTTACGTCAGGTCAAGCATAAAGATGACCAAACTGTCGAGTTTCAAGTGGACCAGGAAACTGAAATACAAGGTATTCAAACTGTTATAATTGCTGCTCTTTAGGTAAAAACAGTAGAACAGAACATTAGCTGCTGATATTCCCGTGGAAGCAAAACCTGTGCATTGGACGAAGTCTGAAGTGATAAATAAATATTGGTTTCTTGATCACCAACATCTAGGAATTAAAATTAATCTTGAACCTCCCAATAAACTGTCCCCAAAAGAATACATTCTCAATTTCTCTTCCCTTGTAAAATGTCCTGAGTTAGAAGAATCTGTAACACATCATTTAGTATGTTTTAAGAGCATATGAAACAGAAAATGAAATGCTGTAGGTATACCATATTCAAAGGGCTTGACCTCATTGCACTTAAAATAAATCAAGAGGAATGCCTTTCAGATTATCAACTGAATTGGCTTTAAGCAACACGAGATCAGAACCATGCCTCTGTTATTAATAGAGAAATCTTTTTTGCACTACACGATACTAGAACAAATTGAGCAATTACCACATCTCAGTACTGTAAGAAGGAGAGAGGTAAATTAGACTGTGGTTAAAACAGAATGTCACAGAAGACATGAAAATGTATCCTGAAGCAGGTAGAAGGAAGGAAAAAATGATAAAACAACCAGAAAGATGGATTGTAAGGAAAAAGAAGTCCCAGTAGAGACATATGAAAGAAAATATTGAGAGGGATGAATATCCTCTCTCAGGTGGATATGATATAAAATGAATATCAAAATGGCCTGAGGTCAGATCTAAGCATCAAAGCAGATGTTCATTATGCACCCAGAGAGTCTGAAAATCTCTCATCAAGGGCATCTGATGCAGACTCTCCCTGCTACTACTGGTCTGTGATCAAATAGTTTGCTAGCTCCAAAAGCATGACAGAGCCTTTCATCTCCATCTCATGTCATGCTGCTTCTTTTCTTTGCACCAAAGGGTGTCATGCCCAAATATCCAAAATTCTCACATCTTTCTAATACCAGGAATGTCCCCGTCCTAGATAAAATAATACTGAAATATTTCCTGTGACAGAATTACCTGGGGTAATGGTCTACTAGGAAAAATCAGAGCACTTTACTGGTATGATTAGAAAGAGGAGAGTGATGGGAGAGAAGAGAGTCTTGAAAATTAGATGGAGAGCAGCACTAGAAGATCTGCAGTCTTTGGAGAGGAGAGACAGAGGGAAGGGAAAAGGAAAGCTTTGCTTGTTCTGAATTTTAGAAAATTACCCAATTTTCTGCATGTGAGAATCCAGCAGTTATTGATTCATTGACTATACATGCAGAACTCAAAAAATACGAAGTGCTGAGCTTATGAAATGAAAGCAGAGAGAAAGCCAATGATCCCATAGCTGGAGCAAGGTAAATGAGGAAAAACACTCAGCAAAGAGGCACAGGGTGAAGCTTGAGGAAAAGAGGATCGAAGAGTGCTCTTAAAAAATTATAGGAAAGAAAGATTTTGGCAATGAAATGTTTCTTGAGTCATAGAATAAGGAACAGATTAATAGGTAAAAGCAATTATGTAGAAAGAAAACAAAGAAAGAATATGATATAGAGCAGACACAAAAGGATAAACAAGCAAAATTAAAATTAAAAGAAGCCAAGCTGGTAAAAATAAGGAAATGAAAAGAAAAATGGGGCTCAAATCAACCATCAGACGCAGATGAAAGCCCAAGTGCTAAAGAACATCTTTAATTAAGTTTTATACAGCATGAGGCTATCAAACTATGTACTTCCTTGAAGATGATGAATTGCAAAAATATATCTATGACTTGCATAAATTCAGATTTTATGCCTTTATGGTTACTATTTCTCCGTAGCATCTACTGTCCATTATGATTAATTTTGCCTACAAGTTACTTTAATTTTACATCAATTTGAAGTATCTTTGTCTTTAGAATAATAGCAAAAGCTAGACTAGTGGAGTACAAATATAGGCCTACTGTAAGAATTATTTCTTTCCTAATCATTACATCTTGTAACCACTGATTTGTTTTGATATAAATCAAAATATAAACATTTATCTTTAAAAAGATACCCATTTGGGCTGCAGATGAGCTGCCTATAAAATGCAAGTGCCTTATTTTCAAATGTTGATGTGGCATATCAAAAAGAAATGGAAATGTATACTTATGAAATGCTTTGGGAAACAATTAAGGGATATACAAATGTAAATAAATAGATCCCAAGATTAGTCCACTGATTAGTATTTCATTTGTAACATCTAATCATCATCTAATCAGACGCCATAATTATAATGAGTCTTCCTGGCCTCAAAATCTATGCCTGTCCAAATACATAATTGATAATCATGCAATCACACGTCTGTGGGGAGTATTTCTTTCTACTCTGTTGAATGGGTAATCTTATATTTTATTGCACATCATGACTATTGATATCCATTCTACATTTCCATCTTAATTAATGAAATTACGTGCAATATTAGTCATATATCCAGTTGTTTTCATACTACTAGGCAATTATCCACAATATTTTCTGACAAGCAGTTTCGCTGAGTAATTATTTGTGGTACAAAGAGTGTACATATTTTTATCTTTATTAAATTTAATGTGGTTTTATTTCACTTGGACTAGTTCCATTCTAGTATTCAATGCCAATTCAACATAGGTAACATTAAGCACATGTAAACTAAACCACAAAATGACTAGAAATTCTTTTATTTAGATATAGTCTATTAATTTTATCATCTATTAAATCTATGCAAATTCTGTAATTACCTTAAAGAGAGGCTGCAAAAGTTAGTTTTTAATAGAGAATATAGCAGTCTGACAAAACAATGTTCTCATCACATGGTACTTATATATATATGTGATCACACATATATAGAATATGTGGATATAGAGACATATTTGGCACATATATGCATATTTAGTATCTATAATACCTATAGATATGCAATTAGAGGGGTTTGCAGACACACCTTTCTATTTTCAAATGGCTCATGGGAAATAACAGTGATTACCACTGATGTGTGCTGATGCGTGATTTTGATTAATCTGCCCCTGGACTATGAAGAACAGACAGAAATCTTCTACCATTTTATGACAACCTTATGTATACATATGCATAGATATATGCACAAATATACAAGGTATGAATATATCCTTGGAACTCTTAAACACATACGATGCACGATAAAAATAGTAGGCTACAGGATATGATCATCGTTTCCCCTATCTCATCCTTCTTGCTTTGATAGAACATATCCAGTCAGTGCTGTGCTCATAATTTTAGTTATAATCTTCGCAACAGACACACATACACTAAATGATACATAAAAGGAAAAAATGTTCAATGACAATATATAATCTCTATTTTATTCTTCCGAGTCCAAGGCCTTACAAGTGAACCCTGGTTTCATTCTCTCCATTTTACGTTTTTCTCGATCTTACATCCAGAGGTAAAGGTTGTGCTGACCATTACTCATATGACCAACAGAATAATAAAGCAAAACCCTGGATCATTTGCCAAGTTTCTGGTGCCATGGATATGCTGTGTCAATTGTATTGCTCTATTTCCAGTGTGCTGCTAAAAATTCTTACCAGAGAAAAAACTTTGCCACACACACTTAAACTTTCATTCTCATTCTGAAAGACTCTTCACTATGACCCTTAAGTAATATGTACTGATTAAAAATTTATTTTAAATATAGGATGTTTCCTTTCAAGGTCTACAAAAAACTATCAAAGTGTAATAAAGAAGGAAATGAGAATTCTTTTTTTTTTTAATAACAAAGGCCTTATTTAATCACAAAAAATTATGTCCAACTAATAGCTTCAAGCATTATTTCACCTCTGGGAAATATAGGAAACCTTATTTTGAAGGCAGTTAATTTTGTGACAAAAGCAGCTTGTATGAGTTTTACATAAATTATTTTTATGCCAGTACTGTTGCATCTGCCTATCCTTTAAATTACACTTTTCAAATTAAACCCCAACAAAGAACTTGGATTTCCTCTTTTGTTTTCTTCAAAGCAACCATTTCACTTGACTAATTTTGGGTGCTGCTCTGTTGCATTTTATACAACAATATTCTAATATTGCTGCTTTTCTGCAAGAACTAACGTGCTTTTTCTTCTTCTCCTTCCTTTGTTTTTTAAATACAGCTTGTAGATAGTGTAATATAGACATAAGTTACATGTTCTGTTTTATTTAATTTGAATATATTTAATAGTTGCATGACTATAGATTCAATAATTTCACTGGTAAATGAGCACTGGCACAGGTTGCCCAGAGAGGTTGTAAAGTCTCTGTCTTTGGAGTGACTCAAAACCTGATGGGATACTCCTTTCTGGGTGAGCAAAGGGGCTGAACCAAACAGTCTCCAGAGGTGTCTTCTGACCTGAGCCCTTCTGTGATGCTGTGAACTCTACCAGAGCTGTCCTTATCTGCCAAAAGCCCAAAGCCTCCCTGGTGCAGCAGGCTCACTGGGCACCTTTTGTGTAGCTGTTACAAACACAATTGCGAACCATCCAAAACCATCAGCAAGAGGAAAGTGGTAGAAAGAAAAAGAACAATGAGAGAGAGAGAGAGCATGCATATGTGGTTTTTAGAGCTGAAATCCTCAGTACAACATAAATCCAAAGTACTCCTATTTTTTAAAACTCTACTGTACTATGCTCATTGTAGCAGAAGCCTGTGCTCGATATCCGGACACTTGATTTGAGGGTGTGAATACTCTTCTGCTACTTTAAACAGGACTTCTTAACTTCTGGAGACAGTGCTATCATGCAGAAAAAACAAATTCATTCTTTTCACATGAAGAAATTCCCCTTGTGCCCCCTTTTCTGGTAAGAGAAGGGCTGAATGAGAAAATAACAGTGGTAAATAATCCATGAGAGGAGGCAGAACAAGTCTCCTGCCCTGCAGCCCACACTGACATCAGCATTAAGTGGATGCTGGGTGTGATAAACAGCAGCATTCCCCAGAGATATAAAGAAAAAGTACACAGACATGGAGACATAACTGAAAGATTTTTAAATAGTTATAGCATAATAGTTCAGAGTCCTCAGTGAAAGTGAAAAGCCTACTTCACTAGGTGGTACGTGAACTCTTACAAATATACATCTCCTACTTCAAAGTGTCCTGTTTATGAAACATACTGCACTTATGACAGGTTCCAGATTTGAAATGTGCTCTTTCTCCTCTTATGATTTCTCAGCCTTTTTCTGGAATAAATTGGCAGATCTCTGAAGAAGAAACAAAAGTACACTTATAAACCAAGCACCCTGGTAAAAAAATCACATTGTCCAGAAAACTGTTTTCCCCTTTTCTGATGTCGGGTATGACTGCATGCATAGTACAAAATGACTTCTCTTCTGCTTGGCCTCATTTGAATTGAAAGGTAGAAGATTTTTCCTGCTCTATTGGGTTTAGCTGCCTCTAAGAGTGAGAGTGCTGGAAATGGGCATGATAATTTAAAAAATATAAAAACAAGTGGCTAATGTTTTCTTAGCAGCTTTCTTGTAAGGATAGTATCTTTACACCAGAACACAGTCCTGTGCACCAGTGTGCGTGTATCCCAACAACTACCATTGCAGATACAGAATGCTGAATGAATCCTCAGAACCTAACAGAAGTAGTTCAGATGTGTGATTTTAAGCCATAACAGAATTTGACTGATTGTATAAGCATTGCTCATGAATGTATTTATTTGTTCATTATAAATAAATTATTTCTACTGGACAAATAATTATTGAGTCTATAAAATAATTGGCTTCAAGAGAGCACAGAGCCCACAGAAGTCTAGGATGAGATGAAATCTGAGATCATACAGATCACTTTTTGCACTGCTCTCCGTCACACCTCTGGAGAAAGTGGTGTTGGATGATTCCTGACAGGCATTTCTCTAAACTGTTCTTGAGAATCCCCACTTCACTACATATCCATATATATTTGCTTACAGCCAAGACAAATTCAATGCCACTGAATTCTGACTCCCATCTATGGGTGGGATAAGGACCTCCAAATTTCGATTATGATGCCCTCTTAATCCCAGAATAAAAATTAAAATCTAAATGCTAAAAAAATTCAAGAAAGGTCTTGTAAAGCTGTAGTGAGAATGGTTGAACAGGACAAGATATCCAGGATGCAGTTGTATGATGCAGAAGCAGCAATAACAAGCACAGATATGTCAAATGTGCTGGGAGCTATGTCAGTGGATGTGAGAACTAAACAATTTACTTCTGAGGACTGACAAGGCAGGAGGCCAATGAGGCCACTTTGCTTAGAGAAATGGAGACAGAATACAATTTCCACTTTAGTCTCTTACTAAAGAATTCAAGTGTCCTTTCTATTCTTATTGACAGAAAAGTTTCTCTCCGTAGGTAGGTGTTATAGCATCTTTCCTGGGCTTTGGCTTAGGCCTTAGTTGCCAGGTGTCTCAAAATTGAAGGATATCCCAGAGAAAACAACATGAAATGAGACTCTCTTGGCTTACTTTGTCCTTTTCTGTTCTTCTACAGTAATCCAATGAGTGCTTCAGAAATCTTCCCAAAAGAAAAGACTCCTTTAATAATACAAAATCATCAAAGAATATTCATTGCTCAATTTTTTTCCTGAAAAGGAAAGATCCTCAACAAATTCCATACTACATTTTTTGCATTAAATAAGGAAAGACAGCTTTTCATCACATCTATTGATATAGGAGAGCCTTAAAGATTACTGCTTTGCATTTTTAAGTTCTTCTACTAAAGTAATTATGTAGGACAGACCTCCCAGACACAAGAAGATCCAAAGCAGATTCATTGTCTGTGCCAGTTCATTCTTATTTCAGTGAGTTTCTTTCAGCACTAAAAATTAATTATTTTAAGTACTAAATCAAGTGCATTAGTCCTTTAGATGAATGAAAAATTAAGGTTAATCCCTTACAATGAAAGGAAACATATAATCTGATTTACCTATATTGGACTGATTATTTCTGTTTTGAAGATATTTTCACTATAGCTTTGTAGTTCATATTTTATCTTACAGGGTATGTACAGATACAGTCAGACAGTTCCAATAGAACCTTGAAATGTCCTGCAAACCAAGACTGTACTACAATACTAAGGTACAGAATTTTCAGCTTATTTAACTACGACCAAATACAGGATTTATCACTCATTAACATGCATGGAAACTCCCAGTTTTGGAGCTGAGTATAATTAATTTCACTATTTAATCAGATTATTTTAAGGAAGTTCACATTTTATAAACTTACCAAGGATAATCATATGCATGTTTTGGTTACACAATTACACCAGAAGGTGGATGCTTTACCTATTTTTAACCTTTGTGCTCTAATTATTAAGTATAAAATTTAGATTTTGACTACCTTGTATTAACAAGAATTGTAATTGTTAGCCAACAATATGCCTCACAACTGAATCAGTATGTTAATGGAATATACCCCTAAGTTTCATCACCTTAGTTTAAGTTTATTTTCCCAAATAAACAGCCTAGTTGGTAATCAAAACATTACTAAATAATGAGAATACATTTAGTATGTGCCCTCCATCCAATTTTTCTTATTACAGTATTATTCTAATTATTACAGATCTGTCCATGCTTCCTTATGCTGCGAATATTAACATCTGTGGCCTTGAAAACTTGAGATTAAGGCCCTGACAAATAGGAATGGCCCTTTCATAGACCTAAGCAACTGATCCTCCCTTAAACTAAGGAGCATTAAGGTACTTTATCAAGGTAAGGGATGGAGTCCTTCCAAATGCACACATTTTACAGGCCTTTCACTTTGCTGGAGTGGATTAACTGTGAAGAAAAATGTAGCCAACTGAAGTCGTTGAGTCTGCGCAATTTTGTGTGAATAAATATTTCCTGTCAAAAAATAAGCACTGATACTTTTTCTTTTACAGCATATAAAGATGGTGAAATCATTATATCCATTTCCCTGAGCATACAGTTACAATATTGATTTTCTTATTTTCTACCCAAGTATTGTTCAAATTTATTATGAGGCAATATTTCCTTTGAAGAAATGGGCAACATAAACCAGCAGGTTTTTCCAGTGTGAGATTTGCACTAAAAATACTGGTTAACATAAAAGCTCTAAAAATAGTGGGGGTGAGGAGCACTTTGTCTGAAGAGAGCTGAGAACACCATGACACAGAGCTCCTTTATGTTTCCATCTGTCTCTAAATGACATGTCTTTGCTCATTATTTTTTTCTACACACAAGAGCAACAAATTAGGCAATACACAGAAATTATGAACCTTGCCCCAAACATTGTGCATCTCTGAAGAGAAATATCAAATACGTATTCATAATACTAATTTTCCATTAAAGTTGATGCTCTAGGTGCTAAAATATATCTATGTTATTATTAAGATTATTACATTATTTTTAAGGCTGCTATTGAGATATCTATGCTGCTATCAATGTCCATGTCCATACTTTGCTATTCCAGGAGGTACAGGTTGCAGAGCAATATAGCAAATGCCTCAACACTATCTAGCAAATGAAGGTAAAGTGAATGATCCTAAATGCATTTTCCAACTGTAAATAGTCAAAGTGCCTGAATTTTGGCAAGATGGCAATATAGATTTCGGACAATGAAATATTATTGCTTTTACTTCATAACATAATGTTCTGCCTCCAAAAGAGGACATGCAAAGAAATTAATGAGGCATCACATTATAATCAAAGAAACCAAGATATTGTAAAAAATTAAACCTTGTTATTTTAAAAGAGGACAACACAGACAAACAAGAGACAAGTACAAGATCACGTGGACAAGGGGGATGACAGAACCTCAGTTCCTGTAAACTATTATCATTTATTCTGATCAGCTGAACTGAAAATCTGGGAACAGTAGATCTTGCATCAGCATTTTGTGGCTTTTACTCTAACACAGGAAGCAAAGAGGAGGCAGAATGGGTTTTTTTACTGTAGCTTCACAGTTCCTTAAAGAGCACCAGAAAAAAATCCCCAAACATTCCAGCTGTTGTCTTCCTCCTTAAATATGGCATCATTCAATAAGGGGAACCACTTAACTGTGTTCTGCTCTTTGCTTTGACAAACAACGCTGAAAAGATTTCATGCTACATTAAAATCAGCTCTTACTTCTAAGTCTTCCCCCCTTTCACTTTGATTTATCATTGCTGGCTTTAATATCAGTAATTGCATTATTCCATTAAAAAAAAAAGTGGAGCCTACTTTTAACAAAGCCTTTTTGGTTGTTTCATATGAATAACATTGTTATAGGTTACTCCTCTTAGAGAAAGTGTATTTTTGAATTACTTGTATACCTGCTTGGTCTTCCCTACTAAATTTTCTTTACCTCTTTTTTTTTCTGCATTTCAAAGCACAGCAAACAGCACCACTGATCAGCTGGTACATCTATAATATACATAAAATATATATACAATTCTATAAAATTTTAACAAAAAATTCATATATATCTTGAAATGGTTTTGTGTGCGTGTATATATATATGTAATAACTGTATTTATGAGTCTCAAAATTTGCTCTGTCTCTTATTTTTATATTATGCAATGCATTATTATTCCAATGGCATGAGTCACATTTAATTAACACATAGGTTTTCCTCTTTCCTTCCAAAAAAGGAAGATAATTCTGTCAGTAGTGTTGATTAAAATACATCTGATGAAATTATCTCAGCTCTTATTTACTTTATTACTCAATCTCAGCCTCTTGAAATTAATATTTTTATTTATTTATTCAGGGTACTCAAACCTCACTATGAATTATTCATTACCTGAAGTGGAAATTAAAATAATAATTTTTTTCCTTCTACTATATAGCTCAAAGGTCACATGGTCCAAATGGCTACAAATCTCAATCAGTTTAAGTATGAGCTGCTTCAATCTACTTGCAAATTGAAATCAGGTCTTCTATAGCACAATCTAGAGGTAACGTTATTTCATAATTATTGTCCATGATAAGTCAGATAAGCCTCAAAAAGGTATTCCATTAAAACTGGTTAAGACCCACATTTTTAAAATGTTAAACTTTCAGAATAGTTTCTGCTTTTCTCTTTTGTTTCCCTTTTCTTCCCTCAGTACTTTCTCCATTTTTTGCCCTTTTTCTAGGGCATGTTTGCAAAGTGAATGGAGTAACAGAAATTAAAAAGAAAAGGAAAAACACCTTTGAAAAAAAGAAGTGTGTTGGCTGATTTTGTTAAACATCAGTTTCATTGGGGGGAAAGAGGCTTGTTTTTCTCAGCTTTTCTTGACAAAACTCTGATTCTTTAAAAACCAATCATCCTTTTAAAATCATTTTACTAAAACCATCAATGTCCCTATTTGTCTTGTACCTTGGAAAAAATGGTTGTGGATATTCTCAGATGGAGGCACTTTTAAGAGTGCCTTTGTACACATCATTGGCAGGCACAGAAGAACATTTATTATTAGAAGCATGGGCACAGCATCTCAGATACGAGTATAAGAGTTTATCATGAATGCAGGGGAGGACACAATATTTTCATCAAAGTCATATGAGAACCTTATACTGAATTACTGTAGTATGTCTAACCAGTGAACAGAAATCCACATGTACAGCAGATGTTCTTGGGGATAAAAGGACATATTTACATATATTTACACATCCATTAAGGGAGAAGCTGCTTCCACATCCTGGGATATCTGATTTGTGTCCTTTTAATTGTTCTTGCAAAGCAGGAAATTTGTGAGTGGAATAATCATGAAGTGTTCACTTTACTGTTCTCTTTTCCAGATATATAGACAAAAAATTTAATTATCTTTTTAAAGTGTAACAATTTTTTTTTTTTTCTATTTTGATTGTAATAGTATCCAGATGCCCATTTGAAAGGACGAACTTCATTAAAATATACTTTTAGAAGAGCTATTTAGGTCCCTGCTGTGGCCCAGGACACCTTTCACTAGACTAGGCAGTCAGATCTCCATCCAACCTGGCCTTAAACACTTCCAGGGATGCAGCACCCACAACTTCTCTGAGCAACAGGTTCCTGCACCTCACCACACTCACAGTAAAGAATTTTTTTTCCTAATATCTAATCTAAACCTATATTATTGATGTATATAAGAGACTGAAATGGGTAATGGCTTAAACATTGTTAAGATCACTGAAGGACTTTGCCCATTTTGGCAAAACTGCATAAAGAAACTGTGACCACTGAAGCCCACAGACTCCTTTAACTGAGGCCAGGTTTGCACAGTCCCCATCAGCTGAGGCAGAAGAAAGTGAGTTTTTGAGGGTGTGATGGCACAACCTCTGATCAGCTTAAGACAGAGGGAGTAAACATCCATCTTCCCTTACACAGACTGTCTCAGTTGCACAACTGCCCACCCCCCCACCTCTAAAGGCCACATACATATGGGACATTTCCGTGAGAGGCAGTTGAGGAGGTGTCATAAACCATCAAAGATCCCCGTAGTGGCACTCAGACTGATTCCTGAGGCCTTGCATCAGACGACTGCACCTGATCCAAGTGTTGCAACAGATCCACAGTCTGTTTCAAGAGATTCTAAAATTTTACACACACACCACAGGGGAGGTATCAGAGTGTTCCCAACTGTCCTATATTAATCCATTGAACTCTATGTTTCATGGGACCCTCACCACTGAGAAGATCAAAAGAAGACTGAATGGACACCATCAGAATCCATAGAGTGGTGATATTTTTCTACTTTGCCTCTGTGTCACTCTCTTTCCCTATTTGCTTCCCGTTTTCTATTTCGTTCTTTCTGTCTCTCTCTCTCCCGCTCACATTTAGTGTTAAATAAAATCTGTACTATTGACTTCAGTATATGGCCTCATTTGCCCTTAATTTGGGCTGAGGCGCCTCTCTAATAGTTGTAATAACTGGATCTTAACAGTCTGCCTTTTATTTCCTTTGAAAACAGACTGGCAATGCCTGTCTGTAGTCAAAGCTTTTTAAGTCAGAATATTGCTGATCCCACTTGCTGCTGCTGCTCCACAAGTTCTCCATGCAAGTACTGCTGAAAGCTGAGAGCTTCCACTGAGTTTTCCAGTAGCTTCATTACAGTAATTGGAACCAGGAGTTATTTATTGCTGCCCACATTGATTTTGTATAGCACACAGATAAATGATACTGCTGGAGAAAGTTGTTCCCTGGCAAATCAATTGAACTGTGCAATAAAAAGTCATTTGACTTTTGCAGTGTTAAAATGCTGGGCCATTGGTGTTCAGACTGCATATAACCTCGTATTATAATAAAGGTTTTGGATGCCCAAATGATTCCAGGCTGATTCATATAATTTTCCTTTACCAATCACTGCATGTGAGGATTAGATATTGCACATATTAATGCTTTTCACATACCAAATTGCGTTTTTTGCAAATCTGAATAAACTTAAATCGTTGAAGCAATATATCTTTGGTTATCAAGTCATTGTACTGGAACTGGGACATCAAGAGTATTTAGGAACCATAGTGCTATCCTGCATATCATTCTGGTGACCTAAACAATGCCCAAAAAGTGCTAAGAAGCAAAATGCCAAGAGCCATGAAGAGATAATAGTGATTCGGTGCTTTTACAATGGAATTAGTTAGTGTTACACCACCCTGCTCAAGCTGACCATGAGGCCCATCTTACATCTCCCACAGCAACACTAGTATTTAGGGCAAACCTTCTGAGATCAGCACAAAACCATGTGTCTACTTTAGCCAGTTTTTTTGTGTTTTTGATGACCTCAGTGATTATGCAGATTGAGAGGAAAAATTGACATAGAAAAAGAGAAGAAAGGTTAAATTTGTGACTAAAATAATAGTGACTTGATTAATGTCTCAGGAGTAGGTTTTCTCACTCTGATATGATCCTGAGGATGAAGCCTGTGAATTGTCATTTCAGGAAAGATAAATGAGATACATTATGACTTCATTGCTCCTGTATGAGTCTATCCATGCCACACTCTAGTTAGCATACTCTGTTAATTCTTGATTCATTGCATCCTGGACATGACCCTGTAAAATTATTTTATTTTTCTAAAATTCATCAACTTTTCTTAGTGTTTTGACAATATTCTGCAATCTCTCTTGGGCTTCTGTGCAGGCAGAAATCCCTTGACCTTTTGCAAGAATACTCTTTATTTATTTTTCTTGTTTGCAAACAGGACCCCTTTAAAAGTTTCATTACGCAATTTTTTAAAGATTAATTTAAAGTCATTAATCTGTCTGAATTTTATTTTAGAATTTTTCACTGAGTGATGAGGCACACTGGTCTGAGTGGGATTTCTTCTTCATGGCTTTCTGTGACCTATATGGGCCAGAGCAATATGTTGAAGCACCAACTGGAGTAAAATGGACTTTTGTTAATTTCTGAGAAAATATTCGTAGTTTTCTCAGCCTTACCAAACCAAAAATTCATATTTTTAGCTTAGTCTCCTACAGGTGCATTCTTGTTCTAGTATTCCTCAGACTTCTAAGAACCAAGTGGCCGCTATTGCTGCTGTTACTTCTTCTTCTTCTTCTTCTTCTGCTTCTTCTCTTCTTCTTCTTCTTCTTCTGCTTCTTCTGCTTCTTCTTCTTCTTCTGCTTCTTCTGCTTCTTCTGCTTCTTCTTCTTCTTCTTCTTCTTCTTCTGCTTCTTCTGCTTCTTCTTCTGCTTCTTCTGCTTCTCCTTCTCCTTCTTCTTGTCCTTCTTCTCCTTCTTTCTTCTTCATTCTTCTTCTTCATTCTTCTTTGTATTTATAGCTTAAAAAGTAAATTAGTTATTTCCTAATGGAAACCATGAAAAAGGTAAAAAAATGCATTTGTTTCTAGGGTATCAGATAATGCCCATCATTCCACCAGAACCCAAAGACAACACATGGCAGGGAATATAAAGAATCAGTGTTGTGCTCTCTGAGACTGTTTTGAAATGCCTGTAGTAGGGATTGCCTTTGAGAGGCAATCATTATGAAGAGGATGCTTGTAGATTTTTTTCTCTCATAGACAAAACTCTGATGTGGGTTGCTGTAGAAATACAATGGGAGACAGGCAGTTCTGTCTAGCTCTGTTAGAGAAGTTACATCACTTACATGCATGTGGGACACAGAATGGTACCAAAAGATGCTACAGGTTTCTTCAGGGTGCTGCTGCTGGTTGAAATACCTGCAAGATTTCCTGCTGTTCATTCAATAATGAATCATTTTAAGTGGGATGGAATTTAGACATTCAAATACAAAGTTGCTTTGAAAAACACTCTGCTTTCAACTGCTAGTAAGCAGAATCCATCAGTGCTTTGTTGCTCTTCAGATCTATCAGCTAAAATTGCACTTCAATTGTCTGAACTATAGAGAGCATCTCAAAACCCAATGCCACAGTAGGATACAGAAGCAAGATATACCACTGCCAAAATAATTTTTGGGAGATCAATCCAGCAAGAAAGTTAAATTCAGTGTATCACAGACTGCTTTTCTAGTTATCACTTTCAAAAGGTTATCTGAAGGAGGGAGTGGGAGTGTAACATTTCTTTTTGTGTGACTGGTTCACTCCCCGAGGGACAGCAAGTGCTTGATTCCCTTTTCTTCCTGTGAAGTTCAGTTCTTGTGCACAGATATGCCTCAGGAGCCAAACAATGAGGTCCTGTGCTTGCCATTATCATTCTGACAACATATTGTGAGGAAGTCATAGTGGAAGTAGAGTAAGGCTTTAACTCCTGTTTCAAATACTTTTCCAAATAAATACTTAGATATAAAACAAAGATGTCAGAATATTGAGCTGTAATAAAATGCAAAGAAAGGGCCACCGTGTACTGAAATCCCTCTTTAAAAGAGAAAAACATGGTTAGTTTACCTAGATTAAAACCTGCCCGTGGAGTATCAGCTGCCCCAAGAAACCTGGCAAAAGTAATTGAGTTGAATCTATTTCAACATCTAATTGCCAATTCCAGCTAAGGTTGGAAAGGAGCAAGAAAATATCCCCTAAAACTAATACCATCCCAAAAGTTTAGGGACCTGTCAAAGCAGTGATTGGCACATGGCTGAGCGGCACCTGGAAATCTTGCAGACCTTCCATCCGGTGCCACGGGGCAGAGCTCAGGGGACAATGACAGCAATTAATTTCTTTGCCATCTTATATTCACACCCTGCAGTCAGCTATGGTGATGTTTTGTTTTGATGGTTGTTTGGGTTTTTTTCTGTCCATTTTATGTTCTATTTACCAACTGTAGTGTCAGAATATGTCCTGCATAACTGACACTGAAATTATTTGTCTTGGGATTTGAGTTGGCAAGTACCAGAATCACTGGGCCAGAAATGCCTACAATGTATGTTCTTTGCCCAATAAATAGTAACAGATGTTCATCTGCAATAAAATAACTGGAGCATTACACTATACAAAATATATCAGAAATCAAATATGAGAAATTTTCAGACCTTTATTAGGCCAGTTACCGCCTCATTGCAAAATAAGTATACTCAGGAATGAAATTTTATTTAGAAGAAATATTTAAATTATTGTGTAACTAAATTATTTCCATTTCTATGCTTTTTAGCCTATTACTTGTCTTAAACTCATTTAATATTAGTTGAATAATCTCCACAATACTTTGCTAATGCAGCATTGTTCCAAATTTACAAATAAACTACTCAGAGACTTTTAAACCAACATTTTCAAAATTTTCTTCCTAAAATCAGATTACTTACACGTGGGTTTGAGGAGTTATTGACCCATTTCAATATTTTCTGAATGCATCTAAAGTGTTATTCAAGTCAATTAGAACTTCTGATGTTCAGCTGCTGTAAAATTCAGGACACATTTTGTAGTGAAGGGTCAAGGAAATTTCCTCTTTTCACATGACAACAGTTGTTACTAAATACTTTCTTCTTGGGACATCATAAGGCTTTGTTCCTTGCTTAAGCTTGCACATATATATATGTGTGTGTAACTAAATATATCACTTAAACCAGGTATATATAAAAATATATATAAATAAAAATGTATATTAATTTGTTTCTCTTTCTGTGGAATTTAATTATAGTGATCTTCAAATGTCACAAGATTTCCCCCAGAACCAGATTATCAACAGCTTTTAGGTTTATAATTTCATTTTCTTTTTTTGGCTTGTTACCACAGAAGCAACAAGTTTTACATAACAGACCTATTTCACCTTTTTCTGTAGTTCTAAAATAAATTTAATATGCCACAGGAAAAAAATCATAGAGGTAGAAAAAAAATACAAATGTTAACATAGCAGAGTTAGATCTCAGGCAAGCTGTCTTGCAAGTCCTTACCCAGACACTCCAGGCAGTTTTCTTATGATTGATTGGACTGTCAGGCCTGAGGAAAAAAAACAGTGCAACATCATTAGGCATTAAACTTAATGAAAGACAGAACAGTGTTTCATCAGAGCACAGGCATTTCTAGAGTTTATCAACTTTCTAGTGGAAGCCACAGGCGATTCGTTACAGTTCACAAGGTGAATTAACAAACTCAGCTTAACTGTGTTAGTTTCAAGTGAGGGCATGTTTTGAAAGCCAGAAGAATGATTTTCACATACAACAATTGCTTTTCACATGCAACAATCCCCAGATAATCCAGTGCTTTATTTTATTTAGTGCAAACTGTAAATTGGCCTGGCCCTTTTGGTTAGTTCTAAAACCAGCAAACTGTAACATTTCTCTGTGCCTTACACTCATGATGTGCAACATGATCAGAATCAGAAAGCAGCACACAGTCGGTCAGGAGTCGGAACAAGAGACAGGGCATGTAGGGTTCTGAATGCCTTTGCAGCTCTGTGATAACCTTCTTTAAACAGATATTAGATACCAGATTATATGTTTCCTTCTTTCTTTTTTTGTGTGTTTTTTTTTGTTGTTTCGGTTTTGGTGGGAGTTTTTTTGTTTGTTTTGTCTTGTTTTGTTTGATTTTGCTTGGAGTTTGTTTGGCGTTTTGTTGTTTTGGTTTTAGTGTTCTTCAGGTTTTTTTTTTTGTTGTTGTTGTTTGTTTTGTTCTGTCTTGTTTGTTTGGGTTGTTTTGTTTAAACACAAAATTGTCCATAATGGTTCTAGTAATTGGGACTCACTTTGGCTTAGAAAGTCTCAGGGGAATAAACAGAAAAATCAATTAAATTTTTTATATAATATCTGTCATATCTTCTGCACTGAAATGATCTAGAGGAAATACAGGCTTTGGATATTTCTTAAAAAAACATCCTGCCTTTTTAGAGAAAAACTGGGACAAAGGAACAGGCTCAACAAATATTTCTAAGGAAAGAAACAGGCACTATAGAGGATGGACTATACACTACCCTGTCCCATATGGAGAAAGAAACTCATGTTGCTCAGAAAGAAATAATGAACTGCCCAACAATTTAGCCCGGATTCTCTTTGGATGTCCTCTGCAGCACTCCCTGCTGTCAGATGGTAGGAGTCCTGGAGTGCAGTGGTGAGAAGGATACTCTGAAATTGAGATCCCTTTTACCCAACACAGCTAGTGACTGTAAATTCCATTGTTAACACCCAAATGCCTGGAAAAGGCCACAGTCTCAAAAACCTTTCTCACGGACATCTTCACTCCATTAAACTTCAGGGACATGCATGGCTTCCAGACCACCTTTTCTTCCTCTCTTTTTTCCATTCTAACAGATCAGCAGGTGCTGTTCAGCAGCCTTCGTCAAATCTTCTTGATATGTCTTTAGCCCTCCATGGCAACCATGAATTCGATTTCCACAGGGGTTGCTTCTGAGACACATGCCACCGTAGCTGTTTGGCTCTATGGCCCCTCTGGCAACCACTTCTGCAGCTTGCTTCTTTTTTGCCTCTCTGCCCTTCATGACTTTATTCTCTTCATATATGAACTTCTTTTAGTCCACATTGCAGATGTCGTAAATGTTTACTCTTCAAATCAGAAAAACAGAATAATGGGATTTAACAAAACAATTTCCTTGATATCCATTCAATATAGGCCAGCATCAAGACTACGTCTTGAAAGAACTTTTCTCATCAAAAAAGAGTTTGTAGCAGGGCTGTAAGATTAGTTCTCTGTGTTGACCCCTCCAAAGGTCTGTCTCCTTTAGAAGACTGAACAGTTTTCTTTGTTTTTAATGAGGAAAGCTAGAAAATTTACCAATAATTCATGACAAAATTACAATGAAATAAACCTCAGAGTCAATGAAAGCAAAACTCTCAAAAAGTAGATAATATAAAAATACTGAATCAAAGATAGCAGAAAAAGGTGGAAAGAAAAGGGAAAGGAAACTTTCAAGGTAAAACTGAAACTTCCATATCACAGGTTCATCTCTAGCTGAGGTGTTTAACATGCATTTTGTGTGTGAGGAAAAGAAGGCTAGGTATCAGAAGAGCCTTGGTAGTCTCAAGAATCACATACAAACACTAACTATACCACAGCAAATGAATCAAACACCAAAATGCATACATGACTGGTGTCAAATCTTAAAACAAATTAAAGATTGTTTTCACAATGCAGAAGGAAGCAGTAAAACATTATTCTTCTGCCTTAAGTCAAATACGTCTTTTGCAGTTTCTATTGCCTAACATCTAACACAAAACACACTTTAGCATTAACCACCTTAGGATGCTCAATAGGATCTCGCCTGCTGATTTTCCATATAGGAATCTCAGGTCTTCAGAAAAACTGCAGGTATAAGACACAAATCATTAAAAACATCACTTTAGAGTTTGCATCTCTGCTTGAAATAGTTGATAGGAAAAGAAACAAGTAACAAAATTATCAAAAGAGAATTTTAAAAGGCTGAACTAACCTGCTTTAAAGTTAGGGGAAAAGAAATAGGTTTTAACACTTCGCTTTGCTTTCAAGAGACTGCAATGTTACTGCCACACACTGTCAAGGTGAAATGGTACTTCAGCAAATGAAGTAAATCATCAGTGAATTAAAGAAGCTTCTGAAAACCATTTTTTTCTCCGCTCTCCCTATCTTCTGCTGAAGAAGAAATAAAAAAAAGAAGAAATAAAAAAAATAAGTACTTTAGGCCAGTTTAAGAATTCTGTGTGCAACTAAAGTAATACTCTCCATGCTTCTGCTCTAGTCAATGCACTAACCATATGCTATTTTCTCTCACTTTGTTTTTCATGTTTCAGAAAACATTCCTCCCTAGCCTTTTGCCATGAGCCAGACAGGAGTGACTCATATGTTCTGGGATTTAAAAGGCACATTCTGTAAGCAGTTAGTGAGTCTTACCTGCCAAAAATAAAGCTCCCCTAAGTTTCCTCAGAGATGAGTTGTCCAGTCTCCCTTAATACCCTGACTTCAAGCACAGAATTGGGATTTACAAGTGTGGTGTCTTTCTTTTGTTTGAACTTCTTTGTTCCGAAGTTCTTGAACTTCTGAACCTATGTCAAAGTGAAACAGCTGTGTTGTGCCTGACACCTACTCTACAGAAGGAGGAAAACTAGGAGGAGGTCAATGCCATAGCTATAGATGGCATTCAGGATGTGAAGAAGTTAATATATAGTTGCTCACTTTTATTGACACTGGGAGGAAGTATGTTTTTAAGGCATTGAATACTATGGCCCCTGTACATTGTTTCCGTAACTAGACAATTAGGCAATTGCCCCTCACTGCTGGCTCAGAAGAAAAAGACATCAGAATTTCTATTAATGCAACATCAAGAAAGAGAAAACATTGGACCTGACACAGAATTTTAAATGTCCTCTGTCCTGAGCCTTGAAACTCCACTTCTAAACCTGAACAGAAATCTTTCTTGTTACGCACTGTTTTGTGGCTCTCAAAAATGTGTCAGCTGAGATAGCAGGAATATAATCTCTTCTGGGCACACTGAATTTTACCCTGTGTAAGTCAGCACCTGCTTCAGAGTATGCAAATATGTTCTGTGAGAGAAGAAACATGTGAGCCTGAGTACAATCTAAAGGGGACCACAAAAGGTGTTACTTGGAAAAGGAATACAGAAAGGAAAGTCTTTTATAGGATCAAAAGTAATAAAAGTTTTCAGTGGGAAAAAGGTAAAGTAGCTCAAAGCTCCACTCCAGGACAATATTGCCACATGTTTGTATTTCAGCTAATTTGCTGAAAGACATGTGAAGACTTATCTACTTTCTTCTGCTCTGGGAAAGAAATTCTGTCATGAAGACAATGATTGCAACATCATTAAAATTATTAAGACTTTGTTATCATACACCATGACTTATATAGAGGATTCTTTCTAAAAGTTATGTATACATCTATTCCTATGAAAGAGAAATATGTTATTGTACTAGTTTAGTAAAAGAAGTGCAAAGAAATATTATATGTAAGAATAACACCTGATATTTTTAGGATAAAGTCAGTGCAAATTTATTTCACTTTATCACCTGAGATCCTTTTACCTTCAAAGATAACCTGAATACTAAGTTCAGCAACAGGAAACATTCAGGAACAGTAGTTGTTTCCTTAATAGAACTCTGGTGAGCTCACTGCACAAACAGTTATTTACTCACTTATTTTTCTATTTATTTTTCTCAAGTAACCTTTCTTTGTTGAAATTTCTAAAGATTATTTTGTCCCAGAAAGGTCGCTTCTGTGCAGTGATTTGTACAACGATGCTGCCATACAGAAACCAGCAAATGATAATACTTTACTCCTTTGGCTTAGCATGCTCTGGAAATCCAGAAATGGAAGAGATGCCAACAGAGGAGAACACTGGCACTACTTCTCTCAGTGGCAATCTCATGCCTTTGGACACCACATGGGAAGATGCTACTATTGAAACATATCTTTTGCATTTGAGAAGTATTTGGTCATGTCCATCCAATTTCTCCCATCTCTCATAAGCAGCTTTACAAAGGGAGCAGGTAAATTGCCTTTCTATTGGTAGAGAAAAGGCCCACTGAACATAAGCCCATGCTGGCTCTCATTTTAGTGAGAAAGACAGCATTTTTGGTGCCCATTTACATTCATTTGGAATAATATTTTGTGATTTTCCTTGTAAGTTCAGGCACTGCCATGCATCAGCTCCTTAGTCTCAGGATGAATCCAGCTGACCTCAGTACCACTTGGCTGGAAATCTGACATAGCAAAATACGTAAACTGCCTTTGTTTGAATTTAGATTTGGATTCAAGTCATGGCATTTCTAAGTTTAAAAGTGTATGTCAAGCATGTAATAACAGTATAAAATCTAACCATTAATTAACACTTTGGCAATGCCTCCAGTGTGAGAATTAATGCAGTTAAATCAAGTATGCTAACAAAAGCCAAGAGAACAAAAAAAAAAAATCACAGAAAAGGCAGCCTTATAGAGATTCTTCATTCTGTTGTCACATAAAGGAATTTAGGGCTTTGGATCTGAGGTGAGAGCACAAAGTACATTTTTATATGCTATCGCAAAACTCACAAATATTCCTGAGTTTTTAAACAACATTTAAAGAAATATTTATGGAATATCAAGTATATTCACATAAAAAATATCACAGGACTCCTGAGAACCAATGATACTCCCTATTATTGTATTATTGCCTGATCTTTTTTTGGCCAGCATTTAAACAGTCTTAGACAATATCTATTCATGATAGAAAACAAGCATGATTGTAAATTTTGAGTGATACGAGGTGACACAATGAAATGAAGGACAATGTTTTATCTCAGAGCATCAGCTCTCCTGAGATCATCATTAAATTTCTGTGAAAAGAAAAGCAGAGCCAATATGTTTTTCAGATGTACCTTAAAATATATTTAAGCTTAGATTTTAATGTCAGCAGCTTTGGAAACATGAAGTCCCATTAAAGAAAGCTCTCCAATAATTCCATTTTCCTCTCCCACAGAATGGACACCTGCTAACACAGCTGTGCCTCATTCTCTCAGCCAAAGGACACAGGATGCCATCGCATGTATTGGACTTCTCCAAGCAGCCTGACTACAGCATCTCAGCATAGCATCAGAGAAAGCATCTAAGAAAAAACAAACAAACAAAAAAGGTATGATTTCTTTTATCTCCTCACCCTATGTGGAATTCTTGCTGAGGTGAGATTTTCCAGACATGTGGTACACCTCAGGGCCTGTAAACTTATGGCAGTGCTTCCCAACAATTTCATATATTCAATTTCAAGTATACATTAATGCTTCAAAATTTTGCTAAATAATGTCAGTTCCTTCACCTAATCTAATTCACCCTTATGATTACAAAACAATTGCAGTCCACAAAAAAGAAGACTTTTTGATACGGCATGTATTTAATGCCTATTTAAAATAACATATTCCCAAGATGACCTGGCACACATATGAAAGTTTTCTGTAACTGATTTGATTTTAAACACACCTTTCCACAGATATTTGCTGAATATTCTTAGTTTCACCATAGACTTTTTAAAAAATCCTAAGTTTTAGATTATGTTGTTGAACTTGCACTCCTTTTCTTCCTTGTTAAATTTTTCAGTACATTTTCCTTGCAAGTAACATTGCTGGTACTAACTGCCATCAATTTCCTTATCCTTAGGGGCTTGCCATGCCCATTGCTAATAATTCAACCAGTGTGGCTTAATAAGAAAACACTGTTAGCAAACAATAGAGCATTGCAGTAGGATTCCAGAGACTTTAAAATTACAACTTGTAAATAAATCCACAAGACAAGTATTCCTACCTTTTTTCTGTTTCCTCCTGGTATTTTTAAAAATGGAAAGTGTCAGGAATACTAGCAGAATCTGTTTTAATTGCATATTAGACTAGCCATAATCTGAATTTTGTATTTGTTATCATGGTTATTTACACTACAGTCTGATAACAGAATGGAAACAAAAAAATGTGAGTTATGTGCCCAATGAAGACTATGTAACCCAGCACAGATACTTGCAACTCTCTCCTGTCATTTGATTTACAATCCACCTCTTAATCTCCCAGAGGTAATAAGCTGAGTTTTTTTCTGACTGCAGAGTGCCATGGATCAGATCATTACTGCCTGATAACAGTCAAGGTAAATGGTGAAATTTATAAAGCCTTCAGGTATGTATTTAAGCAATTAGCACTGTATTAGCAGTCTACAAATGTGATTTGAAAAGAATCCCTAAAGATATTCTCTGCTATCAAAAGCCATTTCTTTACTCTTTCTTTTAGCTGTCTGTAATAACCTAACCAAAAAGAGGGGATTGAATGCCTCGGTCCCAAAAGGATAAGTTAGGACCTCCTTTTCCTATAATAAGGCAAAATGAAAGCACATTGACAACACTTATACAGCCTTCAGAAATGGGAACTTAGCTCTCATCATTGTGGTGGTGACAGCTTATATTTGAAGTAGTCCCAAGACAATTTCTTTTTATCCCTATTCTCAGCTAATCACAGGGAAAAGTTCCTGGCTATTCATTTTAAAATGCTGCAATAGCTCCGTAACAGTAAACAGTCACTTTAGAAGGACACAGAAAATATTTTTTGCCTTTTCACAAAATAAAGTTGAGTTACTGGTGGAAAACCACTGAAAACTCATATATTTTTTCTCCAGAAATGGTAATACTTTAGTTTCAAATTACTACCGCTAACACCTCCTGCTTCTTTCTCTGAGCAGGGCCCTGCTGTATCTGCTCAGTGTTTTCTGCCCCTTTGATTAAGAAAGTGACACACCAGAAACAGTGAAGTTTTAGCCTTGGACAAGGGTACACTGAGGCATAGCTGACCTCTATTACCCAGATTTCCACCTGATTCTATGAGGGTCTAACTCTGGGATACTTTTTCCCTTTAAAGAAAAGACAAAGTTATTTACAGAACTGTAATACAAACAAACAAAAATAAAAATTTTAAAAATGAATAAATATATAGATCCTTTCCCTCCCATCCTATACCTCTCAGCCCTAATCAATTTGGAACCCTTCCACTGCCTTCTCCTACTTTAACCTTGGTATCTGCAGGGCTTTTTTCTCATACATTCTCATTTCTTTCTTACACATGCTGCAGAATGTGCAGCACATTTTTACCCTCTCCTAAATGTGTTATCACAGAGGCACTGTCACCAGAAGCAGTCACTGCCTCAGCTGTGTCCAGTGTCAAATCCATTTTGGAGCCATTTGAAACTGCCATTGGCCACCATGAGAGGAGCTCATGGTGTCCTGTTACAGGAGCCACCCCCATTATTGCCCTACCACATCCCAAAAAGACCCTTTCAATGTAAACCAAATATTACATCTCTGAATGAATTAAAAAAACAGGTCTTGCCCCATTCTACAAGCTGGCTATGGATTTACACAAAATCATGTGCAGAGGAGGTGTCAAAGCTCATCAAATGAGAGCAGAATATCACATCTGGGAAGAGAGGGGCTACCAAACCCCAAATATTTGGAGAAATACTTTGTGTCTTGCCCTCAAAAACATTCCAAAGATCTTTCAGATGGAAAACTCACAGAATAAATAAAAATAAATTTTTATGTTACTCCTGCATTTTGTTCTATTGGCAGATATTCCTTGAGTAAATACAAAATGTTCTGCTTACCTTTTTTCTACTTACCCAATATGCCTGGGTTAAAATCTTTCCCATTATATATTGACTGGTCTGTCATTTCTTTGCTTTTTCTGCTCCTTTGCCAGTTTTCAGTGTTTAATTAAGCTGGTGGTGTAGAAATTTCTGGATAATTGATGGACATGTAAAGAGGCTTCAAAAACAGACAGAAGAAACACAGAGATAGTCAGGGTCTCTGCAAAGAAGAGATTTGGACTGCTCTCCTTGAGGCAAGGGAGACTGGGCTGCAGGCCATGAAACTTTCTGACTTAAAAATGGCCAAAAGTAGTTGGTGGGTTTGGACTGCTTGTATCCAGGTTTTCTCTCACAGTGAGGCTTGGATGCATTGGGTGGGGCTGGGTTCTTGGTTAGCTTTGCCTGGTCACTTAAAACCCATGTAATACAGGAAAGTGAAGAGCCTTCCTAGCAGGACTTTGTTATCATTCTTCTTGTCCTCAGTACAGCATATTATAAATTCTCACCTGCATAGGCACAAATGCATTCTGTGGATTACACAGTCATTAGATTGGGACACAGTATGGTTTAATATCTAGAGCTGTATATTTAGGAGAGGTTTACATGAGCATTTATAAACCACTTATGTGTAAGACTTGTGCTGCTGTTTCATTCTATTAAAATTTAGGAAAGACTGCAATAGAAACTTTGTTCTTGATATCTTATAAAATGATTGCAAATAAAATTCTTTCAATGCAAATTTCCTTGCCAATTTTAATAATAACCATAAGTATTCAATAACCATTGAAATATTTGATGTAGCTCTGGAATCTCCCTACTAACAAAATGAAAAATATTGGATATATTTTTCAGTAAGAAGAGGATACATGCTAATAATTTTGCTGTTGTTTGAAAGATCTGTTGAAAATAAATAGAATATGTGAAATAAATATCAATTCAGATAACTCTGCCTATTTTTATTCCTCTGCTATTTCCCTAAAGTTAGTGGGGTAGCAGTACTGTCTTTGTTTCTCAGTTTCTGCATTCCTGCTGCTTAATGTTCTCTGTAATCATGAAATTTCCCTCTGTAGCAAGAAAACACATTGTGAAAAATGTAAGGCTATGGCTTAAGGGAAACGACAAAAAACTACTTTAAAAAAAGAGCTGTTTTCAACAGAAAAAGAAATTAGTTGTCAATAGCATAGCTGAAAGACAAAAATCTCTGACAGTATTCAGACACAGTTTAAAACTTTCAAAAAGCAAATTATTCCACTGTGACTGGATTACTTCTCAATCTAATCTGGGTATACCTCACAATGATGGAGAGGAGTACAGGTTTCAGTATTTGTATTGAATAAAATTGGTTTTCAATTTCTGCAGGAGGATTTTGCACTAAAAGGAAAAATCTTTAGTCTGTGTCCTAGAAAAGGAATAGACTTTCTCACATTTTGATCTCTGTTTTTTTCACTGTGTCTTTATTGATTTGCACGGTAACATTTTGAACCTGTATCCGTTGTTCAGCCATGACCTGCCCAGAGCTGCTGTGATTGACCTCCTTATGTCCCCAAATTCAGGTCTTCCAGAGATTTTTGAAGACCAAAAGAGAAAGAAAACAGTTGAGCACTGCAGGGCTGGGGGCAACACTCCAGAGGTCAGTGGCATCTCTCACATCTATAGTCTGACATCCCTGAAAACTCAGAGGAAGGTTTTAGCAGTAATATGAATATGAATTTACAGCTGAAAAGATCACCTCCTTGACATCCTCTTTGTAAACTCAGGTGAAAGAGAAATTTCAGTGTCTACAGAGACAAGTGCTTCTGTAAGACCATAGCAGTAACTGCAAAATGATTTCATTACTGCCGTGAAGCCCATTCACACACCTGCTTTGGAATCCACCTTTGAGCAGGGGCACAATCAGCCTGGTCCAGTTTTAACACTTCTTACAGGAAATCCCACTGTTTACCACATGAAATCTTCTTCAAAATATCTTTGTAAGAATTACTGGGAGCAGGTTTGAGAATATTGGAAGGGGATAAAAAGGACAAAAGTAAACTTTTATAGGGCTTGCTAAATATGTTTAACGTACAGACATAGCAGTTCTAGATAACTCATCATCCAATATTCATAATGCATAAACTGCTCTGCTTAAGAGCCCTGTTTGGCTGAGCACATGGAATTGAGAGTGCTGGTTCACACTAAGTCACAGTAGCTCTTATGCCTCCTCCTCAAACCTTCCTGGGTTTAACAGGAACAGACTCTCTCTTTTCTTACCAAAACTAGAACTGGTCTCAGAGCGTAAAACATACAGATGAGGCCTATCTTGCAATTTCTTTGTGGCTCCTTACGAGTTCATCCTCGTTCTTGATCTGACAACTCCTCCCAGTAAGGACAAGGATGGCAGTTTTCCCCAAGATTTGACATGCTGAAGATCAGCTCACAAGAGGCATAGAGCTTTCACTCTTCCATCAGAAATACAGTCAATCACTTAAAATATACCCAACAATCTTAAGACTTTTTTTCCATTAAAATACACTGTGAAAAACAGCATTTTTAAAGGAAATAAAACAGAAACATGCTTTTGCCCCTATAACTGAACATGCCAACTTTTAAAGTGTCACAAAGAATCACAGAGTGAGATCTTCAACGTAGACAAAAGTGGAAATTTTTGGTATCTGAGTCATATACTTACTCTATCTGCTAGCCCATTATGAGAATGTAAAATAACTAACTCCCTACATGCTAGCAGTAGTCCATCACTGTTGCAACTCTTCTGTCACTCACAAGGGCAATATTGGGGATATTAGAGGGCACACTCCTGCCAATTCCCAGCAAAATCCATTATGAACCATGTGCTTGAGTCCTATAATCACAGAAAGTCTCATGTCGGAATGGACCCATAAGGATCCTCAAGTTCAACTCTCTGCTCCTTGCAGGACTACTTAAGACTGAACTCTGTGAGCAAAACCATCTCCCAGATGACACATTTGCATTTGCCCAATGCTTATTGTACCTCTGGTAATATTAATCACCTTTTTTACTCCAGCTTAACAAATCTTGAAAGTTCATTATTCACCATGAAAAAGCCCTGCTTTCAGTCAGCTGTCTTAAAAGCTTTTTTTAACAGTTTTATTGCTTGCTCCTTAATACTTGTATTATGGGATTTGTTGAGTAACAGGCCTGTACTCACCTCATTACCTACATGACCTTGCAAACCTCAAATCCTTTTCCTTTCTGAGACAGTTTTCATATATCACCTGACTTATTAACGATATCAAAGAGCAATCAAAAAGGAATAAGGGCAGTTCAATTACTGTATAAAAACTAGCTTATACATTCTTCTTATTTAGGGAATATAAAAAAAATCTATAAACCTGTTGTATACCTATGAGTTTAAACTATAGGTTATAAAAGAGACATAGTCCAGAAGTCCAGTACTGAAAAGAAATTTGTCAACAATGTTATTTAGCAGAAATCTGAATGCAAGCATCAATATTTCAGTCATCCTTATAGTGATATTTCTGTGACTATGTAACTCTTGAAGTTAATCTTGCCTAAATATTTTCAGGTGCATGCAACAAAGAGGTGAGATGGTCACTACTGCAGAAGATATGTGTAATAAATAGATCATCCTGCTTGTTTAAAAAAATGAATGAGTTGTGTATATAAATATCACAAGACCATTAAACCAACTGCACTGTCTGCAACTGCAGTGCTAGAGTTAATTTTCTCATCGACTTGTATAAACAATATGTTAAGAATTGTTTCTATTTCCACCATCAAAATGGTTTTAAGATTGTTCAGTGCTTTTATGGGCCATACCAGTTAATTTAACCTACAGAAGCAGACTTCATTAATATAATAAGAGAGAGGTATTTATTTGTATAGATTTGCATCTATTTTTTTTAAAGTTAAATTTTATGTACATTAAATTTATTTGGATCACCTGAAACATGGGTCTCTCTGAAGAGCTGTATCATATGTATCATATATCATGTCATGTGACATGGTATGTTTCTTGTGGATACCCCCCCATTTCTGGTGTATCTATCTTCTCATACATATCTATAGCTATGATCAAGAGTTTCCTATCTCGTTATGGATGTAATTCAGTGAGCAAACTTGACTTTTCTTTCAGTATTTTTCTCCATTAATCAGAGCAGAAAACAGAAGACTCTTAGGCAGGCAGAACATCAAATTACTTTTGGAGGGTTTATGTCTGAGGACTAAGACCATGGATGTTTTCATAAGGTAATTCTCAAAGGGCAATCCTCCACAGAAAGGCTTTATAGCGTCTCCATATATAGGCAAACAAATTAAAAGCTCAAAAAAGCCCCAAACCAAAACAAAAATAATTCCCTAACGTAGCCTTGAGTTTACTGAATCAGATAAAATTGGGCTGTTGAAGAATGCTTTGACAAATTGTATGAGACAGTGGTATCTTCCTTTTCAATTCCAGGACCACTAGATCTACCTCTGTGAATACAGTTTATATTTGATTATCAGAACTAAAATATTTTATGCAAAGGTTAACAATGAATCTATAAAAAATTCCTGAATAAATGTCACAAGGTTGCCTAAGTATTTTCCCCTCATATTTTTCATGATCAGTCTTTTCCTTGGTTAGCAGCTTGTCTCATTTGCTGCTGGCTTTCCATTGTTCAAGTGTTTTTAAAGGTTTTTCTCTCAAGTTGTCTTCCTCAACTACATTTTTAATATTGTCAGGAAAATAAGATTCTCTCTTTGTTCACCTTACCACAAACATCTGCCTCTGTAACCCCAGATACCTCATAGCTTTGAAGGTCATGGTCTTGTCAGACAAAAGAGAGTCTGAACTTCAGTACATGAATAAATACTTTAGAACAACCTATTAAAGGTTGATTTATATTATATAATGTGTATGCATAATTTTTAATAGGCAAAAATAGATCTTATTAAATATTTTTGTAGAAGTTCTAAACTGCGTCCCCAAAATAATATTGATCTTACTTAGGTCTTTCAGATCCTTGGCTAAGGTAAATTACTGTCTGCCCTTATGAACTTGTGGACCTTGGCTCTTTACCCCTGATAACTCTGGCTCACTTTGCTACAGAACATAAGGCACATGGTTTTAATATTCTTACTGATCAAACAGAGACAGGAAATTCAGAATGACTCGTAACCTTTGCCTTTTAACTCAATAGCTTTTCTATTTTGTATATAGGACAACTGAAGATCTGAACACTGCTACAAACACAAAGCATTCTTTCAGATGCATTTACTGCAAGGAAGGTACAGTATTTCCCTGAAAAATTCAATTTAATCACTTATAATCTGTTTCATAACAATTACAGAAAAGCTCATTTCACTGAACTTTTATTTTATTTTTGGTACAGAGGTAAAAGCATTCACTATTATTATGCAGTTAATAATTGGCTCCTATTTCCTTTCTTTGATAGCAGTCGTCTGCTCTGTTTTCAAGGTATATGTCTAAGAAACTTCCCCACAAGCAAAATTGTGGTTTTGTAAGCAAATAAACTCAAAAAAGGCAAAACTCATCAAAAACCTAGAGGCACTTTTTGTTTCCCCCGAGCAAAAACTTGCTCTGCTTCACAACAAATCTCATACTACTGGGCCGGAATCTTTCTACTGTGAGGTCTCTAATCCCACTCAGAGTATAACACAGCACCAGCAGAAGAGGAAGGAATTTACTGCAAGCACACAAATCGCAAACTGTCTTCTTTAGGCTTCAGGAAGATAAGTTTAATTACTGCTTTGCATTTTAGTTGAACAGTTACGATCTTTGTTCAGGCTGAAAGACTGGCACATATATTTTGCAGTTAAACATCTGTCTTCAGTCAGAACAATCACAATCACAATGAGGAGCTGGAGCACCTCACTTTCAAACATCCATTGTGTGATGGCTAAATAAGGTTCAATTTGTAGCAGCAATATAATTTATTGACTGTGATCTAGGCAATCTGCTCAGTTGTTATAGTTCTGTAAAAAATATTTGTTGTGGTCATCACACAACAACTGAGCCAGTGTCAGAAACTCCTAATCAGTAACCAGGGTTAGTAACGAGTTAGTACAAGAGTAGCATAAAATAACACTATTAATGATATGTTATTTTATACCAAGTGAAAGTGTTGACAGGGTAAAACAGACACGAAACATTTGGACATAATCTTCATTTCTTGAGATAGCAGTTATGAACAAAAGGATTGAAAGCCTACTCAGTGGCCCATAAGCTAACAATTCAAAGCACTCTGTAACAGAGCATCCAATTATATAGTTGGTCCTGAACTGAACTTAGTACTTTCAGCGTGCTTGTAATTCATTTTTTGCAGAGATAAGAAAACATTTGAAACAAAAATGCTCTTATGCAAGGATGCAGATTTCCTAAATTCCAATCCAAGGAAGAATCCATCAAGAAGTACCCAGTATGTTTTCTAGTATTCTCCTTTAGTCAGCAAAAGTAACAGTGAAAACTTTAATTAATTTCTAACTACATAGCTAATTGCCTCCATGATTGCTACAGTCGAACTAACTTTTTTTGCTGGCACCAAGCACAGGGTTAGGAGAGTACTCTCACAAATATCATCTTAACTGGTCAAGCAACCATTACTTCTCTTTTCATTCCAGATAAACATCCACAATTTTCAGCATATTTTGCCATTCCTAAATTTTTCATGCATAGGTTGATCTGAATTCTGGTCTCTATCTTTTTTGTTGTTGCCATTGTCATTTTCATTTTTTTCCTTCCAGAAGTGCTTGGCTCATGGCTTGAAAACCTAGTCTATAAATGGCCTTGAAAAACAAGCCTCAGTGATCTACTTTGGCTTTTTCCATGTAGTGTGACAGGTCACTTAAATTATGGAGCATTAGCTATACTTCCTCGCTAGATGATTAAAGCTTTTTAGGTAACTCTAAAGAATGAATCATAGACAGAGAGAGATGAATAACCATGGAGTTTGTGAAAAGATAAGCCTGTTTCCACAGTTGAAAGTGAAGGTCTATTTATTTGCATGGCAGCTCACAGTGAGGGCAAGGGCTGACCTTCTGTTCCCTGAATGATGTAAAATAACGATCTCTTGTACTGCTACCTCATACAGGTGGGAATTTTAACTTTCCTATGCTGGTAACTTTCCACCAATCATCTTCTCTCCAAATTTGTATTGCTTTTTTACATTGGGTCAAAATATGTCTATCTCCACAATTCTTCCTGTTTGAGAAGTTGCATGAGCCTTGGGAATATGGAGTCTAGGTCCAGTTACAGGCTTTAAAGATGATTGATATCAAAAGAACACATCACTTTGGAGCATATAAACAAATTCTATTAATTTCTAGAATAATAAGGTACAGTATTAAATGTATAGAAATTCCTGTTGTCTGAAAACCAGCAACCAGTTCTACTCTTTTTATAATATCCACCTAATAAAAATTTCAAAGAAAATTCCATGGATCTCACAGTTTAAAGTTATGCAAGCCCTTGCTGGAATATTATGTAGCTAATTTATATAAATATTACATTTCTATTATTTAATATCTTCTACTGCACATATAATAATTGAGCATTAGTTGCAATTATTTATACCTTAACCACACAGAAGGATTTTTTGCAAAGAAACCACTTCATGAAGGAATGACATTTATAGTGTAATGGGGATAAATTCCCAAACTGTCAAAACTTACTCAGAGAAGTCCTGTTACACTTCTTCAGGTGGGTGAGAAGAATTTTAGCATCTGGGAAATATTCCAGTGATAGGGAATCACAGTTTATAATATAATTGTATTATATTATTGAAAACTTCAGCTGATCATCCTGCCTCCCCTTCAGGTGGTGGTCCTGCCCTCTGCTGATTCCTCTGCCGGAGACCTAAATGCAGGCAGCTTTCACTTACTTTTCTTACAGGGCTTTATAGTGAACTTCAATGACCACTGAGAGAAAAAAAAAGCATTTTGCCTTGATAAGCTAACATTAAACACCTTAACAGGTGCAGTTTTAAAGATATAATTTGATGGGCAAGTACTGAGGATAAAATTCCACCCTGTTTGCCTTTAGTAATGCCTTACTTCAGACTCCTTGTGTTGCTGCAGGACATTCTGTGCCTGTTTTGAGCGACTATTTTCATCTGTGAATAAGTAGCTGATATTTTCTAGGAGTCATACACTTGGCAAATATACACACATATATATATATGCCAAATACACTCTTTTTTTAATATCTAAAAACAGCTTTTCACCATATTTTCTAACACGTTTTTTGTAAAAGCTTAGTAACAGCTGATCCGTTTTTCTTTGCTTAAAAAAGATTAACCAGCAACAATTGCAAACACAGAAAACTATATCCACAGCACAAAAAGACTAAGCAAGTGGCTGAATACTGTCCCAGCCAGTGCTTTTAAGGAGCACAGATTGCCATTCGAAGGATCTAGAAAGCCTGAACAGTATAACAGCAGAGTCTTTGTTCTTTTTTTCCTAAATACTTGAAAAACACAGAGGTCTTGCCTGTCTGCCACTCCACAGGCTATGGCCAAATAGTGTGCTGAACTGAAGACAGGCTTCAGGGTAAGACTGCATTACTGCCATCAGATCTTGCTTTTCATTGGTTTTGCTTTCATATTGTTTGATTAGTGGTTGTAGAAGAGAGAGAAATGAGAAAAATAGAGCTCTTTTTGCACTCTAGTGCAGAGATGGGCAAGGTCACTTGTTCTTCTCATTTTATCTCTCTCATTCCTTTTTATATCAACCCCAATTTTCACATGGCAGTGAATTGGACCTCACTCAGGAGCCAGCAGTGCCTTTGTGGCCAAGAAGGTCAATGGTATCCTGGGGTACATTAGCAAAAGCATTGCCAGCAGGTCAAGGAAGGTGATCCTGCCCCTCTCCTCAACCCTGGTGAGGCCATATTTGAAATGTTTTGTCCAGTTTTGGACTCCTCAGTACAGAAGAGACATGGAGTAGATTAAGCAGAGGGATACAGAGTTCATCAAGGGACTGGATCTTCTCTCTTATGAGGAAAGGCCGAGAGAGCTGGGCCTGACCAGTCTTGAGAAGAGACAATTGCAAGGGGACCTCATCAATGTCTGTTGGTATCTAAAGGGAGGGTGCCAAGAGGATGCAATAGGGCAAGAGGCAATGGGCAAAAACTGTTGCACAGGAAGTTCTACCTGAATATGAGGAAAAATTTCTTTACTGTATGAGTAGCTGCACACTGAACAAATTTTCGAGGGAGGTTGTAGAGTCTTCCTCCCAGAGAAGTTCAAGAATTGACTGGATGCAATCCTCTGTCATGTGCTCTGGGGTAACCCTGCTTGAGCAGGGAGGTTGGACCAAATGACCCCCTGTGGTCCCTTCCAGCTGGACCCGTTCTGTGAGATAGCATGATTCATTCTGCAACTATTCCTTTTGATATCAATTAAACCATTTTAGAGATACATTAAATTTAAGGGGCGAAAAAAGAAAAAGAACTGCAGCTGGTAGATGTTAATCTTGTTATTTGAGTAGAAGGCACTCTGATATTTTATTAATAATCAGTGAGGTGCAAGAATCATATGCAAGAGAATAGTTTTTCAAGATTGGGAGAATGATGATTTGCAAGATTTTATTCCTCTGAAAGGTGGTTAAGGAAATAAACAGAAGATGTCCTCAAATAATCTTACAGGCCTGGTTATGTAATAGTACCAATTATGAAGGGTTTTTTTTACAGAAGGCAAGGATTTTAGGTATGAAAACTATGAATTTTCTTCTTACATTTCCTTTAATTATTTTTTTATATGAACCACAGATGCAACATTCACAAACCCATATTCTTCCAAAAATAGATATTTGGGGGCATCTTTTAGAGGGGAAAATGGGTAATATTCCTGGAAAAGCTGCCAGCTATCATAGAAGCCACCCACATGCTGTCAAAATGCTGCTAGCAATTTTTTCTTCAAACTAATTAACACCTTATTCAAGATGTGTTCACTTTTGTCTCTTGACTTACCTGACATTTTTTTAAGTCGGAAGTTTGAAGAAATTCTGCAATGAAAAACTATATGTGCAGGATGATCACCCCATGGAACAGCACCATTCTTTCCAAGAAAGGCATTCATTTTTTCCCACAGCTGAATTTATGAGGAAGCAATGACAGCTACATGAATCTGAATCTTGTTTAGTTTCTCTATTTCAGTGCTGCCTTCTCACAACATTTTCAGATGAAATTGTTCACCCCTAAAATGTTGCAGCTACTATTGTTTCATCAGAGAGAGTGTGAAGCTGAATTTTATTTTTGTCTAAAATAGCATAGCTACTGAAGGCTGTTCATTCTACCATTGGTCCTTTTCTGGCAAATATTATTCATAAAGGATTTATGACTACTACTTAGTATAATATCTCTGGGGTAAAGCATTGAAGTGTCCAAGGCCTAATGCCCTCCCCTTGACTCTGGATGAATTTTGTTAACAGAATCCACCAACTCTTAGCTGCTTTTGAGGTCAGAAGACTAAAACTTATAGAGGGAGGGTCTGAAAATTCAGCTCTGATAGATAACACACATAACATCTTCCTGGGCCATCTCTTTTAGAATATACAAGAGAGCTGTCAGACCTAGATAATGTAGCAATTATGTTAAATCTTGTAGTTCCCAGTTTTACAGAATTTAAAAATTGAGCCATTTGAACATTGTTTGAATAGCAGCAATGCAAGGGGGAAGGGAATAAATTCTATTTTTTGTTTATTGAGCAAGCAACAGTTGCTGCATTCTGCAATGGATACAGAGAAGTCAGTAAAAAACAGATAAATCTCTCATTGTGTCAGACAATTGCGTATTTCAACAAGTCTCAACATCAAAATCAGAGCATAACCTGGATAAAGACAAGACTAAGAAAACCAGAACTCCTTCTACATCTTGAGTCTTCATATGGATGTTTGGTCAGCTCACTTCAGTTCTCCCCAGCCTGTACTTCAGTGTGTAAAGTGGAAAAGCTGCAGTCATTCACCACCCTGGGGAAAACAAAGTGTGTTTCACCAAAAGAGTGCACTTCACAAGGTTCAGGAGGCTGTATTCCACACTTGCTTGACAGTGATATGGTCTCCAGCACTACATCTATCAAACATTAATGAACTCATCTTCACAAACCCTTTGCAAGGCAGGGAATCATTATCTCACTTTTACAGATGGAGAACTGAGCCACAGCAAGATGCGACTGATTTGCCTAGAGGAAATCTGTAGCCAAGTCAGAAACTGGACCCAGACCTTTCAAATTTCAGAGCATACAGTTCCAGTCTGATATTCTGGCAGCTTTTGGATTTGCAACAGAAGATTTCTGTAGAATTATTTTTTTTTCATTTTTTAACTGGATCCTACCTGCATTAGAAGAGTCTTTCCCTAGGTCCATAGTGCTTCTTGGTGTCTATATAAATGAAAAGGGTATAGCAAAGAAAAGCATTTGGAATTTCACTCTTGCTTACAGCTTTTGAGTCCTGCCATCATTTTATATCTAGTTTGGAGCTATCAGTCATTCGTTATCATTGTCATTATTTATAACACAACACCTAAATGTGAAGTTCTGTTTTGATAAAATCTCTGCATCTCTTTTTATGACACCTGAAAGCAAAAATGGTTCTAGTGTTGAGATCAGATATGCTGTGTTGAGCACAGAAAACCTTGTCAATGTAAACTTTGCTTTATAAGCTTTAGATATGCAGCTTAAATAACTTCAAACTTTTTTTACTTTTGTATGACAAATAACACATTCTTCTTTTTTTTTCCCATAAAAACATACAGTTTGACCCGGATACTCAGCCAAATAGCAAGTACAAATAACATTGCTATATTTTAGGGTCATGCTCAGTCAGACACTTAAAGGGCTCCTTGTCAGGGAGAGGAATCAGACTCCTCAAAAGCTGACAGTGTCACCTTTCTATGAAAAGTCCTTCCACTTCACAACAGAGAGGTCCAAAGCATCACACCATGTAAAACAGATGCTCACAGTTGGTGTTTAATTACCCCCATGACAGCAGTGGGCTCCTTCTGTCTCAAAGAATTCCCTTCTTCATACTGTTACTGTCACCATATGTGAATAAAAATACAGGCTGGACAAACCACTGAGAGAAGGGCTCAGAGCTGGTTCTTGGAGATATTTGTGGATCTGGGAAGAGTGAGAGAACATTGATTATTGCTTAGCATGGTAACTTTTAAAATCAGAAAGCTAGCTGGTTACACTGATATTATCTAAAATCTAAGGATTCCTTTCTTAAAGATCAATGTGCTGACTAGATGCCATCTATGATAATAGGGAAATACTAAATTTTGATCTAAGTTTGTCATACAGGTAAAAGAAGTGTGTGGGTCATAAACGCTGAAATCAGTCCATGTTAAACTGGAATACTTGAAAAAAACCAGCAAAATACGTAACAAAGGTTATAAAAATGCACCTCTTCTAATAGAAAAGGCAGTAAGATTTCAAATTTACCTTTGATATTTAGGATGAAACAGTAAAGACATTCCTATAATTCCAAAGACACATACAAAACCCAAAGGCTATAATTCTAATTAATTCAATCACTCTGTTTGTGCTTGCTGCTGCTGCTTTTCAGCTACCACTGCTAAATCATGTGCATTTCAAATTAATATTTCATTTTCTGAACTAGTTGTTGGCACGAGGTATGTAATAGCTATTAGCAATATTACTGAATATGAGACAGTTAACAAGGTAGCAGCCTTAGCAAAACACATCTTGATGGAGGAAAAAGGAAAAGAAACGTCAGTAAAGAATTGCTGTCAAATAAGTGATATTTCAAAATTTAATTTTTTTGAAAGATTAAATGAAGAATGCAGTATAAAGTACTCAATGAATAGCATCCGAAGTGGTGTCAGTATTAATATTATCTTGCAATCAGTATTCTCATGTGATTAGAGGCTGTATTATTAGGCTGCAAATCAAGAAAATGATCAAAATGTAAAAGCAAAATGATCTCGACATTCTGTCCTGCTACTCAGCTTCTCCTATGGCTGACACTATTCAGAAAAAAAATTAAAAATTTTCCTTCCTTCCAGGAAGGAGGGCAGAAAGAAAATGAGCCCATTTGCCAATTAAAAATATGTAATATATATATATATATAAATATATACAATATATAAATAGGAAGAATCAGCACAGTCATTAGTTTAGATTTGACAGAGGTGGAGCAACTAGCTCCCTGAAGTCTCTCATGCCAAATAAATACGTGGCACAATTAGTAAAGTTAGTAATATAAAGTAATATTCAAATTATATATAGCTATAGCCTATATACCATCTATAACCACCTATTTAAAAAAGATCTTCAAAGATCTTTTTTATTGATGCATATTTCATACGATTTCATAAGCCTTAAAACTGATTCAGATATTTCATACATATATACATGTGTATGATTCTCTTGAAGCTACAGCTCTTGGCTTCATATAAGACTGGGCTCAAAAAAGAATTTTTACCATATCAATATTTTAATCAAAATATAGTTCACATAAGGGCAAATTTTAAACTGCTCAAACTAATATATTGTGCAACTGCTATAGATGATAAGCTAACATATGTGCATCCTTATCAGACACAGTAGTCCAGGGTGAAGGGCATACTAGCTGTAGCTGGAATTTTGGAAAACCGAATGGACCCTGACCTTGACTATCCAACCAGCCACTCAAATTTTATTTCAAGAATAGTTTGAGCCTATTTTTAATAACACCATCTGTAAGTACAAGGTTTCTCAGTTTAAGTGATTATCAGCTTTTCAGAAATTACAGATTTTGACTAAGGAAAATATGCCTGAATTTTTGCAAAATGCTCACTTTGAAGTATATAACATGAAGAGATCTATATCACCTGGAAAATTTCAGTCACATTTAAATGACATTGGATACAGTGAGCAATACAGGAACAAATGCTCCTGTTATTCTCAGCACATTGTTAAGAAGCACTGACAATCTGCTTTATTTACATATGGCATTTCTTTAATGTATTTTTCATTCTCTTGATTCACTGGCAGGAGCTTGGGCTGGAGTTCTGATATTTTGCATATATAAATGCTGGGAAAATTATTTTTATAATGCTTCTTGCTGAATGTATCTGTGTCAAAATATGGGACTATTCACTGTGTTTTTAACAGCAAGTTCATTGTGAATGTCATTCAAAATAACAAAACCGCTTTCTTGTTTTACTGTCTAGTGATTGTATCTCCAGAGTTTCCTCCTATAGACTGCATTACAAAATTATATTCTGCAAGGAAACCAATGGAATACAAATACCTCTTGTATAAGTAAGCATTTCATTTTGTAACAGAGGAATATTACTAACATGCAAAAAATAAGCAGCCAAAGTTAAGAAAAATCAGGATTAAGGATGCATATTTAATATCAAATGGGTTTTTTTTTTCTTGCAGCAAAGATTAATTACAATGATTAATTACAATATCACACAATGTCCAGGTCTTGCTTTGCACTGCCAGATATAAGAGGACAAGTGTAAAATCATTAATTTCTAGAGTTAATGAAAGTTCAGGATAAATTTGTGAGTTAATTTAACCAGAAAGTAAATTTAGCAATCCAGATTCTCACTGAAATATTCTGATTTTAATATACAAAGGGCATTTATTATCTGTAAATCATGACAAAATATGAACTTTACTCCCGAAATTTAGCATTTGTCAAGCTTACCAAGCCATTGAAAGTGCAGACATAAAGACAGTCAAGTAGAGCATTTGGTCTGGAAACTACCAGCTCCTGCATCAGTTTTCTTTTTTCATATGTGTTGGAGGTAGAAGACAGAAGGGAGAAAGGAGGGAGATCTGGATACTTTTTTATTTCATTGGTATTAGCTATCAAAATGGCCTGTCATGCTCTGATCTCTATAAATGCAAGATTTACCATCTGGACATGCAGTGAAGGTTACAATAAATGGGTCCAGCCCTTGTGCTTTTCTGAAATGTGAAGCAATCAGGAGGGTATAAGATGTAAGTGGGCCCAAAAATCACAAAATACAAATTCACAGTTTTCTCACCTGTTGTCTGAATTGAAGCAGAATTCTGAAGGTTTGTGTTTGATGAAAACATTATTAAAGATATTTCTGCTGTGTTGAGGTCATGTCATGCTGTGTCTGTAAAGCAAGTATTTGGCAAGGTATAAAGCAAGTAATTAATTTAAACCAAAATGCTATCTAAATGGAATCAAGCACAAAAATATAAGCTAAAACTCCTGGACTCTCTCTTTGATATCTGTTAGCTTTTCCTTGAATGAAAATCAGTGCTTTGGCTTTTTTTGCATTGACATGGGGCTTGCTCTAAAAAGAAAGTTGAGCACATGAATAAGTACATGCAAAAAGGCAATTTGAAGTTAATAGGCCTGGTTTTGCATGTTTCTATGTTTTTTGGTCTGGCTTTATTGAACTGTGGTCACTTTCACCAAGTGAAAATGTTTGACAAATTTTACAGAAGACTTCTATGTGAAAAAGGTTCTGGACAGAATTTTAATTTCTGGTAAATTTCGAGCAAATAGTTCAGACAAATTGAAGAGCTCTGAAAAACTCTCTTTTCTCACACATTCATGTTTTCTGAGCAATGTAACCAGTTGTAAAAGCAAATGATTGAGCACTGTGGAACAATTGCAGAATGTGGACTGAATTAATTTTAGAGATGATAATAAATAAAAGAAAAATGAGAAAAGTTACTGAAGGTAACAATAGTAGGAGAACACTGAAGAATAGGGAATGCTTTGCTTCAGAAGCTGTTTTCTTATTGATGTAATGTATAAAGCATACAAACATTACATTCCCCATGCATTTGGAAACATCCAGGACCACAGGAAAATTGAGCTAGCAAAATATTCATTAGTTACATCACAGTAACCATATTTATATTATCTAATACTTAAACTGTCTAAATCCATATGTCCTGACTTTCCTGGACCTTGATTTATTACATATATATATATTCCGATGGTACTGCTTGTTCAGTTCAACTTCTGTTCAGCATGGGGAAAAAGAAGGCTTTGGGGAGATCCCACTGTGGCCTTCCAGAACCGTAAGGGGGCTTGTAAAAAGGAGGGAAAGGGACTTTTATGCAGGCAAATAGTGACAGGAAAAGGGGCAATGGCTTTAAACTGAAAGATGACAGGTTTAGATTAGATGTCAGGAAGAAATTCTTCACTGTGAGGCACTGGAACAGGCTGCCCAGAGAAGGTGTGAATGCTCCACCCATGAAAGTCTTCAGGACGAGGCTGCATAGAGTCCTGAGCAACCTGATCTAGTGAGTGGCAACCCTGCCCATGGCAGAAGGCCTGGAATTAGATGTTCTTTAAGGTCCCTTCCAACCCTAAATATGGTACGATTCTATTATTTCATGATTCTAGGTTATATTGAGTTTCAGCTGATGTTTGTGAACTATGGAGTCCTGAACTTTGAAGTCACAGAATCTTTAAGATTTAGAAGCAACCATCAAGTCCAACCAACAATGTAACCACCATGTTCACCATCAAACCACGTCCTTAGGTGCCACAGCCACACATGTTTTGGATACTTCCAGGGTTAGTGACTACAATCGCTTCCCTGGGCAGTCTGTTCCAAATCTTTAAACCTTTTCTGTGAAAAAAAAAAAAAAAATCCTAATATCCAATCTAAACCTCTCCTGGTACAGCTTGAGGACATTTTTGCTCATCCTATCACTTGTTAACTGGGAAAAGAGAATGACACCCACCTGGCTACTGTCTCCTTCCAGGGAGTTGTAGGGCACCATAAGGTCACCCTTGAGCCTCTTTTTCTCCACGCTAAACAACCCCAGCTTCCTCAGTCACTCCTCATCAGACTTGTGCTCCAGACCCTTCCTCAGCTCTGCTACCCTTCTTTGGACTCACTCCAATACCTCAATGTCCTTCTTGTCTCCTTCTTTTAGTGAGGGGCCCAAAATGGACGCAGGATTTGAGATGTAGTCTCATCAACTATTCTAATTAATACATTGAAAACTATTTCCCCTTAAATACATACCTGTGCTGGTTCTGTCTTGACCCTGCAGACACAGAAGAAGTGGTCTCAGTCCACTCTCTGCACATGGCTTTTTCTTTTAAACACCACCTGTAGTATGTGGGCAGAAGGTCAAGGAAGGGTTATTGCCAATTTTTTACTACATTTGCAACATGACTGTGTTTTACCTTTAATTTTCTAAAGTTGGAACTGAGATTCTCTGAAACTTACAGTGTCTAAATGCAGATAATAATAATAATAATAATAATAATAATAATGTCTATATCTATATAAAATCTTAACACTTTAGACTATCAGAGTTTGAAATCCTGCAGTAATCTGCCTCCAGCACACACCCCATCACTTTCAGTCCTGCTGATCCCTGCGTTGCACAGCTCTCCCAGCCTGGCAGGGCAGCATGCAGCAGCTCCTGCACCTCTGCTGCCTTGGCCTGACCCACCCTACCTGATCTTACTGCTGCTTTTGTAAAGCACATCCCCAACATTATCTGGGGATTTTTATGTCTCCTCAGCTTGGTTTTCTTTACTTGACTCCACATTTATTTTCTTTTTTTTTCCTCTTTTCACAGACATAGAAATGCCCTACCTGTTCTTTTCTCACCTTCCAGTTTGCCTCAGAGACCCAGCTGCTCTTCTGATCTCCCTTGCACCCTCTTTTCTCTTTCTATTCTTACTAACTTCTCTATATATGGATGCATTAGGAGACATACCAGGCTCCAGATGTAAAACAGGAGATAACCACATTGTGATGATCTCTCAGGGATAAACAGGCTGCATGAGAAACAAGGAAGCCAACTGACACGTTTAGAAATCTGATCCATATTTCCCTCATTCACTGATGTGTTAGTTTTTCACTCTGAAGGTCTTTCTCCAAGGACTGTTTCACAGTGGTCCTAGACTTTATAATAAGAACAGCTTGCCTTGTCACAGGTTAACCCATTTCTGCAACCCTGCACTGAATACTTTCTGGTCTTTGCCTCATCACAGGTTATTTTTCCCTTTATAATAACCCATATTAGCACAGATCCAGTTTATCTATAGCTGTCATTCCACCTTCTCTTTCATACCTTTAAATTTGCTTGACTTGCTTCCCCTGAAGATTTTATTTTCCAGTTTCATTTTAGGCGCTTTCCAATACAGTTCATAATCATCAAAAGCCATTTTTTTTTTTCAGATCTGCATGGATTCCTCTTCACCAAACCACAGAACCTGTTCAGCTTCATCCATCTGGACCTGTCAGCTGTCTTAGTACTACCAGAAACACTCTTTCTTAAAATAATATTCTCTGCTGGTGCCCATGACACCGTCTTCTGATTTTTATTCCCTTCTTCTCTCTCCAACTGTTTCTTTGGCACAGCCTTTAGAAATCTTCCTCTGTCCTGCCATCATTTTCATTGACAGTTTCTGTTTTTTCATCTCTTCTACAATTTAATTTGGTAATGTCCAACTACAAAAAAACCAACTCAAAAAACAAAACCAAAAAGCAAACCATGAACAAAAAAATAAAAGATCCCATAATCTCACCCTAATTCTGTCTCTGAGATATGATCTTGGATTTTAATCCCTTATCTTAAACTCATCATTGCAAAAGTAGACCTTTGTGCTGGCCCCATCAAATTGTGTAGTGAAAGAACTTCTTGAATTTGACAATCACCAAAATAAAACAACAGAAAAATTAGGACGTGTCTATAAGAAATAAGCCAGCTAGGCTTCCTTTTTGCAGAGTAGTTTAAATTGCATGGTTTAGAAAAGCAAGTAACTTATATCTTGTTGCAACACATATTGATGACTGCCAGGGGAAGGAGGAGATGGAAAAATAATCATCTGCTTCCTGTGCAGAGTATTTTGAACTTCTGAGTGATCTCAAGCCACATATTCCATTAGTAATCACTGTCATGGGGTGCTGTGAATTTAGACAGGGCAGTTCAGGACGTTGCTGTCCCATCTGTTCATGCCACATTCCTGCCAAACACCCCTGCCATAACAGTAGCAGAAAAAAACGAAAATATGTAAGCAGTTGACACGTGATTTTTAACCACAAGCAAGGCTGGAATCACAACAGTACAACAGGTTGAACTGCAGAGACCAAGGCACACTAACACGTCTGCTTCTACCTTACTATCCAAAATATCCCTAACCGGTGGTGAGAAGGAAAGGGAGCTACTAGGGGAAGAGGATTGTTTTAAGTCACAATAGCTTTTTGCCTTCCTGAACTGGAGTCATAATATCACCCTTTCTTCTTTTCACACTCTTCTCTGCTACCCTCATTTCACCAGTGGGGCTGCCTGGGTCAGTGCCAGGACAAGCATATCAAAAGGGGAGCCACATGTATGGTTTTACAGAATTTTTCACTGCCTGGTGTCCATCAAGGGAAGGAAAGAATCTGTACTCAAATACCTCGCTTAGTGATACACTTTGAGGCAATTCTGTGTTCTCTGACCTGAGACAACCCAGATGAATCTACATGCTGGCTGAAGTACCAGGAGCAGGATGCTCTGCTGCCAGCCCTCCCAACGCCCACAGAGACACCACTAGACTATCAGTACATAAACTAATTATTCAAGATGTATCTTTTACACAGCTTAAAAACAGCAATTACTTGTCCACAGTGCTAATTAAACCTAATTACTTCATGTGTTTGTAGTCATTAGTGCTCATTGCTGAGGAATCCATTATTTATCTACTAATACAGTCCTCCTGTTCTTGGCACAGAGTAGCGCCAGATGAAAGGTTAATTTTTGCACACCTAAAGTTCAGTGAGGGCAGTGTAAGCATGGAAATTAATTTCAGTGAGGCAGCAAAACAATAGGAAATTCACCTGCATAGCAATGTCCTTTACTCTTTTGACTAATAGGAATTCATCATTTCATGGAATTAAATTCATGGCTGGAGTCATTCCTGTTAGGTTATGTGATAAAAGCTCATCTGCAAGCCCAAGAAGCACAAAGGCACAACTGTCAAAAAGTCCCTGGACTCTTTTGCTGAACATTTTGTTACGCTGCAAGCTCTTCCCTGCCCTCCTGACACAGTAGTTCAGCTTGGTAGAAATATCTTGTGCTTCTTGAGTGCTGATGAGAGACACAGATTTCCCAGAGAAGGATGCAAGAGTCTGAAACAGACCAGTGAGCCAGTGGAAGGAAAATGGGAGGGCCCTGCTTCAGATCCTGCAACTCTTACGAGACACTGATCCCTTGGAAGCCTTTGGGCTGGGGCTTCCAAGAGACTGTGAAGGCTGATTACAAATGCAGAGGAAAAAAATCTCTGAGTGAAGCATGGCCATGTTTAGGTATTTGCTAACCTGGCGAGTCCTTCTTTTAAACCAGTGGAATAAACCAATCACTCAGCATGTGCAAAGTGAAGTGTCAAGAACAGTAAACGAAGGCAACTGATAAATGATGTGTTGGAATAGGGAATCCACTCTTGCAGAGAGCAAGGCCAACAACGTGGCTGAAAAGGGGAGCTTAAAGCTGGTGCTGGTTTTGAACAATATTTGCATTTGCTTTCGCCAAACATGTGTCATTTTGAGAAATTGAAGGGTGCTGTTTATTCTCAATGTCCCCTTTGGTTCATTTTCATTGCATCACATGGTATTAATTTCGTATTGCAGAGCTCCTCAAACAGATCACACAGTTCAAATTATGAATTTGAAAGCAGAAAGTTGACACTGAAATCTGTTTGCTGCACTTGCTGGAACTTAAAGAACTTTACAAAACTGTTTTAGTTTTTCAATTTTTTTTCTAGCTAGGAAAATGAAGCATTTAAATGCAAATGCAAAAGAAAGCATCTTGAAGTTCAAGGGCTTTTTGATAAATGACAGTAGAGATAAATGACTTAAAGCTATTATTGCATTTCCCCTGCAGTCCAGTGCTGTTTGTACTAAAGAGATAATTGTCACTAGGAATGCATAAAACTCACTATGTTTGATTCTTAGTGATTGAAAACTAACATGCTTAAAAGACAACATGACAAAGAGCTTGACCAATGTGTTTGCATAACAAATGCCTGGCAGCCATTTTAGTTGCAAATAATCTAATGTGTGATGCCTTCAAAATCTTGAAAGGGATTTTTATACAATTATCTGGTAAAAGAGAGAAACAAAAAACACACAATCATTGTTAAAAGACACTGAGGAATCAAATAATCCAACAGTCAATCTGCCGTGCTATGACTGCATTTCTTGTTGGGAAGACACAAGACATAGCACTTAAGCTTTGATATCAAATTTTCTCTTTGTAACAATTATTTTTTAAGCTTCTCTATTACTAAAGTATAAAAGTTTTGACATATTACAACTCATTTTTTCCCCACAAAGCATCCTGAATGCTCATGTCATCTTTGCCTAGAAACTGCTGAATAATATCATGCCATTTCTGTGGGACAGGACTATTAAGGGATTTTCTTAGTACATGACAAAGACTTTGAATTGTAGATGGGAATCTGCAGAATTTAACCTAAATGAGAATTATTAAATAAAAATAATAATCATAAAGAAAAAAAATTCATTTGGAATCAGACAGAAGTTATCTATTTTTATTTCTAGTACTGTTTATTCCGAACCCTCTGATTCAGCTATCTAGGAAAAAAACCCACAAACAAACCTAAACAAGAAAAAAACCCCATCATCACAGTACATTCATCTCAGAGTGAGAGGCAGATGAATTATAAAATATAGTACTAAAATCCCAGTATCCTGATATACTGTGGTAAAATATTACCATCAATTTAAGCACGAGCAAAATCCATAATCACAATATGTATACCTGATATCAAACAGCCTGTTCCTAGTTAGCAAATTACCATTTTAACACTGCACTAATGCACAAAGTCAAACTTTTTGGGTTTGCTTTTGAATTGTTGGGAATGATTAACACTTTGTTGTGTTTCTGAATCAGAGTATCATCATCACAACCTATGACTTTAAAGAAGCCACTACTGCTCATCACTTGCATCTTATTTCCAATATATAAATGTGCAAACTACAAACCTACAAGCTGTGACAACAGATGAACAGATAAGTATTTCAACAGGCAAATGTCTTTGGAAAATATCAGGTGTTAAATGGAAGGTAATATGGCTAATCCAAATATCTTTGGAGCTTGTAAATTTATTATTTCTACAGTCATGTAGAATAGACTGCAGATATGGGGGACATTTATAGAGATGAATGTCTGTGTTGCAGCAGGGGTGACAATGGAGACCTGAGCTGGAAGGAGATGGAAATACAGCCAGTCAAAGGAATAGTGCCGTTCAAGAGTGGCTTGGGATTCCTGGGCACATGAATCCCCTGCTCACAAGTTAGGAAATGGAGATTTAGTCTATTCACTGCAGAATAACTCACCATAATCAGCTTCTTTGAAAAGGATGACACCCTTTGGACTCTGTGGTCTGTGCAGTAGAAATCAGAGTGCCTTCAATCTTTTATTCAGACATAAGTATGAGTGAGATTCATTCCCCAACATATTTTGTCTTCTGTATTAGGTTCAGTAGTCATATACAAGGAGAAAAGGTACAATTTTATGAGGGGGGAATACTTGATGTATTTGATGGGAAATAGAAGTCCTGTAAATAAAAGAAGTCAAGGTTAAAGAGAAAAATTTACAGTGAAATGGTCATCAGTATTTACAGTTGGTTTTTTTCTGTGCTGTTCAGGCTTTCTTATGCAAGTGTTGTTTCAGCATCTTTGGGCACAAGCTAATACACAGATGAAAGGAAATAAAATGCTTTGTAAATGTAATAGAAAAGAGCCACAGCCTTTGTTTCTTTTTGCTTCCCACCCACACATAACTCTGGGTCAGGTGTGCAGAAAGAAGACACTTTAAGAAAGGAAGCCTTTCAGCACTTGTACTGATGGCTGGCAGAAACATCGCAGGTGCATGATTCATGTTAATGCATCAGGCACCCTTGTGACTAATAGTGTTGGAAAATGGCAAGTAATTAACTCGTGCGTACAAATGGCATTTTTATGCCTTTTTTAAATTTAGGAAGCAACACATGATTCAACAGTTTTTCTATATAACAAGCATTAATGTGTTCTTAAAGAAAACATTAATATTGTTGGCTGAGATTTTGTTCAGACAAGAATACTATAGTTTCTTGGTCAGACTGGGCAAAAAGCTAAGTATTTTATGTCAAGATGAATCTTCTAAATGGTTAGCTTCTGAATTAGCTTTTCATTCTTCCTTTGGAAAATGGCTCTCTGAGCTCTTTTTAAATGAAATGAAGACTGATGAAGATAAGGAGAGGAATTTAAGTCCAAATATACTAAAATACTTCAGTAGCTAAATTCTGAGGAATTTTGTGCATCATGTCATTCTTCTTATTTCCATTGACATTAGCAGTCAAACCTTCTGGATAAGTTAGCACTTATAAAATCAAATAAATTAATGCAAATGCCCATAAATTAATGCAAAAGCAGCTTTATGATCCCTGTAGTAGTTTGAGGTTGGTCAAATACCAATACACTTATAACAATTACTCAATTTAGTTATGAGATAAGAATTAGGAGTAGGCAAAGTGGGCTAAAACTTTAAGGAATATAAAGAGAATTTATTAACAGACTTTAAAAAAGGAATAATAAAAATCAGGAACCAGAACAAAACCTTTAGAACACCCTTCTTCCCCCTCCCACCTCTCCATTTCTCTCCCACTGACCCTACAAAAAGACAGAACTTCCACTTTTAGTTAGTTTACTACCTCTGGAATAGTTTTTTCTCACTTCATGTAGAAGTTTTCTCTTGCTTTACCATGTTGAATCCCCACAGGAAATACAGTTCTTATGGTTTTCAGCCTCACAACAAGCAACGCCCGGAAGGAAAAGATCTGTTTGTTCTGGAAAATCCCTCCCACTTTAGTAGCTTTCTCAGAACCACTACAGTGGGCATATGATGGTCACTGAGGTACTCTTTTGAGGATGAGCGGTTCTACTACAGTGGCAACGAAATCCCCTTTTCTCATTTTTGGCAACATAAGTCTTCTATTATTCCCAGGGCAAGGAATCTTTACACAGGAGCCTTAGTCTACTGTCTGTAGCTAGAACATTACATCCCACTCTTTTCACTCCTTTAGACCATTGCTCCTATATAACCGGGTATATTATAGCTGAGTTTATCAACATGTCTTTACAAGAGAAGTTTCAGCCTCAAAGTTGGGACACTCCTCATCTCCTCCCTTTCTGGATCTGGGCTTTGCTTCATTTATTAACTTGGAGTCTTTATGTTGTATTTTTGCAGGTGTCCTCACTCTTTCTGTGCAGGGGAAAATGGATGTGTCCAAGTTCCATCCCGACATTGAAAACGGTAATTTGTCTCTCGGCCAGCTGATAGTCACATGACCTCTGCCCACATTGTTTAAGTGTAGCATTCTCAACGTTTGAGCCGAGGGAGAAGAGTTTGTCTGCGCCGCTCTCTATCCAAGCCACGTCTGAGTCACAGGGGTTCAGCCAGAACCTTCTTCCACACTGGCTTGCATGCAGAGGCCGCCCAGACCAGCGGGGACAAGTCAGCTCGGCCTGGGGCAACAGAGCAAAGCTTTTCTTGGTTAGGCTGGAGCCGAGCAGAGCCGACCTGGCTTCTTTGCCTGTAGCTGCCGTGAGGGACTGAAGTCCGGCCCAGACCTCCCTGCTTCTCCTTCCCCCTCCGTGCCATCCCGGTCAGCAGCCCAGCCACCTGGCCTGGCCAGACCTCACCATGTGGTTCAGAGAGGGGAGAGAGAGCTCTTCTCTCTGTAAGCAGGAAGTCTAAAAGAGGAAGTCTTTNCTATATAACCGGGTATATTATAGCTGAGTTTATCAACATGTCTTTACAAGAGAAGTTTCAGCCTCAAAGTTGGGACACTCCTCATCTCCTCCCTTTCTGGATCTGGGCTTTGCTTCATTTATTAACTTGGAGTCTTTATGTTGTATTTTTGCAGGTGTCCTCACTCTTTCTGTGCAGGGGAAAATGGATGTGTCCAAGTTACATCCCGACATTGAAAACGGTAATTTGTCTCTCGGCCAGCTGATAGTCACATGACCTCTGCCCACATTGTTTAAGTGTAGCATTCTCAACGTTTGAGCCGAGGGAGAAGAGTTTGTCTGCGCCGCTCTCTATCCAAGCCACGTCTGAGTCACAGGGGTTCAGCCAGAACCTTCTTCCACACTGGCTTGCATGCAGAGCCAGCCCAGACCAGCGGGGACAAGTCAGCTCGGCCTGGGGCAACAGAGCAAAGCTTTTCTTGGTTAGGCTGGAGCCGAGCAGAGCCGACCTGGCTTCTTTGCCTGTAGCTGCCGTGAGGGACTGAAGTCCGGCCCAGACCTCCCTGCTTCTCCTTCCCCCTCCGTGCCATCCCGGTCAGCAGCCCAGCCACCTGGCCTGGCCAGACCTCACCATGTGGTTCAGAGAGGGGAGAGAGAGCTCTTCTCTCTGTAAGCAGGAAGTCTAAAAGAGGAAGTCTTTAGATTCTCTCTTGGTTATATGAGTTCTGGAGGCAGAAACTGTAATACCTCCTTTTGGATACGTCAGTTCTGGCTTCACCTCCTTCCTTCTGCACCAGAAATCCCAACTAAGGTTACCCCACAACAGTCCCTCATACAGACAGTTTGACACGAGATGAAAAACTGCCGTTGAAACTTTGAAAAGTGTTATACAGTCATGTATTAGGTTGGACAAGAATGAAACAAACACCCTTAGGAAATACATTATTACCAATGTTTAAGGGTATATGAAAGAGTTTTGAAACTTTCTTTTTTCCTTTTATATTTGCATCAATAATTGAAATTAAGATGCCATGGCCTGATGCAGTTCTAGCGATATATCTAAATGCTGTCTTTATTTGTAATAACTTATTTCCATATTTGGCTGAAACTCTCAGTAGTATTCTTGTCTGCAGCTTCAGATCTCAGTACAGTAGTGCCACGAGACTTAAGCTGCAGAATTTAAACTTCCATCATTGTACATAGATCTTAAACAAGAGTTTACTTCATCCTTAAAATGTCAGAGTTCTGACTGCAGTATGCATTCAAAAAGGAAATGCTAGACAGTTCTCTAAACCAGTAGAGGTTATGTGAATCCTAGTGCATCCTAGGAGTTGACCCAGTCCAACAAGTTGCCAGATCTGTTCCCACCTCTGAGAGTTACTGAGGGCACACAAGTCTGAGTAACTGATTCATGAAGAGTTAGAGGAGCCCTCTACTTTCTGGAAATGAGGACTAGTGAAAGGTGACTACAGGAGTGAGGGAGGTCTCCTACTTGAGAAACATGTAAGAGGAGGAACAACTCAAAAGTGGGATAAGAATATTTCCCCCTGCAGCTTCTAAGTCTTGCCAGTCTCTTTCTAAAATTTTATAGGAAGCACAAAGAGCAATGCAGCCAGTAAACCATTGACTCGTCGCACCTCTCCTTTATAACCTTTTGAGCTACCCATTTTGCTCCCACTTATTTCTCTCAGCTGTCCTGTCTTACTCATTTACAGACAGAAAACTGAAAGGTGTCCAAGAGGGGAAAATTAAAGAGCATCTATATTTCTGCAGAACTTTAAGGTATCTCTGACTGCTGACAGAACAGTTTTGTACGAGCAACAGGAAAATAAAGCAAGCTAGTGTGTTTTCTATTTTCCTATAATCCTTGTGAAATTGAGACATTATCCTTGAATTTCAAACAAAAAATAAAAAAGATGGATTGCTTTCATACACATTTTAAGAAGGCAAGGACATAAAAAAGTATCCACATGGATTGAAGCCATAAAACTTTACAGAAACTTGCTGTCAAATGAAGAAAAATTGTCTTATTTGGCATGAGATAAACAAATTTCTAACAAAGAGAAAATTCACGGTAAAAATCGAGGAGACATTAAGAAATACCAATAGTTCTTTGAATATTCTTGACTGGCTTTGTGCCACTTTTTCCTCTGGCTTAAGTCTGTTTAATTTAAGCATTTGAATAATCACCTAATTTTCTTTGTATTATTGAGTTGAGGAAAAGAGGTGAGGTTTTCCCTCCCCAGATGATGTATTCTCAAGCTTTTTGAACCCTCACATGTTCCTCTTACAGAAAAAAAATCATCTGCAAAGAATGAGCCTCTTATAAGGCTACAGCCAAAAACAGACTTGAAAATTTTGCTGACAGAGCAAGAATTAAGCATTTCTGACCTTCATGCTGCCTGTCATGGTAAGTTGAGCAACACTTTCAAGCATCAGATATATCAGATATATCAGATATATCAAGCATCAGTATAGTCATTTGTTCTCTGAGAGATACTTCTATTAGTCCCTTAAATTGATACCAAATATTTCGTTGACTGAAAAGTAATTTTTTTCATGCAAAACATTAATTATTTTAAGTTTCATATTGTCCTTCAGGTTCTCAACAGAGCATTGTAATACTGTGGGACTAATTTTTGTTTTCTTCCAGCTGACTAGAGCATGAATTTAAATTACCTTCTAGCTACATAAAAGAGTGTTTTACCACATAAGTACACATTTATAAGAGTAGCAGTTAATCAAATATCTAGAAGAATTTTTTTTTCTGCATAAACCTTCTCCATCAGAGAAGCACATTCTTTAAACAACTCTGTCCTTGTAGAACTATTCATGCATTTTGACTTTTTCAAACAGAATGAAAGAGTTAGATACCCTTAAAAGCGTTAATATCAAAATTTTTTCAATAAGTTCTAAATTTGCTTTTAGCATTCTTTTATTCTTTGGATTGATTTTATCAATAAAGAATCTAGCATGGTCCCAGATGCTTGTCACAAGCAGAAAAGTATTATAAATTTTTTTGGAATAGCACACATGGGTGATATTAATACAGCTTTATTATATTTTAGAGGTTTGGGTTTTGTCCACTTGACTACTATGCCATGCAGTGACCGCAAACTGAAGTGTATCATTTCATTAACGTTTGATTTTTCCCTATAATATCTTCCTTTTCTTCTTGGATTATTTATTAATAAATATCTCAATATCTACCCTCTTCAGGGATACTGTAAACATAAAACTCCTACAGCTGAGTTTGAAACACAGAATCAAATTTAGGCCTTCAGCAGACAAGAATATGTTCCAGGTCAGGTCTGAATTAGATTTAAATCTTTTATTGCAAGTCACAACAAGAACACTTATCTTTAAAAACAGCAGACTTTTAACTGAATGTGTTTCAAATAAGCTATACTTTAGATACAAGACATAGAGAAAGTATTTCTTTTCTTCTTTTCAAAGACTTTCCAAATTCCAAGTGGAAAGTCTAACTTTTATTTAGGAAATATGATAAAGAATGTAGGGGAAAAAAGAAAAAGGAGTGTATGATTAAATAAATCATAGAACTGCTTTGTCCCACTTTCATATGTCCCCAGTGCAGTTATTTCATAAGATCTGCACCTACCCAATCATCTTTCCACTTTGGCCATACTTCCCCAGTTCACTCTTGAGAACATTGGGGAAGACAAAGCATCAAAATTTTTACAAAGGTTGAGAAGTATGCCTGCTTCTGTGATTCAAAAACTACAGGTTCAGCAGAGTCACAGATGGAAACTAGATCAGCGCTACGGAACGTTTCTTAGTTTTTCCATTTTGGCTTTTAGACAGCTCCTATTTTTTTCTTCCAGGAACTTCCCATCTATAGGAGATATATCAAATGTCTCTGACTGGAAAAGAAATTATTCAGGTTCATTCAGCTTACCACATGACAGCTGAAGAGTGAACCTGTTCAGAGGAATGTTTGCAAAGACAGCTTATTGATGGATAACAAATACCAACTGTTTCATATACCATGTTCTAAAACAACCATAACGGTCCATAAATTCAGTGAATTCATTGTCTAATAAAAGAAAACCATATTCAAATTTGTTGTAACTATTTGCTAGAACATGACACACCTTTTGGTTGCAGTTTCATGCTGAGAAATCCAGTAAACAACACGGTGTCTTCCAACCAGCAAAATGTTTCCACTCAATTCAAAAATATAGATCAAAGTTCCAGCTTGCAAGGACATGTCTATTAGATAAGCTTCTCACATTTCTTTGAATAAATGAATTTCTAAAAGTGTCAGTGGCATCTATCAGTCAGACAGGTTGGTTGGTTAAATATTCATAGGAACTTTGCAGTATTCCTTAAACTCCTTAAGCCTTTTGAATTTTCAGTAGGTCAGCTACTCCATTCAGATTTGCTGGCAGCACTGACTGACTTATTCCTAAAAGGGGCTACAAGAAATGGTAATAAATCATGCCATTGGTAAGGTTTCATTATTCATCTTGAGCATTGCAAATTTTCACTTTTCCCTAAAACATGCAATGAATTAATTACTATGTCTGGTTTTCAATGCAAACAACAAGCTTGCACCGAGTATATTTGCCGTATTTTGATTTCTATCCTAATTCACTCAAGTAGTCTCAGATACATCTATTTCAGACCATAAAATAATAGTAATTTAGGTTATTATGAATAAAATCAAAATACTAGTGTATTGATGTTAGTAGAATAATAACTTCTAATTTTAATATTCATACATTTTTTATAAATACTGTAACTCCTCAGAAAGTTGTATTCCACCCTACTGGAACCCAAATGATGTTACTATAAATTAGCTATTTGAATAAGTGAGCATTAGAATAGAAAATACAAAGGCCTGAGTTGTTTATTTCTAAAAGTGAACCTGAAAGGCATTGACAATTAAGACAGACTTGCATTGGAAAACTGTGTCTTGTTAAATATGTGCAACAGTTTATATTAGGAAGTCTGGTTTTAATTTTCTTATGATGTCTCCATAATTTAGTTATAGGTTTGACTTTCATGTGATGGAGTCTGAATTTGTCTGAAAACTTTCAGCATGAAAAAAAGGCCACACAGAAAATAGCACCATGGCAAATGCTGTGTTTTGTGTCATCTTAAAAATTGAAACACATAACAGTTCTGATATTCACTTCATTTACAATTTAAAGCAGCTTATTCAAACTTGTCAGAAGAGCTGTTTGACAATGCAGGTATGTGTGCTGTTTTTCCTCCTGTTCCAGTAGGCTTAACAAATTAAGGAAAAGTACAGATCCCTAAGGACGGGGGTTACTGTGCAGTCAGGAGATGGGCCTCATGTGCCCACCTAACGTATTTTCTCTGTGCTCTTGCTAGCCATGACTAGTAAATTGAACATGCTCCTAATCATTTTCTGCAAATGAATGCATGCCACAGAAAAGATGAGCAAAACTAATTTAGATGATCAAACACTGTCCTTGAATTAATAGAAAAAAGTAACACCTGATCAAACTTTTGTATCACTTCCTTGACCATGATGGAGTCTCCGCCAGACACACTGTTTCCATTTTGTCTTGACCTAGAGGAGGTTTATTGGTCTGCAGAAAGAATCTGGGACGTAAAAGGCTCTAAACGTTCTCAAAACACTTGTCTCCCGCCTTGTTACATGCCAAGCTTACTCAGAAAGTATTTTAAAGGGGCTTAAGTACTTTGACATGACTGGGTGGAGCGCAGAAGACAAGAAACTTCTCAGGAGGTTGAATTGCAAAATTGTACTTGCAAACTTTAAAGAGTAAAGTTCTTGGTAAATTTTAAATCAACATCCATTTGAAGTAAGACACTTCACAAAGCACTGACTTAGCAAACTCTAACTCATCCAACTTTAAGTTACACAGATTTTGAGAAAAGAAAGGAGAAGAAAGAGACAGAGGGAGAAAAAGAAAGAAAGATAGTCACTGTCTTGAATCAAAACACAATCCCACCTCCTATAATGTCTGAGGCAGTGGGACGTATCTGTGCACACCCATTTCACGGCCTTTTATCTGCTTTGGTCCTGCCCCACAGGTGGGGCTTTTGGTGTGCCAGAGACTTGGTACCCACTTTGGAGCTGGACCAGGGGCTCCAGTGGGTAGGGTGTGGAGCACTGCACTGCCCCACCTTTACTGAACTTGCCCTGCCCCTCCCCAACCACAAACTTTTAGTTGTTTTGAGTCAGTAATCATTTCTCTGTTTCCCTACACCCCTGTGAAGAAGTGATTTCTGTGCAGTAAAAATCAACAATTTTATACAGATTTCTAGAAATGTGATAATGTTAGAAGTATTTTGTGGCAGTGGATGCTAAGCAATTCCATCTTTCCAAAACCGCTATTTCAGTTTCTTAGCCTTTGTACTCTAGAGGCAATTTGACCAAGAAAACTTTTCCTTACAGATATACAAGTAGAAGTATACTGTTTTGGGGATTTGGTCAGCTGTTTTTCCAATTCATTTCATCCCAAAGTCAGGCTGTGCATTTGACCATGGCATCCTACCCCAGTCCTCCAGCTTCAAGCACTGACTTCTGTCCTGCTATCAGGACAAACTAGACTGTAACCTAAAATTCCATGCAGCCATAATCCTATTATTTTCCTCTCTTAACAGTTTTTAAAAATCTTTCTGCTTAATAATGACTTTCTGCACAGCAATGCCATCCCTTATGATTGTATGTAAATGCAAGAGACAAGAATGCAAGATGTAGCTTCTGACATAAAACTATAAAGAATTTTTAAGCATCCCTATATCTAAATAAGTGAAGCTCTGCTTTTCTGAAACTTTAGATAAAGATGACTTTCAAAGTAAAATCAATTTGCACATTGACAATGGAATGATGAAGAGCCTCATAAAACAAAAAGAAAAAAACTCACCTTAAAACATAGACCACACTTCCCTTGCTTTTTTATCTCTTCTTTTTTGACAGAGTTTTGGCTGGCTGCAATTTGCTTTCTCCTTGTGTCCTGCAGGGGACAGCAGATTTGTAGATGAACTGATTAGGCAGACAGCGATGCTTCTCTCATTCCTCTCATTTTTATTTGCCACCTCAAGTGAAGCAGGAGTCACTCTCAGTGGCACTGTTGTCACTGCTGGCTGTGGTCCCGATGATGAAACCGTTTGCGCAAATCCCTTCTGCTTCTAACCCATCCCCACAGGACCCATTCAGCCACATTTGTCTTAGTTTGCAGTATTTTGCAGAACCTAAAGCATTAATCCTAAAGCATTAAACCTATAATGTTTTTTTCCATATTATACTAGCAATTAAAAAAACTAGAGATAAAACTCCTAATTCAGAAGGGGAAAAAATAGTAGCTGTAACTGTCAGGAGACCCAATTTCTTTCTCCACTTTCTGACAGTTAAAGTCACCATTGGGTTCTCTGGAATACGATAAAAGAGAGAACACATTTCAGAAAGCACATTATCATTTTCTGTAGCACTGAGCAACCATACCTTTCAATGCCAATGGGACATAAAGTTTATTTGGAAGAAAGACATGTAATGCAATTTGCTTTCACACTGCTTTCTGTCTTTAAGATCTAACTTCCTCCTTCTGGCTCCTTGGACCAGGCCATCGATCATTCTGCATTCTGGAAAATAGAAAAAACATCTTTCAGGACCTGCCTTTAGGGATGTATGAAGGCCAATATGTCTCCAAATAACCTTCTGTGGTAGTATTCAAACACTGTATTTGCTGGCAGATGCCCTTCTAGTTGCATTTGTTCATGATGCAATATGGCTGAAGTAAACATGAAAAATTTCAGTCAAGCACCATGCATCCTTTAAGTCTTGAAAGAATATTTCTCACAGCAGTTTCTGAGGTTCATTAGTACCAATTTCTTTGCCTCCATGATGGTTGGAGGGTGTCTGAGACAATATTTATAGGGAGTAATACTATCCTTCATCAACTGGAAAAAATGGATAAAGCTGTCTTCAGGCATTGTTCTATTATTCCATATTCTGCCAGTTCTCCTATTCAGCTATAACTTTTTTACCTCACCATCTCTTTTTGAGTCTGACATTGTTTTTCCCTGCACAGCACCTCAGTTCTATACCCAAGAGTATCTACAGCAAGGATGGTCCTTTTACAGTTATCGTCCATGTTTGCAATGGAAATATATTTACAGTATGTACGCATACATGCTATTATCTTCGCAAGTTCTGCCTGGAGGGTAAGAGGTCTACACACAATTGATTACTTGGAAATGTTTACACAAGAGAGATCTTCAAACAAGCTATCCAGTGCTTAAAAATAAAACAAACAAATCCCATTTACTGTACCACTGCATCCTCTAATCTGGGGCCAGAAGAAGAGAAGGCAGAACTTTTAAAGACAGCCCTCAGTGGTGTAAGACAGCCCTCAGTGACATAAATCATTCACTGGGGATTGTGTTTCTTATTAATTACAGAATTTACTCAGAATGCAAGTTACTCCACAAACAGGGAAGTAATTAATTATTCACATTTGCTCATTCTCTTCTGTGAGTAGATGTACCTAAACAGCAGAATTTTTCTCTCATAAATATAGATAATTGAAAATTGGATGTTCACCTTTACTAATTATAGAAGCATAGAATAGTTTGAGTTGGAAGGGACCTTTAAATGTCCTCTAGTCCAACACCTGCTGAAATCATCAGGAGCATCTTCAACTAGGAGAGAGACACAGCAGTCCATCTCAAGATAGGCCCCAGAGCAGGCCCATGTAGAAATAATTGTCCCTCTCCCGTGGCTACATGTAGGTTAATTGGAGTCTAAATTAGAGATAATGAGGCTGGACAATGGTGTCTTTGTTCATTTCTGTGTATCCAGATATGCTTTGACTGTAGAGAAGGAGAGCAGTGAGCATGTTCCTGCCCACAGGGACACACAAAGTGCAGAACTGGTTTCAGTAATCATCTTATTCAGTAATCATCTGTAAGAATACAACTGACTCAGCTCTGTCACCCATGTAAAACTGCACAGAAAAAAGCATCTGTGCAGATTCACAGAATGTTCTTATTTGCTATTAAAAATCTTATGATAATCACTCAATCAAATGAGGGACTACATATATATAAAATTGTAGCTTCTGAATTAAAAAAAAAATGAACTGTTTCTGTTTGGAAACTTTAGTCAAGAATTGTACTTTATGTCTGTAAATTGCATTTCTACTTTTTTTTAAAAGTCTGTAATCTTCTGTATCTTTTTTTAATTTTTCAATAATGATTTGTCCTAGAAGATCTGGGAAAGGATTTGTTTTTCTGCTTGTTTATCACCTACAAAAATGTGCTGTCCAGTCCATTGTTATCAGTCTCTGCATATGCTTTTCCGTCATCTTCAAGAAACAGAAGTGATACCACTCCCCAGACTCCCATTTCTGGTGCCCCAGTAAAGAAATTCCCTAAAGGTCGTATAATGAACTAACCAGTCATTACCTGAAAACCATCCATGCAATGTGCAGCCCTTCATCCACTAAATACTTATAAAATCATACTGCTTGCTTTGTTCTAACAACTCATTTTTGAGGTGCAAATGTCAGTGCTTACAATATTACTGATAATAGTATAATGAATGACACATATTTAAATGTGGTCATGTTATTTTGTCAGTGAGGTTTCTTTTCAATGTTTGCATCTTACCTCTAGAACTACCTCCAAATATTATTTTATGAAACAACAATTCTGTTAATTGTCTACATAACTTTAACATTTTAAGAACAGACAGGCCAAGACTGAAGATATCAAATGTAGCAGCAAAATAATTTCTAAAGCGTCTAGCTTTACAGGGCTTCCAAATAAGTCCTATCACAACTGATTAAAGTAAAAAATGTTATTCAGAACTTTGGATCCTTTTGAGTACAGACATTATAAATGCTCTGTTTACCACCATCTTGTTGAGTGAAAAGAATTAAATGACTGCTGTCTTTCCCTCTTTTCAGTAGTTAGGCTGTTAATAATGAAAAAAAAATCTAATTCACTACAGCAAAATTCTCAATTCTAAACCCCTTGAACATCCTTTGGATTCCCCCAATTGAAGGCTTAAAACCAAGTTTAAGAAAGGGTTCCAGAGACAGCAAAAATTCAGACTATGTAATATTCCACATCTTGCTTTGAGTCTTTTTTTTCCCAGCTTACCTGTTCTCTGTGATGAAGAAAATATGCAATCTGCATTCAACTTTCTCAAGCAAGTTTTATGTGAATGAATTTGAATAATACAGATATTGTCCAGTCTTGTGAGATTCAGTGATGATCAATTACTCCCAGAAAGACAGTATCCCTTGAAAAAGTGTCACTGTTAAAACTGTATAGTAATAACATTTTTAAAGATAGATAAAAATATTCAAGGTCTGTTGGGGTCTACTTTAAATAAATTCATTCATTCCACTTACAGGAATCAGAGAAAGTTAAAAGATATGAGCAAAGACAGGAAAACAGGTTTGAATTCTTCCAATCTCTTTGTAGGCTTATTTTCTGTATTTCATATAGAAGTACAGAAATCTTAATCTAAAGTAAGTGGCAAGCACATGACTAAAATATGGGGGACATCCTGTGGGAAAATGGCAACATTTCATGCTTTGCAAAGCACTTAGTGTGAGCCTGCATTTCCACTTAAAAAAAAAAAAAAAAGCTGAATTTTAACACATTCTCAAAGTTAAGTACTTGCTTGAGTGCTTCCCTGAATTGAAGCCAAATTGAAGGATATAAAAAAACTAATAAAGAGGATAAAGGAGAAAACAGAATGATTTGAAATCCATCTAGCATGCATTCCTGGAGATTTTGTGAAGCCTCAATTTAACACCTATGTATTACTGACACCAATATACTAACACCACAAAATAAATCTGTAAAAGCTCAGAAAATTAAAGTTTAAGACATAAAGCCAACATGTGAACAATAACTTACTTCATACCCCAGGAAGTCAAATATTACTTCGCTGGGTAAGAAAAATCAGAATATAATGAGGAAAAAATTGAATAGGAGTTTTCACAAAAGGCATTAGAAAGAGACGTTATGTACCAGTGATGTTGTAATTCATGAAATGGAGCCTTTCTCTTTGCTTCATGGAATGAGTCATCTAATAAGGAGGCACATGTCTGTGTGGTTATTGATGGCTGATTTAAAGATCTGTATCATTTCATGTTAGTTTATGTAATCCTGGTTATGTGGCATAATTCGTAATTTTAAATATTCTTTTGTCAGCTAGAACATGTGCTGTCATGTGAAATTATGCCTGTCCAATCTGAAAAGTTTGAAGCAGATGGAAACAGCATCCATCTTCACCTGATTTCTGATACCAAATTAAACAGAAGAATTTTTTTCTCTCAAAGGAATATGATGCCCTGATGTTGCCTCACAGCAGACACTACAGACAGCCAACTCCATAATTAAAGTTGTATCATTCCTTTCACTTCCATCCCCATTGGATTCACTCTTTCATTTCCTAATGCCTGACCTCACATGGCAGAATTTCACAAAATCTATTTCTTCTGAAATATTGCAGCACACGTTAGAAAGGTACAACATCTGCTATCAGCCGTGAAAGTTGGGGCGAGTTGGAAAGAGTACAAACAAACACACTTCTTCAAAAGCTTGCAATCTAAGGCTGAAGTTAGAATTTGGAAAGCCTGGTAGGATATTTTGATGCTTCCTAAGAAATCAACACGGAGCATCTGTGTTTCTTGGTGTATATCATAAAGTTAGTTCTGTCAGTTATTTATTCGGCTTTGCACTAGGATTTAAGAACACTACAGTACAGATGGCTTTATTCAAGGTGCAACCCCACCCCCAAATGTAGCATCTTCAAGATGGTGGTAGACATAATAGTGAGACCAAAAAATCAAGAGGAAAAAGGGTCAGCAGGTTGTGAAAATTAGTATATCAACAGGCAATAGAAATGTTGCAATATTTTTCCTCTTTCTAGGAGGGTAAGAAAACATTTTGGACTCACCATTTTTCCAAGAGCAGATCCAGCAGCTCTGTACCTCTGCTGTATTGCTAACTGTCACATGGCCTTAACCACACCACAATTCTCTGTGAGTTAGGAAAAACCCTTCTGATTTGAGACAAAGAGATGCTATTTTTGATGCAGATGCAAACATTTTCATCTGAAACTGCTAGTTATGCTTGCAAATTTTGGACTGCTACATGAGGAACCCCTTGGAGGCACAAAGCAGAGGGTGCTGCCTGGGGCAGAGGCTCAGAGCCTGCTGTCCAATGCCTTGGTGTACAGAGAGATAGTCAACAGCACCCATGGCCATGGATGAGAGGGATGTAGCTCAAAATACTCCATTAGTGGAAAAACTGCTACATCAAGAACAAAAAACACCTCCACAGCTGTACCATTCTCCCACTCCCTAAGAGACACAGGGAAGTGCGGACTGCATGGGTAAGCAAGCTACAGCTGAGACTGAGACCCTAAGTGTCTCCCTGAATGTGGGGCTAAAGGCACAGACACTAAATTAGTTTGTCTAATCCTGGTGAGTTACCTTCGGTAATCCTGGTGAGTGCAAAATTCAGTGTTACAATTAATCCCAGTAGCAATGCCTCTGCCCAGCTGAGTAAAGCTCCTTTTACTCCAGGAAACTACTGCTGAACACTATACAAAGCCCCAAGCCTAAAGGAGCACACCACACTTTGATTTCAATAGATATCAACCCCGTGTTAAGAGGGAGAAAAGGCAGCTTTGACTACAACATACTTATACCAATAACAAAAGATCATTCCATCCTGATAGCAATTTATAGTAGATTTATAGTAGACAATATACCCTAGAGCAAATTTTGTCCTGTGTCTTCAGATTTAGTGATACTGTACATTGTATTTTAACAAGTCTATGAATATAAATGGACTCATTCAAGAGATTTATAAGGAAGACTAGCAGTTTACAATTATTTTAAACAACATAAGAAATACCTTCTTTACCACATACTTTCACCAAAATATTTATAGAACTTTTTTCTTACCACAAACCTAATCTTTTATCCACATTGTCTGTAACCAAAACAGCATTAAGGATATGTCCCTCTCTGCAAATAAATTAGCTACCTCGTTGTGCAAGTCAGAGAAATTATTAGCGTAAAATAACTACCGTACTCTTCTCTTGATTTCAGGGAAATCTGAGTGAATTAATTTCAAGAATCTACTTGTGAGATACAGCAGGGAAGCTGGGAAAAAACACGTTGAATAGCAACAAAAAAAGACTTTTCTTGTGCTCCTTGAATATATGTCTTACCTCAAAAATAGGACACGTTTCTGTAATGCATGCCACAAGAGCCAGGCTCTTTTGTAGTTTCTCATTCTGTAAGAGAATTTACAAGAGAAACAGAAGTCCTTTTCAGTTTTCTTCCCTGCTTTTTTGATTTATGCTGATTCCCTTCCATGGTTTTCCTTTGTTGTAAGAGAGGAGTGACCACTCTTGAGATCTACCCAGAGACCATCTCTCCACTCCTCCTCTTGGGCAGTGTAGCCCTTCCATCTCACCCCGCTCCTGCAGGTGAAGCCAAACAAGTTGAAGAAGTGAAGCAGGTGTCAGAGAGAGAGAAAATCAAGAGATTTTACAGATTCTATGGCTGAAAGAAGCTTTAACAGGAATGCCCTCCAATTGTAAAAAAGCAAAGGTACTCTTTAGAAAAGGCTTGGGCCTTGAAGAAAGGCTCAAGTGAAAAGTTTCATGTTGTAGCCCATGGTTTCTTATGTGTTTGGGTATCAGTGTCTGTACATGAGTGAGTATTTTGTATACCAGCAAGTTTTCTGACAGCATGTCCCAGTTTGTGATATAAAAATATTTCAATATGTACATATTCAGTATTTCTTTTCCTCACTGCCACTTTTCAGTTGTTTTTGAAATAAATCAAGCTGAGCAGAGCCATGATCAACCTTAGATGAGCACACTAAAACCCACAATATTTCTTTTCCTCACCATATGTTGCTTCAGTCCAAGGATAGAAAGTATAAACTTAAAGAATTTTCCTCAAAAACAAAAAAAAAAAAAAAATTGTAAATTGTCTTATGAAAACAACAGCTTACACGATCTCTAATGCTCTGCCTGAGGAAAATTACACAAAATCATTGCAGCAAGTATACCAAGGTAGCAAAAATTACTCCCAGTGCCTCTCCTTTAACTTATGTTTCAGTTCTGTAGCTGAACCTGGTACCCTGGTAACAGCCCCAGCACAGATCAGGTATATCAAGAGTGGTGGCAGGGTTGAAAAAGAGAGGAGGAATTTATTAAATAAATAAACTCTTTAAATACTGCTCTTCTTTGGGAGCACTCGTAAAATTCCATAGACACCACAGGGAGAAGATAGGTAGAGGAGAAACTTGAATTGGAAATGAAAACTCAACAGAGTTTTCTTGGCCTTGTGGTGGAACAGGAGCCAAAAAGTAAGACCAGTTCCACTGAACTACTTGAAAAATAAAAATACTGCTAAGCTCTCTTATTTCCCCATTTCATAGTTTACTCAGTAAGAGCTAAAGAGTAGTGTGACAAGAAGATATTCTATTTCACTGGCTATTAAAACTACGACCTAATAACTGGATGGTAAGACAGAAAAGATAGATATGATTATGGCAATGAAGAGCACAGCCAAAACAAAACAACTTCAGCATCGCTTTGACATAAAACAATAAAAATATGCCCTTAGTTATGAGGTCAACAATTATCCCTTGGTATAATTGTTACAAAATAAAACAATATTTTTACTTCAGCTTCAATTATTTGCACAATATATCATTATTTACTGAGGCTCTCAAGCATTTCATAGGGATTAACAGTGATTAAAGAATGCATCCAGACAAAAACAGATTTAATACATTGAGCTAAATAATTCAGCATACTTGATTTCCAGCTGATTTACATAAATTGATTTTAAAGAGTCACAAAATGAAAAGATGTTTTAAAAAAAGTTAATTTATCTAAATTTTATAGATATTGGACAGTGTCAGAATGGGATTGCATCCTCATACACAACTGTGAGTATGTGAATATACATTGTCCTACATGCAGTGAGCTGGAATTTTAATTTTTTTGGCCCCTGGACAAACAGCAGGATTTACACAATTAGGTGAAATAGATGTAGTAGAGGAAGAGAACAAATATTAATTATGCAGTGATTTTATTTTTAAATTATGCAAGTCTTTGATGTTAGGCATCCTAAATTCATTATTTCCATCATATTCTAAAATTACTAATTGCTTACAAGTGTTCATCTAGAACCTCTCAGAAGGTAGACTTGCATGATTCATAGAGATGGCCCAGGGAGTTCATGTGAGGCTTAAGGATGACCTTTCTTTTCCTACCCTCACTGCAACCATTAGCCTGGTGTGCTTTTCTGGTTCAGTCTAAACCTCTTTTTGTTTTAATCCACTGCCACCTGGGCTGTATATGAAATCTGCTACAGGTCTGACAAACTTTTGCAATGGGAACAACATGTTTCACATTTGGCAAAAGAATTTCTTTAGTCAGATTCTCCCTAAAGCACTCATGGACCAAGACAATCCCTAGACTGACACCAAAGGACTCAGCCATTTAGTACCTGGATGGATGCCAGCCACTTTTGAAAGAAAAGGTGCCACCATTTGAGCTAATGAAAGAATGGTTAGGCTTTCTTCCTCTTAAAATATTTTATATATTTAATAAATATATAAATAGTATAACGTATACTTTCAATCATTGTCTCTGTATGAAGTGAAAATTCATTTCAGCAGGGAACTTGAGAGGAAATTGACAAACACCTGTGAGGAGAAGGTAGAAGCATACTTAAATTTGTGCAAACATCTCACCAGGGATTTAGAGACAATTTATAATGTCTAATCAGAACTTGGCATACTAAAAGAAATAAAAACATTAAATTCTGCCATTTATCCATTTAAGTTAAACATAGAATCCCTTCTGGGGCTTACAGAAATTAAAATCCTCATCTGAATTCATGTTACTGCAACATGACATGGGGGATTGATTGTCAAAGAAATAGGATTGGCCATTGCTGCTTTTAAGTGCTAGCTCTGCTTGTCAAAGCACAGATGAAAATCAGAAAATAAATAAAAACATGTACTAAGTATGTCTATCAAACTTTTTTATTTAGTCATTCTGGATTTTTATGGCTTCACTTCAAAAATGTGGAAATATGCTTACAAGCAGAGCTAATAGACAGAATTCCTGCAAGCTAAACAAGAGGTAAGTAACAATGCACCACAAATGTAGGAAGATATTCCTTGGTTTAGTTCTTTCCTCCCTTCACAATATGACAGCATTAAAAATATTTTCATATGGTTGTCTTTCAGATCTTTACAATATGGATTGATTACCACATCCTGAACTTCACCCAGCTGCACAGGTTTAGAGACCGTAAAGTCACTGTTGTACAATTGCACCCTCCTGTCTTTGCTTTACAGACTAGAGAGACATATGACATTTCTCTCCCACAGTAAATGGACATTATATTACAATGCCAGGCTGATTATCCTGTCTGGCTCCTGGGTCTCTTTTTCACGTATGTGGCCTCCTCTTCCTCCCTGACAGACTGGCCCTGAGTGAAGTGTGCAGGTGCTGTCTGGATACCCAGGGAGGAAAGTGCTGGGCAATTTCAGGAAAATTGTTTTGCAATCCATTGTCTGGAAATGTTTCTCTAGAAACTGCAAAAGCTGAGCATTTGTGAGAAACAAACCCAAAATTAAAGTGAAGGTGGATGAACAGAATTCATTGTAATCTAGTAACTGTGCAAGTATTTTGGCTACATTCACTCTATCTGTCAATCATCATGGCATCTGAATAAAAACAAGCCAATAATATAACCTACAAAGAAAGAAAACATGTTCAACAACCTACACTAACTTCTGAGTCCAATATTATACAATATTTCCATTTAGGGTATGATTTTCAGTTCATATCCGTAAACTTCCTTAGCCTCTGAGGTGTAGCACTTAGTAGGGTGAATTTGGGGTATTTGAATCCACATGTATTGATCCTCTAGCCTGTTTTGTCACCCACCCGGATCTGGGGAACCTTGATCTGGCGTGATCCAAGAGTGCCTCAACCCTGCCATGGGTGAAACTCTCTGGAGGGCTCTGAGCGGGCCCTGCCAGTAGGCTGCTCAACCAGCTGATGTGTAGCTGCGAGCTAGAGAAGGAAAGGCTAGACGCTGAAGTTAGAAAGAGAGGGACTCTCAGTATGAGCAAGCTGCGTAGGTTTATTTCTCCTGACGCAAGGGGAACTCAGGAACTGAGAGCCCAGAGCACCCCTTGACACGGGCTTAAAAGGCAACACGTTAACCAATCAGCTGAGGGTCCACGGGCAGAGTTGGGGAGGGTCCAGGGTACATAGTCCAATGAGGGGAGAGAGGGGGAGGAGCCAGGGGGGAACAACCAATCATTAACCGAATAACAATGAACATTCTAGAACACCGAGAATGACAGGCAAACAAACCAACCAATAGGAACTCATGGGGGTAACCGCCAACCCTGGGCTAAACCACCGTCTCCTCTAGGCTTGGGGAGAGCTTTCTGGCCTTCGGAGGCCTCCACCAGGACCCCTTCCCCTCTTTGGGCTCTTCCGGGGCCTCAGGGCCCTCCACGTTGTGATTTACCACAGCAACAATGTATGACCATTTTGCCTTCTCAGGCAGCTGTTGGTTTAGAAACTTCCAGGTGCCAATAGCACAAGCTGTGCATGGTTACCAGTAGTTGGCTGTGCTGTACAGTTTGCTTTCTTCTGTAAAATAGCAGTTTCACAGCAAGCAAGAATCTCAAATAGCTATTTGCATGATTTTCTGCTTTTGGATGAAGTTTTTAGGTTAATTATTAATTATTTTAGGGAGATATTAGTGCTATTCATTGAAATAGAATGATAAGCTGATGAAGAAAGAAATGATGTGACCCAAGAAAACTGATCTGGCTCACTCCTCAGCTTAGGGTTTTTATCTGCCCTTCCCTCTGTTGTGGAACACAAGATGTGGGTCTTTGCCTCAGTCCAAAGCAGTAACGTGCTAAGAAATGAACCGATTTTGCACTGTGGCAAAATTTATGATGGCACATTGCCCAAAGAATCCCCCCTTGACAATATCTCTCAGAGCTCTGCTATAAAGAAAATATTACTAGGAGGCAGATAATGAAGGTCTTAGTTTAGTTTCTGTACCTTCTACAGGTCATAAAACTCCCATGCAAAAAGACTTCTATACTCCTTATACCATTATATACTGACATAATGCAGTAGGAGAACTAATACTTTTGGAAGACACTCTAATTATGATGGATTGTAGTGTCAGGAAGGCTTGAAGATTTCTGATTGTTAGGGAAATAGGGACAGCATTATGTAGAGATTTGCTTATTCTCTTGATTTATAAAGAGACCCTGGACAAATTTTAACACCTTAAAGAAGAAGTTAGGACAAGTGAATGAGAAGGGAAAGGATAAAGAAAAAATGTTGTATTACTAGTCCTTTCTTTCCTGATCCAAAAAGTTATTTCCAGAGAAATAAAAATGAACACACTGTAAGGTGAACAGTGATGTTCACCTGTTAATGTGGCAACAGAAAGGCAGCCAGTTCATGCATTGACAGCTGCTGTCCCAGCCCTTCCCCAAGTAACATCCATCAGGAGACAAACCACAAGGGTTTAGCTTGCTGCAGCATCCCATGGTCCACAGACAGGCACAAAACTGTGCCTGACAGAGCAGAAGCCAGGTGGCCACCAACCAGATGGTCAGCTTGGCCATCACATGTTGCCAACCCTCTGTTTACCCAACACAAATTAATTGCTAGGTCTCCAAGTTCAGTAGAACCTACTGTAAGTTGGCAGGTGTTTTTGCTACATGAACTGTTAAGGGAACCAAGTTAAAACCTGCAGCAGGAAAGAGGAAGTTACGTCCAATAACATTAGCTTCTGAAGTATATAAAATGGTCTCTATTTCTGAAAGAGATTGATGCCCCCCCCATTTAATCAGCCCTCTTGAGAACTGCAACACTTTTGTGTTGCAGGAGATCCCATAAACTGCTCTCCCCAAGTAAAATATTTCTGGTTATATTGCTCTGAAATATATCAAAGAACAGACACACCACAACTCATTTTCAGCAGGGCTTGTCGTGTAAGCTTAACTATGGAAAAGCAAAAGAAAAGAGAAAGCAAAACCCAAAACAAATGGACCGCTCTTAGGCATGACTTTTTGCATACCATGATATTAGGAGAATGAATCATAAAATGTCAATAAAATCATTCACAAATTATATACAGCAAAAGGCAATGTTTGTTCATTTGCATACATTATGTGGTAATATCAGCAGTAACTCCATGCTGCTTAGTAAAAATAAGAACCAGATTTTAATTTTACAAAGCCAATTAGAGTCACTGGTCATCACACAGCTAGAAGCAAGATCAGTTGCCCTTTGCTGCCTGTTTGCTGCAAATTCATACAACCTAAATGTTTACAAAACCAGCAGTTGCACAATCAACCTTGCAGCAGAATTTCTGAAAGCAATTTCTAAAGTTTTTGTTTATTTTCCAAAGAGCTGTTTTATTCCAGCCCTTTCTCCAGAGAGTAATTTTCAGCCTTTAATGATTTCTAAGCATCAGGCAGTCCTTTCATGTCTGGAATTTGTCTCAATTACTGATCCGATCTCAAGCCTCACTAGGTCATCTCACCCTCTGTTTTCACTAATCAGTGAAAACAAAACAAAAATTAACACAAGGGATTTAATACTTTTGTCTACATGCCTATAAAAATAACAACCCGTATCAGTATCTTTGTTATCCTAGTATCAACTATGAAAGAACCAGATTTTCCCTATTTGCCAGCTTTACAGGGCCTGCTTAAGAGTGTGACCACTTCCTAAATGTCCATGGCAGGCTCATCTAACCAGAATGGTTCTGAGTACATTTTAAAATTGGGGCTATACTCTCAGGTGTAGAGAAAGTGGACAAAAGAAGATGAAAATACTCCTCTGAGTAGTAGTGTCATCTAAAGTTCTGAGGATTTTCTTTGCAGCAGTTCTAGGCTCTTCTGCTCACCTGGACCTAATACAGTTATCATCCATTTTTTCTGCACAATTTGGCAATGTTGTCTTTGTTGGGTCTTCAGTGTATGGAGATAAGTTAATATCAATGGGATGACAATCTAAGACATCATCACAAGCAAATTTTTGCATGATTATTGAAATCACATTGTTTGCCTTTATTTCTGTTTCAGCAGGGCTTTGAAGCCCAAGCAGAGGCCAGCAGCTGGCACAGGGCAGATGACCAGGAGGCTTGAGGAGCCAGTGCACACACACTGTCCTCAGGCCTGTATGCCAGCTAAAGATGCAAAAGCTCTTGACTGACCTCAGTTGGAAGACACTTCTCAGACACATCTGCTGACCAGCCTCTCTGAGGCAATCAGTCCATAATTTGTTTTTGTCAAAATTACTTAAGTTGCTTTAAGCAGTCCAAACACAGCATGTCTGCTGTGAAATCATTTGAATTGGAGCAACCTGAAACAAGCACACAAGCATCTCTACTGGCAGGTGAGGTAATAGAGATTTCTGAGAGAAAACCTGAGGCAATAACAGAAACACTAATATTGCCACAAGTTTTGATTTATATAATCAGCTGCAAATAATCACAAATAATCACAAATCGCCTTTAAAGTGTGCATGTGGAGTGCAGGAGGCTGAAGCTGTGACTGAGGTACACCTTTGCCTCAACATATCACAGAGGTCAGTACTTTCAAGGCAGCTAACCCTTTCCCAGCCACTTTTTCTGTATCCATTAAATCAGAATTTCAGGGACTGGCACAGCACTTTGATATCTGATTTGCCCCATGCTTGGGGAACTCCCTCACATAGCACAGAAAGGGCAGGAATTGTGGCCTGAAAATACCTTACCAAATCCAGGATGTATCTCCTGTCTGTACATCACGCTTTTGGTTGCTGGCAGAGAAATGGTGAAGGACATCCCTGTGCAAAGCCAGTGGTTGGACACTTGCTACAGCAATTCTGTTCAAGAGTAGTTTGGTTTTAAGTAACTGTAGCAGCCTCTGAAAAGTTATTCTGTCATATCAAATTAACTACAGAGCAAGTATTGGCTTTGTGATGCTTGACAATGTTTGCTTTTCTTTATTTTACTTTAAAAAGTAATAATCATAAATCCCCTCACACTGGCCCAGTTTCTCATGTAATTCCTGACTGTCCTGTTGCTCTGACAATATAAACCAGCTGTACTCTCTGATGGAGCACTGAGCAGCCAGAGCATACTGATGAATCCGATCCCAGAACTTGATCTGCTCCCAGTAAGGTATTATTTTCTATTTGCCAAGACTAAGTCAGCCATAAACACAGAATGTAACCATTCTGCATGTGCTGTGGTACTTTTTAATCTTTGATCACATCTGCGCTAGGAAAACTATTCTCTTTTCCTCACATTTATTGTTGAACTCCATATGTCTGGATTCCCCCATCTGCCACATAGTTGTTTGTTTACTGAAGATACACTTGACATTAATATAATGAACAAAGACTAAAAAATCATAGCTGAAGCATTTTTCAATTAGTGGGGTCAAGGATATCAAGGTTTCTATAGCTGTATTTCTGAAGTATAAAGATCTGGCAAACAGCTATATGCATTCTTTGCCTCTTTGCATTTATATATTTATACACAAAATAAAATTATCATTAATATTTTGTTAACCTGTAGTCTTCAGACCTTTTTCAGTAATGACTGACAGCTACTCTAACATAGCTCTAACAGAGTAATCAACAAATTATTTCTCCTGCCCAGAAAGCATCCAACTTAAGTACATGTGCTTGACTTGGTCACCATTCATTTTGGACACCTCTGCCCTTCCCTCCCATTTCAGTTACCATCTCACCTTGCCATCATCTCTGCCCTTTCTTTCCAGCTGTTTCTGGCCTTCTCTTCTTCCTGGGGGCTCAGGACACCATATTCCTTTTCCCAAAGCAGCAACCTTCTTTATGAGGCAAAATTTCAGCTGTGGTGGTGCTGGACATCTTCTTCCTGTTTGTTCCATTAGCTCCCACCAGTCCCTACATTTCCCACAGGAAGGAAACAGCCCCCTTTCCTGCTGGATGACAGTACGGTTTCCAAAATGCTGTGGAAAGATAGCTGTTTGAAAGGGCTGCTAATATGTAAGGGATGTAAGAAGAACCACTTTGAAAATCCTGCCGTGAGATGGCCCTATGCCTTCAACAGCAACACAGGGTTGTTTGTCCTGAGTTCTGGCTCAGCCTTACAGTGGCATGACCTCTTGCTCAACCCTCACTGTAGGGATTGTGCTTAGTAATTTAAGGAAAGGTAAACTCACAAGCTGAAGAGATCCCATTGAATACTTGAAACAAACTGCTTCACCATTTTCTATTAGCAAAGCAAAAGCCAAGTAAATATTTAAAGATCTCAAACTTACTGAAACAGGGAACCAGCACGCTCCAGTGTGGTTTTGCTGCCAACCACACAATGGCTTGTCCATGGAGCAACTGGTTCCAGCCCTGGCTCTGCACAGAAAAGACAAGACATAAATTGTGAAGGATCCCAAGCATAACTGAAAACAGTGAGATTTGCTTGCACAAACTGTTTCCACATTAAATAAACTTTGCCTTTAAACCCAGGAGCTAAATTTGGGGACACTCACCATTTGAACATAACCAGATGGAAAGCAGCACAGACACACTTTCCAGCAGGCAAGAAGTCTTTCTTAGCTCAGGGCTCTCTTGATATAGTGGGCATGCCTCTGCAAAATTTCTGTTAAGTTACTACTCAAAATAATTATTTCTTTTCCATTTTTTGCTTGGGATGCCAGAGCACATCAATGCTCAGCACATCTCTTCCTCTGCTAGATCCTGGCACACACAGAAGAGATGGTGTCATAGATCTTTTTTCCCTATGGAAATAAGACTCTTGAATCCTACCCAGATCTGGCACAGCACGTCACTGACTCAAATTAACTGTCCACAGCAAATAGTGCCTGAGACATCTGACCATCTGGCCACTATGAGCAGAAAGTGCAATTAGCTCCTTTTTTTCTCATTTATCCTCTCTGGAGACCATCAGCATATTCATAGAGGAGGCGAGTGGCACCTCCTGCACTCCAAGAGTCTTTCTAGGTCTTACCTCTGTTACACCTACTGCAAATCCATAGAGGAAGGAATTATTTTCACAATTAATATTACTGTGAAAATCAAGCAGAAGTTAAAGAAGCAAATTAAAATATGAATTACAGCAACTGCCAATAAAAGAGTGAGAAAATAAGCCTCCTTTCTCTGAAGAATCCCATTTCTTTAAAGCTGTCTGATACACATATTACCCATATCAGACACATTTTTTGACTAAATAATGAATTTTTCGTATTGTTGTCAACCTTAATCCCATGATCTGCATTCAGAGTCACAGACATTTTATAAAATATATTTTGTTGTGTTAAATACATTCTGTATCACTTAATAACACAAGATTCTTGTAAGTTTCTTCCCTTTAATTATAAGCATGCAACACTTTATCCCAGTCACCTAGTCAAGCTTCAATAACTAACTAAACTAGTTTCACATCCCAGTCTTTATGTATCTTAGGAAGATACACATCATGCTTGGTCTTTCAGTGTCTTTGCTACTAGAAAGAGCGTAGCTGGGAATCTCAGTTTGCTAAAATGTGCCCAACTTTTGTATTTGTAAAGATGTCTTTGATCACCTTTCATGCTGGTCATTGTGTAAAAGATTATTTGTGGATGCACAAGAAAGGCAATCCAGAGCACAGGGCATCTTCAAAAATCTCTAAGTATTTTCTTTCCTGAGACAAACAGGCTAGAAATGCCAGGTAGGGTGGGATTTTCATGAAGAGGATAAAATAATGCTTATGCATGAAGTTTAACATTGGGAGAGAAACAAAAATCATCCATAAAGATTATTATTACCCCAAACATACTTGTAATTAATCACAGAGTGTTGCAATACTGCTTCTGCTCACAGCGATTGAATCCCAAGACAGATAAATTAATGGACACGCTTCGCCAGATTGAGACCAGATAGCCCTTACTTGTGGGTGCTTTAGACTGTTGTCCAGTTAAAACCCTTTTACATCTAGCATTCAACAGTGACATTTAGTGATAGGTTATATCTCATTATTTTGATAAATACAAATGAATAAACCTCTTCAATACAGCTCCTGTGTGGTCCTGCACTATGAAGAGGAGATTGTGATAGTGGTACCTTGATCTATTGTATAGTATTCCCAGAAAACAAGCTATTCAGAGACCTTTGCTTCTCCTAAAACATTACAGATAAATCTAGAATTTCAAATGTCTACGAAGAAAATACAAACCAGAAAAGGGGAAAGAGTTCTCAACTTTTCACTAAGGTACTAAATGAGTTGGGGCAGCCTTTGTGTAAATGTTATTCAATACAAAAAAAAACTATACCTACAAAACCTATTCATATTATTATTTATGTTTTGTGTGACCTTTCTTTTGTCATTAAACACTGCAAAATAACAGCTTTTAAAAGAGAAAGCTTTAAAGAGACAGACATTTTAAAATATGAACTGATATATAGGTGCCTCCAGAGATAACTGCTTCACTCAGCTCCTGACACGAGTGCAAATTTTCAACATGCATCTGTCAGGTAAAAAAAAAGCAAAATCCAGACACAGTCAAAACATCAAGAAATGCACTGGCACCTATTAAATCTGAAGTTATTTTGCCCATGATGTGTTTTCATAGACATACGTACAAAAGAAATTTTACCACATTGCCCTAAGAGTAAAATAAAGCTGGACTGTTCTTCATTTATATGATTAGCCATTGACATTCAGTAAAATTTAGTTCTTTAACCTGTCTGAAAAATGAGGAAGCATTTTCTTATCATACCTGTCCATGTGACCACAGTCCCTGAATTTAAATGCACTGTATTTATTCCAAACTGAATTCTATCACATTCCTTCTAAGCTTTTCCAAAATCTGGCTTGAGTTTCTGACAAATCACACAACTGTGAAAGTTATGAAAAACAAAACAAAATAAACATTTATGGGTTTTTTTGCTGTATCTTTCAATGTTTTTTGGCAGGTTAGAGATAGTAAAATTAGGGTCACTTCAGTTTTTGCTGCTTGTTTCTGGCATGCTTGTTTTGTGATAGGCTTTGTGATAGCCTTTTCATCAGCTAGAAAACAGTTCTCAGACTAGCAGAAAAAATAATAGAAGAATCAACAAAAATCTGAACATCATCTGTCTTCATTGTGCTATAAAGTAGCCAACTACTTATCTTTTTCTTATTCTGTCACTATTTTTTCTTCCAGTGTTTATAAAACTGTTCTCTGTCTAGCTTTCTAAAAATTCTTTTTTAAAATGAGTAAGGCTAAAGTGAATGTTTACTACAGAATGCCTGCTTAGTAGAACTGTTCAAAATTGTAGAAATATGAATTATCTTACCATGGAACATTCTCTGGGAATTAGTTATTTTTTAGTGATAACATTTGTGCACCTTCCACAGTTCATGGAGTTTACATGTATTGGGCTGTCTCTGTACATAACTATCACAAAAGAATTATTAAACCAAAGGAAATGAAAATAGCTTCTAATACAAGGCCTGCCTTCTATTTTTAATGTTCACCTCTGATGTAATTTTGTTTTTTACTTGCTTTGCCCACTGCTGTAGCACAGTAAATAATGCAATTACGTTCTGAAGCTCTGAAGCTCATAGAGGGGACAGACTCTTCACCCAAATAAATGGTTTTGCTGAGCAGCTCATCCATTAAAGAAATGCCATGATTCCTTTTCCTTGCTGTAGAATTTAAATCTTGTTGGCTTAAAGGCAGTTAGTTGATACACTACCCATGGCCAGTCCAAATCATACTAAAATTTATGGCCTAGTTTTTATACTAGGATACAAATTCTGTAAAGGCTTGCAAGTGCAGCCCAACTCACAAAGAGGGGAAAGTAAAACACTACAGTATACAGTATGACAAGCTACCATGGTAACACAGGGCAAAAACCTGTAAAAAACTGATTAGAGTCCTTCAATATCTAAAATCCAATAATGAAAAAAGGTAAGTGCATTTTCAGTACCTCCTATTTTTAATTTCAGTTATTTATCTCATTTTCATTTTAGTTTTAAAATTTGAGTTGGAATCAAATATTTAAACTTTCAATATTGATAATTATAGACCAAATAATTAGGATGAAGCTTGGAGAAAGTCCACAGAGGACTTTCAATATTTAGCTAAATCTACCTGATGGTAAGCTCTCTGAATCTGTGAAAATTCTCTGAATCTATGGAATATTTTTCCAATGTGAAATGAATCCAGGTCTGCCTTGTGGCATATTTTACCTAAATAAGATAACATCAAGTCCATTCTGAAGCTTTCCAAATAGTGAATGACTGAATATATAGATCATGAAAAAAGTGCTTTGCAGAGATTTATGGTGACTGATCTTTTTTATAGTCTTTTTTTTTTTAACAGAGAAAATATCATTAAAAAACTGCTTCAGCCTGTGTCCAAGACTCAGCTTCTGGTTACAGAGTTTTTTATCTTCACAGAAGGAAAAAAGAAAGTAATTATCCCAAATAAATAATAATTATTGCATTTGAAGTTTGTATTTACCGAAACAGGATTATTCCTTCAGCTCATTTTGGGCAGTTCTTTCTAAGTCAATGCTAGAAAGTTCCAATAATTTTCCTGATGAAAAGTGTAGCTGGTTGCACATGTCTTACAGTGGAGAATTTGGGGCTTTAAGGGCCACATATTACAACAAAGTGCTCCCAATTCCTTTTGCTCATGTGTGTGAAGAAACAGGGAAATGTACAGATGATGCTGCATCTGGTAGATTTATACTGAAAAAAAACCCAGAATGTTTCCTTAAAGCAATCTCTGCACTGCAGATATAGAGGTGGGACTCAGTAATTACATTTAATTTAATTCAGAATGGTTTATGAGTCAATTACTCACAAATCCAGCAGTGAGAAATTGAGGAGATGTGAAAGAAAATAATTCCACAAATATGTGTTCTTTTTGTCTGATTATGAAATATAGGGGATCAAAATACTACACTGATGAAAATTATCATAATTTCAGTGAAATTAATGGTCTTATGCTCATTTCATCACTTGAGACTGAAGAAGCTGGCTATGCTTTGAAAGCAGCTAAGTTTGCAGAAAAAGCATTATTTTATTAGTATGTTTTCAACACATAAATCAGAATTCTCCTTCTTGGTTACATGCAACACAAATCAAGTTACTGAAACATACAGTGGTGTTACTGAGAACAATTTAAACAAGGTTAATTTTCTTGACAATTTAAATGTAATTGTTCCAGCTTATAGAGGCAAGAAAATGTTTGCCATAATCTCAGTTGCTGCAGTGCCTGTGACTCTGATAATACCGAGCATTTGTTGGGATGGCTCTGCTTGTTTCAATGTTTGGTGAAGGTTCAGTTGAGTTCATTTCTATTGTACGACATGGTTACACAGAGAACACTGAAATGCACTTCCCGTTTTCTTCTGATAAGGCAAGTGCACAGTTTAGTAGTGATTGTAGCCAACACAAGTCTGATCCCCAAGTGGTGGGTCCCTAACTCAGATGCTGGCTCAGATTTTTCATTTCTGAAATGACTTTGTCCTCTCAGGGTTGCTCCAAAGGATAGATCTGAGGGAAGTCCTGCATATCTCAGGAAATATTCATTACCAGTCTAACTGTTGATATTGAAAACTTGACTTTTTGCCCTTCTGTGTATGGGCCTAAAGAAATGCTCATTTAGCCCCATCATTTATCTAGCAATGCCTTTTCCAGAGGAATACAATCTCACCTGTACTACGGTGAAAAGTATAAATAAAAACATGTTGCAGCAGACATTTTACTCCTTTTTAAAATCACTGTAACTCAGAGTACATGCCAACCTAACATCAAACAAATTTCAAATTTCCAGTCCAGGAGATGTGTGTTTCAGCACTTGTTCTTTGCATAGACAAGATCTAGAATATCAAATGTTGACACACAATAAAAAATTCCAATAATTTTGTTTCAAATATGCTGAAAATTTTCATTCCAAAAGTGCTGAGCGAAAGAAAGCTTCCAATCTAGGGCAGATGCACAGGATTTCATTTTAAGTACGCTAAGTTGCAATGGTTTTCAGGAGATGAAGTGCAAGCCACCTCATCAACCTCTATCTCCATTTTTATGCTCATCTCAGAGCGTATAGCACGACATTGTTCAGGGGGGAGTTCTTCATTACATTCTAGGCTGTATAGTCCCCTGAGCAGTTCAGCTCACAGGCAAGAGTGCACTCCCAAACAACACCCTGGGAATTGCTAGGAAATACAACTTAATTTAGGCATTTCCAATTAGCGAACCAATTCAAAGTTTTTGGAATGGAATTGACACAAAACAGGCCTTTTTATTTTCTAAGTGTAAAGGCCTAGGCTTTGGCAAAACAGCACTTTCATTTTCTGTCTTTATTTTTAAGAGATTGAGTAACAATCTTTACTTTCTTCCAACCTATATTTGGACATTAAACTTCATTATAGGCTGCAGAACTGTGCCATAAAGAGCAACATATTTCAAAATTGTCCTTTATTTTTCCTGTTTGACATCTGAAAAAGTGCAATGAAAAAGCAATGCAAGTCAGGCATTCAACTTCATACAGAAATGTCTGTAAAAACAAAGTGCCAGAAAAATTTGGCCTCTGCAATAAAGAGCTCATTCACTTCCATTAACCATATTTTTAGAGCACAATTCCATTTTTTTCACTATTTTAATGACTATTGTTATTTTGCCTCTGAAAGTAGCAGTCATTTCCTGTGTTGTTAGCAAAAGCAAAGGGAAGGCTTAAATCTGAGGGCACCTACTCCTGTCAGCGAGAGGTCAACAAAAAAACCAGTCAGTCGCCAAGCTCCAAGCTGCACTTGAAAGCTTTGACTGCTCTAGGTGTTTTTTTTTACTAGTTAAAAAGTAACTGGATGATTTTTTTTGTTCCCTTTTAATTTCTCCTATATTGGCCATTACCATTTTTGCTGCACATATCTGTACTACCTCACCTCTGTTTTGATACGGACAACTTGGTGTCATGTTTGTTCATTGTCATGACATGTTGCTGTTGTGGATTCTGAGCCTCCTTTTCACCAGGTTATACAAATCCTTCCCACTGGGGAAAACTGAAATTAAAGGAGATTTCTGACACTCCCCACAGAATATTATTGAAGAGGAAAAGGTGTTTTCCACTCCATTCTGACAGGCAGAAGCGCTGTAGATACTTTCATTGGTAAATGCATTTAAATGAATATGAAGCATCCAGCTCTATCTCAAGAAACATTTACAGTCTCTAATAAACCATTACTTACTCCTGAACCTTGTGGTTCACCTTACAAACTTAGCTTTCTGTGAGAATGAAAAATTAAGGCTATGTGCCAGTTTTCAGACTGAGGCAGGTGGAAAGTAGATATCTCAAAACACCTTATGCAACTTAATAACACATTAACTAGGAACTTGGATTTCAAGATCAGACCTGTCTTTTCACAATACTGGTTCTCTGCTAGATCTAGCTCTAACAGATAAAATTTGGAAGGATAATTTCACTGTTTGTTCTCAACCTAGAACACACATTATAGCAATACCAACATACTTTAATCATTTAGGCACTGCTATTTGTGATCTTCAAGGTCTTCAAATTATGTGTGTATTTGATAGTCCTGTTTTTTCAGCTGGAGACATTGCAATAAAACTTAATTTTTACCTGTTAACAACAGAACTACGTTTATGACTCAGGTCTTTTAACTTCCTCTGGTCCAAAGTCTTACTCCCTGTCATTTCCTGCCTAAAGTAATACAAATGTGTCACTTTAAAGAACTTGGTTGTTAAAAAAATTTTATGCTTTATGAAATTGTTAAAAGTACTTCTGCTTTTTAATTATTTCAAGCTTATATCTACATGCATTTCCAGGTACTTAAGAGAGTTACAATAGTTAATTTTTGTACTGAACGAAAATAACTTTATTTATGTTTCACTTTTCAACTTCTTACATTTGAGAGAAGAAAATAACAGAAGTTTTCTCCAAGTCCTCATGCTTCTGAAAATAAACAATTTTGGATGATATTTCAAATTACAAAAGAAGTTACAAAATTGATGAACATTCTTGCCAGCTTTTATGGTAGAAAAAAAAAGAGAGACTTTTTGCACAGATTCAGTATTTTTGTCTCCATTTAGATTACAGTGGGTGTAGAATAATAATAAATCAATGTGATAAAAAGACAAAACTAGGGCACAGCAATAAAATGAGGAAAACATGAAAAGTACATGGCAATTCTTGAAATGGCCCTGAATTAAAATTTGGGTTTCTTTTACTCTCTTGTACACATCTGCACCTGTTTCATTAACAGTAAAATGCAATCTGATGGCTTTACATTATAAAAAATCATTGATTCATACCAATATCTCTGATCTTCTGCTGACTGGATTGTATTCCTCAACTACTCCTCTTAGACATGCTCCATCAAATTCTCAGGACTAATGTATGTGTACTGCCATTTCCCCAAGGTGTTGTGTTACCATTATGGTAAATTAATATATTTATGAAAAGAACTCTCTAAGTTTCACAAGGGAAGACACATTCCTATATTGAATGTCTTCTCAACCTACTGAATGTCTTTGGCAGTAAGGCAGCAGCAGATGTGCTTTTCTGTCTGATTAGCTTCTCAATTATTTCAAAAAGATAAATAAAACCAGCTCCATCAGCTCTGGGCTCCAAATATACCTTCCTGAGCATCGGGAAGCTTCCTTTAGTTTAAATCACCCTGAATCTCACTTTGGGTTCTGCCCAATATTAAATCAGGAGATCAGAATCCATTGGTAGGTAGGAAAAATTACAATACTACAAAATAGATTGGGGGAAAGAGCTGGGATGGTCATAGGCTGGCTTTGTTATGGCTGGGAAAGGGCATAGGTGTAACAGAAAGCAGCATGTGAAGGAGACCATGCAAACTGCAAGTTCCTCCATATTGTCAATAATCACCACAATTTCCCCCTTCTGACAACGAGGGGACAGAGAGAGCCAAGGGCTCACACCTTCTCCAAGAACCTACAACCCTATTCCCAGCCCTGCCTCAGACCCTTTGCTGTCAAAGAGCTCCAAACAAAGAGCTTCAAAAGCCACTTGAGACACTTGCCCCTCTCCCTGATTCCTTCCTTTAGGTTTATTCTGTACTTAGTCTTCAGCATATATTTGAAAATGTACAAAGCACTGGATTTGTTGCGAAATAATTACAAAGGTTCATTATCTTTTCCTCTGTCTTTAACACCTTTGAAAAACTGTGTGCACATCTGCTTGTATCAAGTGCTTCTTATGTACCTTACTGCCTATTGTTGTCACGCAGATAGTACCTTTCATGAGATGGCCACAAAGTGCTTCCTGAAAGGAGGAAGAATTCTGTGCTTACTGTCAAAAGAACAGTTTCAATTTCCTTCCTTTGTGTTTTGGTCTGGTGTGTCAGCAAGGTAAAAATTTACTGTGTACAACTGCAACACAATAGTACACACAAACTTTGTTTCAGTAAAAGCACTAAAATGTGAAGCCCAGAATGAAAGCAGGAACTAATATTAAGTATCTTCACAGGTAAGATATGGTATCAAAACATCAGTTAGCCTCAGGAAATCACTACTGATAAAAATTACAGTAAAAACCCCATAGAATTATCACAACTCTCTATGTAGTCATAAATAACAACTTATAAAGCAGACCTTATTATATAAGAAAATGTTGTTATTATTAATACATTGAAAGTAAGGATTATACAATAACATAGGCTACCAGAATTTGGTCAGGGGTATGCAGCCAAGCTTTGTGGACCATGTGGAGTTTTGGATTTGCTGCCCATAGGAAGACAACACGGATCCAAATGGTCAAAACACTTCAGTAAATCAGGACACCCATCTTGTTATCAATTCTGGTCAGGATTCCTGAGTATCCATCATAAACTAGATTACTATGCAAACAAATAGACTACTACAAAAAGCAGGAAGTCTGACATATATATTAAAAGATGACTTAAGGGTATATATATTGTACTGAAAGCAGATATGATGAGTGTAAAAGAATGACAGAAATTACTTAGCTGCTAATCAAATATATTCACTAAATAATAGACTTGTCCCTCTGTTGCACAGCCCATTAACAGAAGAAATTATTGGCTAGAATTGAAAGTATTCAGTCTAAAGCACTAAAGGAAAATCTATAATTGTTGGAGGCAAATGTTACCTGTTCTGATTTTAAAACTGCTGAAACAGTCACTTATGTGTAATGAAAAAAAAAACAAAACAAAACAAAAAAAAACCCAAACAAACAAGGAAGCAGAATGTGATGCACTGTTCATGCCATGTTTTCTATTATAAAGTGAAAGCTATACCAAAATTGCTAGATAATTTTGAAGTCCCTGTTGATTAGGTGTACCCATCACTACTTGATTAAACATGTCAATCTTGATTAAACAAGTCCTGAATAGTGAATTCTACAAAATTCCATTAGTTTTATTTCTCAAATATGCTTCTAGGCAATGCATCCTTTTTACCTCACTTGTTTGCCTTTATACCCTCTAACTACTTTACACCAAGTAAGAAACAAATATCTTTGTCTGCAGACATTACAAATCACCTTTATATATGTTATCATTTAAGCCATTCCACTCAGATAGTCCCAAGCTTTTTCATGTGTTGGATTGTTATCTAAAGAACACTGAGAGAACTTTGCAGCAGCAGGTATTAAGCAGATGTAGACTGGCAGAGCTCCCCAGCATGATTCATCTCAGCTGAACCTCTCTTCATGTGTGCTTAAAATAGACTGAAAAATCTGGAAACACATATTGAATGCTTTCTTAAAATGTGACTCCACTTTTGATCCCACTGAAGTAGAAGCTTATCTGATCCTTCTGAATCTGCATAACAAGTTTTCTCATTAAGCTTCCAGCTCTGAAAACATCATCAGTGTTATCATTAGGAGCACAGCTTTTCTCACAGTACTTAGGAACCAGCTCTGCTAAAATCAGGAAGGGAGGTACTATGAAAATGGAAAGTAACACAAAGTAGGGAAAGTGACTCACAATATATTGAGTTCTTAAAAGGTCTTAGATAAAATGATAATAATAATAACCTTCACTTTCCAATAACAGAACCAAATCTTTTCTTTAGCCTCTGAATTTATTTCATGTCAACTGGCTTCTGACTCACTGAAGCATACTTCACCTGCTCTAATATGTGCTGCCTGCTGACTTTGCTATGCTATGGAAACATACACCTCCCTGTAGAATTTTTCAGAGATATTAGAGTAAAAATATTAGTCAAAGGAGACTTCAGTCTTCCTTTTTCTTTTCCCCTCAGATGCTGCAATGGACATCTCACTTGAACTCAAGCAGTGTGAGTTAAAGGCTACTTGATTGTCTTGTTTTCATTGACAACTGTGTTAGAAGGATCAATCACCAGGGTCTTTAGTCTTTTGACAGGTATGTTAGCAAGGCTAAAGACATGAAGAGAGCAGGTAGCTAGATATCACAAAATACAGAAGTTTCAAATACATCACTTCGTACAAAGTTGATTTTTTATTTGGGTTTGGTTTGGTATTTTCTTAACAAGTCACTTGCAGTACTTTGTTGGAGTGTTACAAGATTTCCTGTGTTGTTTATTCCAATTGAAATGGAGCTCTCTCACGTGAATACCTAATGTGCAGATCTTGAGAAAAAGTTGGGTCAATCTGCTATGGGATATTGCCAATGTACTGAAGCCAGCACCTGAGGTGAATGCTCTCTTTTCTGTCACTTCTGCAACAACTTCTATCTATGCCTTCACAAGGAGGCAAGACCCAGGCAGCCAGTCTTGGAACAGTAGTTTCCAAGATTCCTGAGATTTCCTCCATGGGAAGAGACTTTACTCCTTATCTACCATGTTATTTATTCTTTCAAACAAATGACCCACAATGACCTAACTTTCACAAATTATTAAGGAGTTCAGAAGACCTTTGATTTTTTTTTTCTGAGTAATTGCAATTTACTACACTTATGAAACTTTAAATAGATAGCAGATCATTAAAGCACAAGCATAATTTTAACCATAAGCCATTGCCTGAGTCTAAAGGAACTACTAGAATATATAAATACCTATGTGAGTGCCCTGAAGATTCAAGACTTTGGACTTCATGCCTGGAAGTACATAAACATTGCCTTCTCAGCTGGCAAGGATGAATCCACAGTTGCTGTAGACCCAGCCAGGAGGAAACAGGAGGTCCAAGGATTCATGTTTGAACTCATATCCTTCTCTCTCGTAAGGCATCCTGACTCAAAACCAGGTATCACATACAGCCATGAAGATCCAAGGCTCTGCTGATCCCTCTGTAGCCCTGCATGGTACCAAACAAGCCTCACCCACGTATGCACTCAGCCTGTCACAGGGAGGGAAAGGTTTTGTATGATGTCACACAGCCAGCAGAGAAGAGCCAGGTGACAATAAGAGCTGAGTCTCTGCAACACCTACAACAGCACCTGGGTCAGTATCAAGGGCTCCTAGGTACCACTGTAACATACACCAAAATCTGCACTGCAGCAGCTTGTGTCTCAGCACACAGAGCCAAAATGTGGCTGTACATTTTCCCACGGCAAACTCAGCTGTATCTGTCAGAAAGTGCAGAAACTGCACTAATCTGGAAAACAGCAAAATGTAGGAATCACAAAAGTGCCTGCACTGCTCACATTTCTCTGAAAAAATCCATCTATCATTCCACTGCCTAAGCCTTAAGGATTTGCTCCTGGCTAAGAAAGAAAAAACTCTAGGGTAAGGTGATGACAATAAAGGAGAAAGATCTTCAGTGGGAGAGAAAAAAATGCATTTAGAAACTAAAAACAACTTTCAATTTGTGCCTTTTGGATGAGAGAGATTCCTCTCCTGAGTCTCAAGGCTTTTATGGGTTAGAGCCAGGACATGAAAAATATATTCTCTATCCTCTCTTTCAGTTCCCATCTGTGAGTCATCACAAGAGATCTGCTGATCAATTCCACTTACAAAGATGCTCTTCAGCTTTTGGGACGGATCCTCTGGAGGACCCACACCCAGAGAGCTCTGCAGTGGATGACTATAAACACTTCAGAAGGGATATGCAAGGAAGGAGAAGTGGTGGGTTAGCCCTGTATGTTAGAAAGTGTTTCAATTGCCTAGAGCTTTATGATGAGGATGATGGAGTTCAGTGTTTATGGATAAAAGAGGAGGAAGGCCAATAAAGCAGATGTCATGGTAAGAGTCTGTTATAGACCACCCAACCAGGTAAAGAGGCAGATGAAATGCTCTCTAGGAAGCTGTGATAAGTCTCGTAATTGCCAGTCCTTGTTCTCATGGGGGACTTACCAGATGTGTGCTGGAAATAGCACACAGCAGAGAGGAAACAGCCTAGGGCATTCCTGGAGTGTATGAGAGATGGTATCCTGATGCAACCAGTGAGTCAGACGACTAGGGGAGGTGTCCCACTGAATCTGTAGCTTGTGAAGAGAGAAGGACTGGCAGGTGACAGGATGGTTGGAGGCTGTCTTGGACACAGCTACCATGAAATGGTAAGAGATTCTTGGAATAGTGGGAAGAGTCAGCAGAACTGTTCACTTGGACTTCTGTAGGGCAGACTTCGGCCTGTGTAGGAAACAGGTTGACAGAGTCCCTTGCCCTCAAGTTGCACCAGAGGAGGTTTAGATTGGACATTCTGAAAATTTTCTTCACCCAAAAAGTTGTCAAGCATTGAAACAGGCTGCCCAGGGGAGTGGTTGAATCAACATCTCTGGAGGTACTTAAAAGATGTGTAGGTGTGGCACTTGGAGACATGCTTTAGTGCTGGACTTGTCATTGCTGGGTCAGTGGTTGTAACTGATGATCTTAAGGGTCTTTTCCAAGTGAAACAGCCCTATGATACTGTGAGGAGATGAGAAGGGGATGGTACCTGGCATACTGTTTGCACAACTCACTTCAGCAGTCACAATCCAGAGCTCATAGTTTGTCTTCCACTTCTGCAGCCTCAGAAGGCAGAAGAAGATGGACCATACAGAGAGCCCAGACTGCAACAGACTTCCCAGATTCATCTCACCCTTCCTCTCCATAGAAGTGTAAGTCATTTTTAGTGACCAATAACCTTCTAACTTTTCTTCTGTAACTTAATTAGTGCTATAAATAGTAGAAGTATTTTCTTTTTGAATACAGTGAGCAGTCTTTGGATATTACTACTTCTAAGGTAGATGACTAAAGAAAGTGGAAAAGTACTAACAAGTAGCTGAAATTTGTAATAAAATAGTAATTGTTACAAATTTTCATACATAAACTAACCCATACTAATGAAGGATTGATTCTATAGGCTTGTCTTCAAAGGCACATGCTTTGTTTAAAGTAGAATAAGGAATAGAAGAAAATTGGCTGCTCTCATTATGGCATCATATTTACTTTGTGAAAGAGACACACATATCCTTATCTATCAAAAAAAATTAAAAAAGGGAAAGGATTACATAACATATTCTGAGTAGTAATAAAAATGGCAATTTATTATATTTCATCCTTCATCAATAGGTTTCAGGGTCAGCCTTGCTTTTCCAGAAGAGAAAATAAGGCACAAAAGGTGGAGTGACTGCCCAGAGTGATCCATCAGGCCGACACAGATTTGGAAGTAAATCCAAGTTTCCTGAATTCCAGCCCAGTGTTCTGTCTTTAGCAGTAAATGACTGGATATCTCAGCCACCAAAGGACAACTTTACCCAATCATTCACATGTCTCTGAAAGCAAAGGCCCTCTGGAAAAGACTAGTTATTTCCAGTTCCATGGTCTCTGCAGCATCTGACACTTCAAGTGTTTGTAAAGACAATTTTAATGCAAGTTAGTGATGACCAAGACAGAAATGCCTGGCCTCCATTATTAGTTGTAACAAAAATTGTCACTCCTATGCTTTCCTACATATTGATACGGTTTTGAAGTTTTCACTCTAGAGTTTCTTCTCATGAGGCTTAGTTATATAGCCATTCTTTCATAGGCAACATTTTAATTCAATAATACTTTACATGCAAAAACAGATTTGACAAATGAAGCATCTGCATGAAATATACAAATTAAATTGCACACAAAAAAGGCAAATCTGAGACTCTCTGAGATTATAACAGCAGTATGATTTCGAATATAGCACTGATGAAACTTTTGGAAAAGTATCCTTCCTTTCTTCATGAAAAGGTAACTTGTAGGCAGATGTCTATGCATTTTTGAAGTCTGGAGACTCAATTTCTTTATAGAGTAATTACTAGATATCAAAAGTATAATCACTGTCTGGACCATTAAATTTTGGCAAAGGTGACTGAAATAATCTCGGGGGAACCAAGAGCTTGTTTAGAGCAGGGATATTGAGCAGCAGTAATTAAGTAACACAGTGGGAGTGGGAGTCCCAAGAGAAAACACAATTACAATGACAATGTCATTACAATGACAATTTTTATTACACATCTCAATTACATCTTACTATACCTTTTAGCTTTCTGCAGCAGAAATCTACCAGTATTTCAGATCTTCAGAAGCCTGAAGCACTTCACAGATATCCTGAGCCCTCTGGTCCTGAGACCAGGTGGCGCATCCACCCTGGAATGGTAAACTTGCCCTGGAAATAGGGTGGCCGTATCCAAACTACCCAGAGTTAATCGTTTGTCCTATACTGAATCTCAAACTACTCCAGGAATTACCTGGAAGACTGCTTATGCACCACAGCTGTGCATGGGACTGTTTGAACAGTTTAACAGTGCAGGCAGCCTAATTCTGCCCCCCTGCCTTTACCCTGGCACTGTTTATTTAGCAGATAAAATAGAGCCAATAATGACCTCCTAGCAAAAACAAGAGTCTTGTCAGGTGCAATGGACAAACGAAGAATGGACAAAGGATGAACAAAGAAGAATGGCACATGGAGAGGGAAGATAGGACCAAGGTTCCTAACTGGGAAAGGAGGGAGCTGGCAGTGCTATAGATAAATGTGAGCAATGTGGGACACAAGAAGAGAGGATGCTGCAATGGTCAGCTTACTAAAGACTGAGGGATAGAGGTAGTGGAAGGTATGGAGCAGTATCTGTGTTTTAGAGTTACCAGCCAAAAGGAAACTTTGAAGTTCAAGTCAGCCCTGGGTGAGGCCTCAGTTGAAGACATTCTGAGATCCAAGAATTGTGGTGCTGTTCTCGGTGAGCAGAAAGGAAGTAGCAGGGAGGGCTAAGGAGACCAGATACTCTTGATTATGGTTATTCATCAATAAGCTGGGTCTTCAGAAAGTAGAGGCAAGCATACGACCTGAAATTCATCTGTCTAGACTTAGACACCTGAATACCTTGGTATTTAGGATAGAGTCTCCCAGAGGCTGCCAGCTGTGAAGGAAGCTGGCAGTTTATCTTCCAGATCATAAAGGATGAACATCCACAGTCAGAAAAGAGCCACAGAAAGAGAAGTTGTCTAAAGGCATCTGGAAGGAGAACCATCCCAGTAACACACCTTAAACTGATCATCCCTGTCCTGCTGATGTGCTGGCGAGTCACAGCTTCCATGCATCCAAGCTCAGGAATGAATAGTGGGTACTAAAGTCATTCAAGAAGCCCTCTTGGCTAAGCAAATGTGGTTAGAGGTGCTGCAATCCTGCAAGACCAAGATCACAGAAGCTTCCAGGAGCCCCAAAGAGTCTCTGAGAAATGGGTTGAGAGTCCCTCCACCCAATCATCATCTAAAGGACTGGAGAGAAAGGCCACCATGTCTGTTACAGTTGTCTAGCCAGCAGGATCTGGCAACCAGAAAAGATCCTGGGAAACTATTCTGTCATTGATGGGAGCAGGAGCAATCAAACTAGAAAAAACTTATAGACCACAGCACAAACACGGTCATTCTTTCATACATGACAGCACACAAGTGCTTTTGCACTGAGATCTGACTCGCATGCTGTAACTCATCTAGAAAACTGAATTTTCAGAGGCATACAGCTCCTTCTGCCTACATTTAAACAAGTAAGTTCATTAATGTCAGCGTCTTGGTACATAATCAGTGCATAACCACAGGAAGACAATTTGGGGTTTCCGACGAGTCAGGGACCATTTCCACTAGGCCATCTGGATACAGCCCCTCTCTTTTGAATATTTCAAGCTATAGGCACAGTCAAAACATTCTGGTTGGTTTCAAGGGCAAAGAATGGGTTCTGGTACTGTTCAGTGTTCTACTCCAGATGTATCCATTCTAGGATGGAAAACAGTTTTGCTACTACCAATTTTACTGTTTCTTGAAAGATGTCTAAAGTAGACAAACTTCATACTGGTGGCTAAAGTTATCATTTTGAAGTGTGATGTGGGTAGTAATATGATGCATTCAGTTGGCCAACAGCTCATGCTCTGCAGCTCTGTGAACACTGCAATAAATACATAAATATTTGGGGAAAAAAATACATTATAACATTTAGCTTTGCCTGGCAAGCTATGGTGCAATTTAGTGACTGTTTTACTCTGTTTCCCCATACTGACAGTCACATGGACAGGCAGCATGCTGGGGATTTCATTTGTCAAGAATGTTCCTAGGGAAAATGGTCTTAAGGACTGAGAAACTCCTGGAAGCTTTTCATGCACTGAGGTGCCAAAAGAAAACAGGAGATTTGGAAGCTGAATCCTGAAAGTGCTCGTGCTGGCAGCCAGCATATGACTCAAAGTTTGTTGCTATCTTTTCTCTCAACATGGAGACATAGCCCCGTAAGGACTTAAAGAGCACAGCTGCCCATCTCAAACACTCTTAAGGCCAGAACTTTGCCCTAAAGCAAGCACAGAATGGAGCAACAGGATGACGCTAACTCTAGGCCTGGCAGAGGCAAGATCTGGTTAGTACATCCTGTGTAATGCATCCTTAAAAAATTCCCTGTGGCAAACTGTGTAAAGAAGCAACTGCTCTTGTGCATATCACCAGTCAAACAAAGATCACCCCAAATTATTGGACAGATGGCATCTGTGACCACCACTGAAGCTTGTCCCCCACATATGACCTGAAACTTGGACTGTAAATTGAGCCACCACAACGAACTTGAGATAAGATAAAGGAGGTGCTATTGTCCAGATGTTATCTCAGGCCTAGGAGGAGATTAACAAAGATGGGGAAGAAGAATGCAGAGGCACCTCCCACCAATCAGATCACAAAAGCCCTCATGCTCTACTAAACTAGAAATGCCTACCAGGTCTCTGTAATACTTGCTTCTAATACATGCACCCTTTTATGCAGTTGTTTACTGAGGCCACTAGGAATGATAGGAGTAGCTGTGGCCTGATGCTGCCACATCTAAATGAATATATTTAGAGGTATTTTGATAAATATTGATAAAAATCTTGATGGTGATATTGTTTCTGAGGCTGGAGTGTGCTGTAGTGTGTATGTACATTATGTAAGAGTTACAATTTTGCTCCTGCTGATCACAGCTTTAAGCCTTGAAGGGCTTTGCTCTAGTAGCTGTTTTCCACACTATTCAGTATCAATCATTCTGCTAGAGAGGAACAAAAGACACCCTGTCCTTTCATGGACAGCTCTGTGCTGCTTTGAAGTGTTTCACAGTCTCTACGTACCTTCTGAAAAAAAAAAAGTCTGATTTAAAAAAACCTGATACGCATTCTAATGCCACTGATTACACCAGTATTTCTTCATGCTTAAACATCTGCAGCTAAAAATTGGAGATTGACTGAAACTTCTCTTCAGAAACTGGGAAAAATTAGGATTAACTCAAGTGTTACAATAAATAATGTATCACTCATTACCCTTTAGGAAAATAAGGGGACTTGGATCAAAGCACTGATTTGTATGATATATTTTGTTCTAAGGAAAGCACTATTATTTATACTGAAATAATGATAATAAAGAAGCTTTCAGGTGGCTAAGGAGGGATTTTTATGGCTCCAAGGCTTATTTATGATAATTACTATTTATTGCCACTTTAAAAATCTTTTATACCATTACCATGCTGGATTTTTCTCAAAGATCAACAAAGCCATAAATATCTTCTGCCCTTTAATGTACATTTGGGATGAAGTTCCTCTGAGGATGCAGATACTACCTCAGAATCCTCACACTCCCTGACCCCATTCCTTCCCATCCCTAGGTGCCTCATTGCATATGCACAGGACCTTGTCTGTGGAAGGGTTTCCTCACTGCGGGGAGCTTTGGTGACACAGAAATGTGTGAGTGTATTAGGCAAAGGAGGGAGGCAAGCCAGAAAATGGGCTGCAGTGTTTCAACCTGGCTACAATAGGAGCCCACACATGAAATGGAACAGCAGTCCTGAGAAAGTACTTTAGTCTAATTTCAATTTTGGGTGGGTTTCCACCTCCTCCATCCCAGGAAGTTACATACCTAAAGATTGTCCCTGCTTTATATAGGGAAGGCTAGTTAAGCCTCTTTGTATTTAAAGGAATGAACCAATGTCATATTTACTGCCACTTCATGGTTTAACAAGTAGTTAAATTCTCGTCTGTGTTTCTACAGACATAATTTTCTGCTTCGATGGTATTTCTTTGTCTGGAATGGGAGGATTGTCCAGCTTTCTTTCCTGTGCTATACCTCATATGACCAGCCTGGAAACTGATTGGAATGTACAGAATTAAAATGTGCTGGTCCAAATCCATCCCCTAACAGTCAATTGAGATAGGAAAGATAGGGTAAATATCTGCTTATCAGATGGCAGACTTTTTTCCTTACTATTTGCATTCAAAATATAACCTCAATTATGGATACTTCTGTCTACCAATTGTATGGCCATTCACAGCTCAAAGGTAGCTCTGCTATTAGCCACAACATAACAGACAGGGCTTTCTATACATTAAATGAATTTTCTCTTCAAAACAGGAATCAAATCAAAATAGCAGTGTCACAACAGACCAGTGACTCCATGCTAAGATACCAAAAAACCATAGTGACTAATAGCAGGGAGAGAATAAACCCCTCTAAATTCAGAAACTATTTAATCTCCTCTCTGACTCACTGATGTCTTGTTTTCGGGTTATCTATTTGCATTTATGACCAGAAATTAGAAAGTAGTAGAATTAACTGGAAAAATAGGCCTGCAAAGGACCAGATGAGTCACCATTCTTTGTCCTCCATAATCAGAAGTTATTTTGTCATAGTTATTAAGTCCATATAATTCCAGAAGGAAAGCCGTTCCCCTCCCATACACCCATGGATGATGGTATTCATCATCCACAGTATGCAAGTCAAGCCCTCAGTGACTGCAATGCACTATGGAAGGAGAGATGCAGAGGCTGGAATAGGGGCTGCTGCTGGCTGTGGATTCCCAAGAGGACAACACTTGGGGCTGCAAAGTGAGATGAGGCACCACTTCCTCCCTAGTATCATGATTCTTCCAGACAGGGAGAAAAAATAAAGAAAAATTATAGAAGAAATTTTATGTGCTCCTGTGCACAGAAAATTACTTCTTCTGCTTATAGAAAGTAGCAACTAATAGTGGTCTTAAACTGGAATAAACATTTCAGCACTGCTCGTTGGGATGGATTTCACATGAACTAACTATGAACCGTAGTCATTACCACACAATCACACTAAACTACAGAGGCAAGGTTTAAAAAATACTAAAACCCACAACAAAAACCACGACCAAAAACACAAACAAAAAAACCCCAGAATCCAAACCAACCAACAAAAAACCAAACAAAAGATCCCCCCAAAAACCAAAATAACAAACCCTGAAAAATTCCAGGTATTTCACAGGTATTTCTCAGTGCTGGGAGACTCATTTTCTCCTTTCTTTTTCCCTGTAGTTTACATGGCATCTTGTTTTGCAGAAATCTTAAGTAATGATCAGAAGCCGAGCATCTTTCTTGACTGGGAGCAGGTTGGAACCTATAAAGTATTGCAAGAGGTTAACAGAAATGTAAACATGATATTCAGACATGAGGTCGAGTCCCTGGGGTTGCAGTATGAGATGGGAGAACAAAGAAAAACCATTAATTTCTCACTATCTTGCTGGTGTCACCTGGGTTTTCCTACAGTTGCTGGAGAGCCTCAGGTAACTCTGGGGGTACCCTGAAAGTATTTAGAGTTCTTACTGTGAATTTCTCCTCAATATCCTGGATACTTGGAGAGAACAATCATGCCAGAGAGAGCACATTTTCTCCTGAATAAAAAAATTCAGAGGTAAAACACTCAAGCCTGAAGATCTTGAGTATACCCTAGCCCCATATGGCTGAAGTGCCTCACCTTACTGCTGGGAAACTCCTGCAGCTCCCTGAACTCAAAAATTGCTCCAAGGGCAATCCTGCAGAGTTAGAGCTACACTTACAGAATATGCTACACAAAACATTCAGAGTTAGAAACTTGCTTTTACTTCTACGTTTTATGGGTTTCTGCATGAAGATTTAGAGGGGGGAAGTAGTTTGGTTTTGAATGAGTGGAATGAAGAAGAGTCACAAACCCCTACCCCAACTCATTTTTAATTACTTACTAAATCCAAATCTTGCTCATTCTGCAGTCCCAGCCTTAACTGAGAAGGATTACAGGTGGGTGGCACCAGTTTACTGAGTTCATACTGCAGAATATAATAACATTATCCACTCATATCCTAATTCCTTCCCTTTTATACAGTGTTCCCATTCCCAGAACGTCCAAAACAATAACATACACATAGCTCCCCTTTAATTTGTGCAAAATCCCCTGAAAGGTATGCAACAGAAATATGTAAATAGGGCAGGCAATACAATGACACCACTGAGTGAAAACAAATAAATTAACATAGTCTTTAGAAAATCCTCTTACTTGGGCAAATCCTATTCTTTCAGAAAAAGAAAATTTCTCCTTTTTTTTTTTTTATAAAGAACTATCTCTGAGAACAAAATGCCTCTGCAGGCATAGGTACAGAATTTCTTTTTAGTAATCACGACTAAATTTATTAGAGCATTTTCTCTCCCACCACATGTGCCAATATACCTCCTGGCTATTTTGACAGCACCTGAGGGCTGGAGAGAGAGTCACACTTTCAAACCTATAAATTGCTTTTTCTTTCAAATCAACTGGGTTATGATTTGCTTGAACAGAAAATGGCCCAGTTCAGAAAAGAGGAAAAAAAAATTAAAGAGACCCTTAGCAGACTCAGAGGAGGGAGAACAGATAGCAAAAAAAAGGTCCTTTCTAATAATAAAACCCCAGGTTTAAAAAAAAAAAGAAGAAAAAAGTTGTTTTCACCAACTCTGACTGCTGCACACTGTTTCTGTCTTGAGGCAAAGCCAAGGGGATCTGTTTTCACGAGCCTTTCCGAAGGGCTGAAATTGGGGATGCTTCAAGGACAGATCTAAAGTAAGATAAAGCAGAGAACACACAGAACCTGGGGATATGACTCTTTTATTTGAACTAAGTGATAAACTGCATCCAGGCTCCCATTGTAGTGTGATCTCCTGAGCAGAAATATGAGCAGGTACACTGTGGAAAAGTACTGGTGGTAAATGCCAGATTCCCAGAGAGCCCTGTACTTGCTCTGCCTGCCCCAGCCCAGCTAAGCCCGTGTCTGCATTGATAATCCAGCTGCTCTCAGTAGGCATTGGACAGCACCTCTGCCAGTAGCAGATAACCAAACAGATAAAAAGAGCTGAATCATTCCCAAATAACCAACTTCCCCTTCTTCTTCCCAGGCAACAATTCACCCAAAACCAAGATGAGGATAGAAGGCAGTGCTAGGAAAGAGGCTAAATAAAGCTTAATTACCATTTTCATTCCCAGCTTTCCAAATACATACATCTAAAACCTGTAACACTTGGTAGAAACCTTTCATCCATGAATTTTATGATACACCTCCCAAGGACTTTTGCCACTAATTCACACACCTAGAAAAGACACACATATAAATTCTGTAGAAATTATGGGAGGGTTTTTTCCTACTTCTTGACCTATTTTACTCATATTTAGACTTATTTGCTCACTCAGCCTTTGCAAATAACTCACTTTGTAAAGACATACCATAATACCAGCAGCAGGATATAGCCCTGCACTTTTCTGCAGACTTTGCTATGACCTTGAATGTCCAAAAAATTAAACACCATGTTAAACAATGAACTCTTGACCAGTGAAGAATTATGAAATAAAGAAGTTTTTACACTGTGGCTGTCTTAGAATGTTTACTTCAGATTCTTGAGCCATTTTGGGAGAAAGGTCAGCACCTCTCCATGTGACATCAGCTTATGTCAATGACAGGTAAAGGCTGAAAAACTGTACAGATCTCTCTCCCTTTCATTACAAACATTTGGTTTTATATAAATAACACTGCTTCTAGCTTGTTATAAAAAACCAGTATGACAACAAACAAAACAGAAAGTAAGTTGGAAAATTACAGAGCTGCTTTTTCTTCCCAAAAACCCTATTCTGGCTGCTGGGTTTTTTTTTAAGAAAGATCTGAATTGAAGACCTAAAATTAAGAAAAAATCTTTCACAGATCCAACTCATGAAATTTTGTTTAGAAGAAATTAGAATGAAATGTGACAATTCTGCCATATTTGTTGATGCTATAGATCTGAAAGTTAAAAACAACTTTCTTGCATTGCTATGGCAAAATGTTTCACTAAGCCTTCACCAATCCAGTTGATACATATATCACAAGAACTAAGAAAGTGAGACATTGTTCAGATGATCTAATCTGCTAGGCCAGATATCAGACCTACTTTCTATGTTCTTCAAATCTGTAAAAATGAGACTGTAAACCCAAATATATTTATATATATATAAATGTAACTTTAATAGAAGATGTAAGATGATCTAAAGCAGTATTATTTATCAAATAAAATTATTACTTATGAAAAATAAAAAGAAATACTATTATAAATAGAAATGTGGTGGGAAAGAGGTGGTTTATGTGTTGAAGATCATCATAGGTGGAGTCAGACTGACTGCATGTTCAACATGTCCAGGTGAATCAGACCATAGCAAGCCCAGAGCACGTGTCCCAGCAGAGACAGAGGGCTGCAAGGACTGGAAGTAGGGGATGAGAAAGGGCAGAGGTCTGGCAGGGCAGGAGCTGGCAGGCAGCGAACGAGTGCTGCTGACATTTACAGGCAAGGCAGGTGATTGGCATTAGGTGAAAACTGAGAAACAGCATTGCATTGTTTTGGATGCCTTCTTTGCAATATTTTCTTTTTCTTTACAAAACTTTTGAGAATTAATGACTTCTTCCCAGCAGTAATGGGTTTTTTTTTTTTCTCCCTTGAGCAATGTATATCAATACTTGGTTAATTAGATCTTTTCCTACTTTACATGGTGCACACAGAAGATAAAAAATGACAGAAGAAATATTGCCGTTAAAAAGAAAGCAGAAAGAAGAGAGAAAGGAAAGATGTTCAAAAAGAAAAGAGAGGTAAGATGTGCAAAAAGAAAAGAGAGGCAGTGTCACTGCCAGCATTGAAAATGAATGACATCTAGAAAATCTATTTATATCTTGTTGTACAAGGGTTTAAATTATCTGCAGTGTTTTCAAACCTACAGCACACACGTTTTGGTGAGAAACTCAAAAAGTTATTTTATCTTACATTTTAAAAAGTACTCAGAAGGGAGCATACATTTTATGAAAAATATGGCTGTGGCTTTCACTTTCCAAGTCAAAAAGACCACTGCTCAGAATCTCCCAATAGTGAGATCAATGTAGCTTTACTTCTTTCAGTACAGTCAAAACCTGACAGCAGGATAAAACTGCATTAGGTTACAATGCTAATAAATCTAGGTAGAAAATTCTGAAAATAACATAAATATTTTGTTTTCTTTATATTCTTGACCACTGCACTCAAACCTCACATTAGTTACAAGTAATCTCCTTTATGTTAAATTTTTGGGTTTATTTTTGATGTTTGGGAATAGCACTTTATTTTTCATGGCTTAGAAACAAGACTCAAAAAAAAAGGGAGAAAGAATTTTAACTTTCATCTTACTTTTCAAAGTCCCATTCCTTTTGTCTCATATATCACGCAGTCTTTTTTTCATGTCATCTGCAGATTTTCTGAAGTCCAGAGATCTTTTGGTTTTATTTAATATTTTTATTCCCACATGCAGGAAACCTCTAAATTGAAACTGTACCAGTTCTTTTGACAAAGATTTAATTCACAGATCATAAATATATTCAGTGGTAGTATTTTAGCTTAAGTTAATCTTGCCCCTCAAATAATTATTATTTTGCTTAGTACAGTCAATTCTGAACTAAAGCAACTAATTTAAATGAAAGCAGAAAAATAAAATATTCACATATTTTGTTCAGGTTGATAGATTAATGTTTACTTGAAATACCTAAAAAGCTTAAAAATGATACAGCTGGCCCATATTCACTTAAACATAGTGAGATTTTTGTAGGAAAACCTAATTACAATATAATGTCTTTATAGGAGAAAGTTTAGTGCAACACAAGGAGTATTATTATACCTGAAGATAGAAAATTAACAAATTTGGGCTGTGCAGTATTTAAAGAAAAATCTTTCTGCTGACAAGTACAAGTAACTTTCACACCATTTGCTTGACTAATTCCCATCAAACATGGCAAACACTAGTGGGTATAGAAGGAGTTCAGGCTTGCATTCAGAAGTATTTCTTTCTGACTTTCAGTCAAAAAAAGAATAAAGTTGTATGATGGATCTGGTCAACCACGCGTTTCCCAGATAACCTAGTATTTCTTTCTCTTTCACGCTGATGAAAGTTTTGAAAAGCCTACCACCTGGTCTTTTGTCATTTGAAATCCCAACCACTACAGCCACAAATAATCCCTGTAGCTAACATCATCTATGCAATAAGTATCCGGTACTGTACAACTCCACAAGTGATTTTGTAAGCCACAGAGACAGTCTTGCATGAGCAGTTCTTTCCTAAACAAAGAAATCCTTATCATGTATTTAAAAAGCCTCATTCCTCAGGCAAATTCTCTGCTGTCTTTGTCAAGTGTTTGGCATGTGACCTCAGTGCCTACTCTTATTTTTTATTAGCATGCCAAATTATTCTGTATCCATGACATCCTCTTCCTTTTCCTTCAGGAAACATATGAAATTAAAAATAAAAAAAAAAAAAACCAACCAAAAAAAAACCAACAAGAAGACACATCATCAAAAACCTAAGGAAAAAGAAAAGGGTCAAAGAAGAAATTGCAAATGAGAGCTCCCAGCAGGACAATAAAAAAGGACACATTCTATCTATCAGAAATTTTAAAAGAAACCCAATTACCAGCATCCTTTGCCAAACAATAATTTATTTGTTTAGAGAACCATACAGTAATAGAAATTGTATTTCCAGATGTTCATGCAGGAAATTCTAATTGTTTTTAAATAAAGAAGGCTATTTGGGCAACAGAAATCAAACAGGGTTTGGGTCCAAAACAGGAACATTTACCTTTGTAACAATGCCAAAAATAGTGTTTGCACTTTTCTATTTGAGGCCTTTTAGGAAATAAGGGACACCTGCCATTTGCCCCAAGGATTGTCTAGAATTTAACAGCTGCCAGGCTGCACAAATAACATAAAATTTCCTGCTAGCATATGTTTTATATTTACAATGTCACTGTTATTTGGCACATCTGACCAATGTCAAAAATGCCTCTTTCTGATCTCCCTTGAAAAACAACCATCTGTGATGCAATATGTAAAGCATCTATGAAATAACCAAACTTTATTGAACAGGAATGGTAAAGAATTTTGTGATATGTGCATACATTTATCAATAGAGAGAACATGACTCATACCAGCTTCTTCAAGAGGAACGGACAAAAGTACAGGTTTAAAAGAAAAATTAAAGAGTTAAACAGAATATTGCTAGGGCTTCCTAGGGTTGAAATATCAGTACCATCTAAGCAATTATCAGCCTACTGTTCACCAGTTTTCCATAGCTTCCAGTTCAGATGAGCTGCTCTAGTGGGCAGATGCTCTAGTTCAAGGGCTGGTCCTAAATGCTTCAGAGGGAATTATGGTACCATGCCATGTGAAATAATCCAGGGGCTACTTCCCTGTCACCATCATCTTGGGTATACCAGAATAAGTGCATTTCTTTCTGATCCAACCAAATTCCATGACAATTAGCTAAATTTAAGACAGAGTATTCTACCATTACAAGTCTTTATATTGCCTGTATTATTCTCACAGACTCTAAACTCTTAAATCCGTTCATCTGCACATTTCATTTGACTTCATTTTTAATCTTTGGTGAATTATTTCTGGATAATAAGCGGATTTACCAATTTGAAAATATTATGGCTAAGAGTTGCATTTGGGTACTACAGCAGAAATATTGTACAGGATGTCCTTATGGAATTCCCTATATTTAGAACAATTTATAAAGGGAAGATGTACTATTCTGTTGATGCCAGCATGCAACACTTTTTGAGTAGAAAATACACTTTTATTTACATGAAATGTGGACAACATCAAAGCCAGAATTATTCAAGAAAAATACATCTATTTAACAGCTGAAAACAGAAAGATAAAGTCCAGTCTGGGATATTCATCCTGGATCAGCTATTGACTACCTTCATAAATGTAGGTGCTACTGCTTTTTCTAGCTGGTCTATCCCCCACAGGAGGCACAGCAGCCCTTCAGCCCAGTAATCATAGAATTGTTAAGTTTGAAAGACCTCTGAGATCATCAAGTCCAACTATTAACCCAGCACTGTCAAGTCAAATACTAAAACATGTCCTTATTACCACTAAATGTCACTATGGCACCTAACCATATAATGCAGCTCGTGCCTCAGGCTCTGCAAGGGTTTGATGGGGCTCATCCCTGAGGTTTGCTGCTTGTCCCAGTCTGTGCCTGCCAAGTTCTGCCTGCAGCTTCATTGCTGCTTGGTTTAGCTGTAAAAGCCATTCTTTGTATGAGAATAGCACCTACCAAACTCACCATATAGAGTACAGAGTGACCTGGACTTCCAGAGCAATGGAGAAATAATAAGATGCAAAAATCTGTTAGCAAAACTTTACTTTAACACCATCTTTTTCTTGGCAAAGGGCTCAGAATGCTGATTTCCCACTGTACTCCTCCAAAGAGAGCCCACCATCAAACTTAGAACACAAAGGGCAGTGGTATGAGGAACATAACATCTGGAAAAGGGTTAGATATCATAAAATATGCATTTTAACTTACATTTTGTTGTTGAGACCTTTTTCTGTGCAGTACCATTACTTTCTTTTTTTTTTTCCACTTAGATCTGCATTAATAGTAGTTATTTCATTAGAATGTTTAGATTCCAGTTGTATAAATTCTCAGCTTTATATGTAAGAAATTCTTTTTTTGTTCAAATGTAAAAGCAGCCACAACAGGCTTTCCAGCTCAAATAGACATTAACTGAAATGCACTTTGTTACATCTGTTGGCTTGGGTCACCTGCTGGGATCTGTAAAGCAGGATTGCATTAAACAACCATTTTCAACACAGTGATCAACTGGAACCAGAAACTCATTTCCAGCTAATTCTAATACAGTATTACAGAAATAAGAATAAGAAACTAAAATAAGTATACAAATCAAATGGTTCAAAGAAATGCAGTTGAATAGTGTGACTCAGCCAGCCCCAAACTTCACAGCTTAAACCTTCACTCCAGATACTTAAAGTCATAATTTATGAAATTCAGGTTATCCACACCAAGCAGAGAAAGTATGGCCAGGCTGATTCACTTAGCTAATTGTTGAAATTATTATTTTTATTGATAGACAATGTGCTGGCATGAGAAAGCACAATGCTCTTAACATTACAACTTATTGGAAAGTGTTTGATAGGTGATAGGTAATTTCAAATAAAATCAGCTTTCTCTGAAGCGAACATAAACCATGAACTTTCCCCATCACCTTTTTAATCTCCTTCAGATGAATCCTGAACTTTGTTTGCATACCATAATTGAATTGAAGACAAGTCCCTTTTTCATATCAAAACATATATCTCCTGGGAGCAATCAAGGAGCAATCGATTACAAAGATTAGTGTTAGTTTATCTGCTACATGACATGACTCCTTACACAAACTCATTGACCAACGCTTGAGATCAATACAATCTTTATTCTTCCTCTCCCTGTAATTTACAAGAGAGATTAGCAAGGAAAGATTCCCATAGAAATTGGTTAGTAAATAGCAGGCAGGATGCAGTTGCACACTTCCTTAACAATAATCTTTATGAAAACAAACCTTTCAGCAGGATAGCCTTAAAATATAAATCCGGTTATGGCAAAGGAAAACCTCAAGGTCTCCTCTTCCAGCAAAGGTCACACTCACCCTCCATTCAAACTATGACAGACAGGATTTGTCTTATTGGCTTGAGTTTAAACCACACATCATGGCATTAAAATACCAGCATGACTCAAAATCAAAGCTCAGAAATTCCCTCCCGGATACCCTTGACATTCTGCTTTGTTGCACCCTCCAGTTTCCAAGACATGTAACCACAAACATGAATCAGGACACCTGCCAGCTGTGTAGCACATCACACCTGATGATTTTGCCTGCCAGCAGCTCAGCAGGCTTGGCTAAGGGCTGCCTGCCCCACACACCCCCAGAGACCTTGCAGGTGTCTGCCACCCACACCTCACCTCTGCTCCCTCACAGGCACAATGAGGGACCCTTCTCACCCTGTGCTGGAGCTGCGTCAGATCCCGCACTGTAAAGGGGGACTGCACAGCTCCCACAGCCAGCCCTGACCACCTTCCAGTTCCAAAAACAGGGAATCAAGCATAGATGTGAAAAATGTGGGAATGGCAAGCAGCAAAGGTGAATAGGTCAAAAAATGATCCTGTCTGACTGACAGTGAAATCAGTAGAGAACAGTTCCTCTGTCTTTGTTATGCTACAATGGAATAATTATTTAGCAGCATATTGGGGGTTTTATAGTAATGTCATGATTTGTAGCTATTTTTATGTCACTAAGATAACCATTAGACTGGTACAAAGTTAATTATTAAGTGTAAGGGTACAAACTTCACTGAAGGCACTTTTGTTTGAACAAAAGGGTAAAATGCAGTCTGTGAAGCCTGTTTGGCTGTGACCTCCAGTTGTGAGCTTGAGGTTTATCTGCTTGAATTTTCAAGAGTGCAAATCTGGAAAAAAATATCAATTACATTGTGAAGAGCAAAGAAAACCCTGTAAGAGAGGGAACCTGTACTAATGGAACACAGGGAAAAAGGCCCAGTGCCTCAGATTCTTCCAAAAGAGCATAGTTGCATTGATCTCTTTAATCTCTTTTGTTTAGCTACAGCCTTTTACATCAGCTTCATAAGCTGTCAATATCATTAATACCTCTTAATTTCTTGAAGGTTGATCAAGCAATTTACAAGTACGGAGGACTGCAGAAGCCAAGGCGCTCTTTGTGACATCTGACCTTAGATCTGTTCTCAGGACTTAATGAATCAAAGATCACTGTGCAATGCATCCATCTAAAATCTGCCATTCCTAACACCAGAGATGTTAGCAGTCAAATAGTATACGATAAAAAATACTAAATATGGGTACACTGGTTATTTGGTATCAGTGTCATTGTTCATAGGCTTTTGAAGAGAAATGCCATAGAAGCAGCAGCATTTTTAGAGCACAAGGACTGTAGAATGAGGGAACTGTATGAAGTACATAGAAAGAAAGGAATATAAATGGGAAGATAAGTGCTCACTGGACACTTTAAAGATTTACAAAGACAGTTAAGCACCTTCACAGCTGCCTCAGACACATGACTGCAGATGATTTTCAATACCTTTTAATTATCTCCATGACATTAATTCCTTAATCTACATCTTAAAATATTTAGAAAATTCTGGGCAAGAGGGTTTATTGCATATGGGTTTTGTTATTCCTTTATAATTTTAGGATTCAATTTCCTTCTTATTTCTGGGGTCATTACAATACAATCCTCTGTTATATTCATCCTGTGGTAAGATTTCTGAGACATTTCTTATAGGTGGGGATTCTGTTAATGTGAGATATGTCAGAAACATAGGATGTTGTTTGATAACCTCTTGCTCTATAAAATGATCATTACAGCAGCTTTCAAGGGCACTCAAATAATAAGTGAATATTTTTAAAGAGAAAAATAAAATTCACAGGAGACATTTGCCCTCAAGGATTTGTAACACCTTATGAAAATGACTTCTGTGTTTCACTAGTCATCATTACCAATGCATATGCCTTAAAAATCTTGATGAGAAAGAAAATGTGCACAGGACTTCCATGACAAGGATTAAATACTCTCAAGCCAAACCATGGGAATTAGTTTCAGCAGCTTAAATGACAGACATATAAATGATGTGAGGATTGAAAGATGAAAATCACCTGATCAGTAGTCTGCATCTTAAGGTAAAACTAAAAGGTTCTATGGTAAGCCAGACTGAGTTTTTTTCTAGGCAGAGTCGTAAGTCTTCCACACCACATCATTCTGTTTCTCAGCCAGTGGAAAGAAAATAAACTAATTCAGACCCTGAAGCACATTTCATTTCAAATTGACTGGTGATTAACTAGTGAAATACGTACACAAACCAGCCCATATGGGCACCCTGATTTTTACAGCATTAACAGCTTCCCCAATCCAATTTATTTATACTGAATGAGAATTTATTGATCCTCAAGAGCTTATTAACATGTGAACAAATCAAATGATGCATTAATTAACCCAAACACTGTAAGGATTTCCAGATTGCCGTCTCTGGCCTAGCTAGAATTAATTTTGTGAGCAGAGACTTGTTAATGACAAATTATCTACAAATAAGATCACAAGTTTAAATAAATAGAGGTTCCCCAACATACAAAGTTTCAAAAATATGGAAATACAAATACCACATCCACAAATGCCAATTATGATCAGTACCTTGCAATTCTGGCATTCACTCAGTATTTGTATTATTTAAACACAACAGGCATCTTAATAGCCTATTTCTGGTTTCCTTAACATGAGTAAACCTTGGGTATTACAAAATGTGAACATAATGGTCACCAGCATAGAAATATACTGGTGGTTAATTCAGAGACCACAGAATCTGGCACAAGACTGGTCCCAGACACACAGGTTTAAAAGGACCTATGCCTCTGACAGGAATCAGTGCAGGCAAGATTTCCTAGATATACAGAGAAGGAAAGTAAAGGTTTCAACTCCAGCTAGAACAGAGTTTACCAGAAAATGTACTCTTCTTTTGGAATATAGACCCACATTCAGCATCCATCACTGCCATATCTCTATCTCTCAATCTGCACAAGTCCTGCTGGACAGGGCATTCTGCATAAGGTTACTCTGCATCCCAGGTTTTCTTTGCAATGCAATTTTGTTTTTTTTACCATGGTTTTTTGGTTTTTTTTTTCATTTATCAGAAGGTTTCTCTATACACTATGAAAGATAGAAGAATATTCTGAAGTAGGCAGTCAAGGACAAGTTGTCTTGCTCCTGTCAGGCTTTCTAATGACCACAGTGCTGGATATCAAAGAATATTTTGAGCATAATTATGTTTTTAATCAATGAGAATTTTAACATTTGTCAGCCACCTGTAAAAAACACAAACCTTTTGGGTTTGTTTTAACCTTTAAAAATAATTAAACTATTCCCAAAGGCAAAATTTTCATTTCAAATCAAACATTTGAGACTTTATTAACTTCAAAATTGAAACATTGCAGCTACCCTAAAAACTTGATGTAATGAATGCCAGCTCCCCAAATGCAAGTTGGTGTTTCTTTATTAAGAAAGTGATACCTTCACTTAGTGCCACTGCCAATTTCCTTGAATATCTAGTTTTAAGCATTATATAAGGAGTTGCTGAATCCTGAGCTCCACAGTGTGGGCTGAGCAGCTGAGAATCTTCCCACAGAGGTGTCTGTGTATCATATGCCTGCTTTAATCCAAACCTCCTGGTTCCCTGCCTCTTCCTCTCTTGAGCCTTATTAGTAGAACTTTTAGATCAGCTTCAGCATTACCTGCCAGCCAAGTTTCTATGCATGGGTTTTTTCCTCATTCAGCCTGTCAAGAAAAAGCGGCAATATTGAGAACTTCTGGGCTGATTTGAATATTCAAATCTATCTTGCTTGGAGGAGCACAGAAGTAGGGGGAAAACAGTTGACTCTGCTTTACATTTATCATTAAAAACAGTAGGGCAGATTCTAAGAGAATAATGAAAAAAACAGAATTCATATGAGTCAAACAACTAAGCGAGTGTGGTGGATGTGCTCAATCTCCTTAACCAAAATAGCCATAGTTTGGTACAGACTCCAAAGGAGGCAAAGGCCTGAGGCATAGTCAGGCCAAGAACTCCTCCAGAAATCCTATAAATTGACCCAGTGAGCATCAGTGCATATGAGCTTGGAACACTCTGTGTCCAGCACATGAATAGCAGATTCTTTTTCTAAGACTCACAAAGAAAATTATTGGTTAAAGGAGTCTAATGCCTGCCCTTCCCATGCAATTTAACTATTAGCCAAATACTTGATCACAAAAACATGACAGATTTAGTGAGCTCTTTGAGCTCTTCCTGCACAGTGGTGTGGATGCATGGCAGTGCTGTCCCTCACTGCTGGGACACTTCTCCAGTTTTGAGATTCCTTATTAGAGGCTAAGAGATCCTTCATTACCCAAGGCAGAGACATCTTTCTGACAACAGATCCTTGGTAAGTTGCTGATAACATGCTAAATCAACACTAATGAAATTCACACATTTCTTCCATTAGATATAAACCATTTTCCAAGTCTGAAACTAAGATTAGACCTAGATTCACCTAAGCTACATCAGGAGTTTAGAAAGTAAGGGGGTCTACTCTGAACTTCATGATTCGACAGGAAGGTGGCCCTTATCCTTTTGCATCTTCTGTCTCTGTGTAATTCATTCTAAATCAGTTATTACTGAATTTTCCTTTCTGTGTTTCACCCATGTAGTAAACAACTGAGTGAATCTTGACATGGAACTTTGCCAAGTCTCACTTTTATAAGTCCATATTAAAATTACTTTTGCTAATACTATTGATGGCAATCCTTTGAGTCACCCTATATCATTCATTCAAAATATGGAGAACACTTAACTGAGGTGCGAAATGAAATTCAACAAATTTTGCAAAGTTTCTTTCTGTAAATAGTTATTCAAAACAGCATTTAGCCTTTTGGAGGAAAGCTTTTATGCATATTATTCCATTGTTAACTAATTGGCTGCTTTTTTTGCAGCTATTCTTCTAACACCTTTATTAAGCACTCAAATGACAGCTGGATGCCATGCATGCTCAGCATTTCCATACCAAAATCCACACCTGATATTTCCTTCGCAGTTCTAAGGGTTTCCTGTAAGTCATAAAAAGGGGATAAGATTCCCATCAGATTTTAATGTTCCAAGGAGGTGGCCAGCTGTGAAAACTAGGAAATACTAATTCTGAAGCAAGTGCTCCACAGAGAAGTAAGCAGTGTCATGTAGCACTCATGGTAAATGTCACTAATGGGATGAGTGGTAGTGCCTGGATTTTGCATGCCTCACCACGCACAGCCAGTGCTGAAGAGTTTGGAGGTCATTGCTGCTCAGCTAAGTGCCTGTGTCCAATTAGACATTTTTCAGTATCAGGGAGAGAAAGAGACAGGCAGAATGAGTTGATTTAACTTTTAAATCACTCCCTGTGTGCTTTTATGTCTGATATTTTCATAGGTCCTTGCTTCCAGTGAGAAAAATGGATAGAGTTGGCATCTGTCTGGAAAGCAGAAAACTGGAAAAAATCATGTATAACTTGTCTGAAAGATCTGAAATATTGGCAGATTTAAAAGAAAAGAGAAACCAAATACAGCTTACTAAGCACTAAGATGACAAAGCATGCTAACACTATCAAGTCTCACAGCCCACTAAGAGAAGATCTGCCCACTAAGGCCGAAGGAAGTCAGTGCCAAATCTCCAAGATCCTGTTGTCCATTCTTCACACATTTCTGGGGCAAGGGAATTACTTCTGATTAGTTTTAATCTGTCTCTATCGGCTAAAAGCTCATTATTGGGACACTTCTAGTTTAGTTTAATAAAAAGAAATCTACTTTTCAGACTGTGAAACCATTCTTTGATGTGAGACAAAATACCACAAATGAGGAGAAATGTAGAATTTTGTCCAAAATACATTTTTGGTTAAAACTAAAATGCTTATGGAGAACCACAGAAAATTTTCAGGGTTCTTCTGCTAAATGATTGTGAAAACTGATTGTGAATTCCCTAACATCAAACCAGCTTCAGTTTCTTCTTACATCACCACTGTTATCTTGCCTTATGACAGAAAATAATTGTCAAACTTCAACCCTTTCCTACTTCACTGGTAAAAAATCTTTCCAAACTATAATGGTATCAGCAGGACAGTAGTACCTGATTAGTCCTCTTTCAACATAGTGGCTATTTTGTAGTAATAATTTAATCACTTTCTTACAAAACATTTAATTTTTAAAGGCCTTAAGCAGGCAAGAGATATAGCAACTCTAAACTTGCTTCACTGAACCAAGGATAAGAAGCTTGTCCAACAATGCCAGAGGATGTAGTCCAAAGAGTCCACCTATTCCCCAGACTGGTACTGAATAACATTAAACATTTATATAATTCCTGTTACAAATGAGTGGCAATCCAGTGGGGAATTATTTAATAGATCTATGAAGGGTCAATTTATTGCATCCCTCGTGCAGAACACTAATAGCTGCTATCAAAACATGATGCGCTCTGAAAAATCCCAGCACAAATCTAGTCTCTGTTTACAATTGTTTTGTTTGAGACTTGTTGGCAACTAATCTTTACTACACACAATAAAACGTTCATGTATTAAGTGCCCCAGAATAGGCCCACAGAAAGATCGAGAGGAGAAGAGTACATGACTACTGTTGGGTCTTCCAGCAGACTTGATTTGTGGCAGCACTTTTGCCATTTTATAGTAAAAGAACTACTTCAATACCACCACAGACCGAGTGCTTTTGCTAGCAGTACCCATCTATAGGGCATGTGAAGTTCCCAGACCCTCAGGTCTTCATGATTAAATCCTGTGGGAGGGAATACAGATGCACCTTTCTCAAGAGAAAACGAAGTGGTGTACCAGCAGGCATCTCTAATAGTGGCTGCAAAACCGTCCAGGAATAACGAGAACTGGCTTTTAACAGGACATTTTGCAGATTGCACCAATCTTGATTGGCACTATCTGTGCTTCTTTTCTTGAATTTCACTACTTCCCTACCCAGAAGGTGAAATAACAAGATAGAATGCAAGTTAAAGAACAAAGACATTAAGTAATCAAAGAGGATGAAACATCCTTTGACCTGTTATGTTTGGTAATTAACCTATATTGCTAATAAATGTCTGGGCTGTCTCCCTGGCAGTACATTTTGGAAGAAAATTGCCATCAATGTAGGTACCTATACAAACATCAACAGCCTGCAAGGGGGGAACAGGCAACTCCTGTGCACTCAGAATAGGCAGGTAAATTACTTGTGTGAAGAGGGCTTGGTAATTTGGTCCATAAAAGGGAAAAATCATTCATATCCCAAAGTAATGAACTCTCAAGATCTCCTGTAGAGATGCTGTACTGCATTCTGACTTCATTTGCACCAGTAAATATTTTTCAGTTGGTGTCAGCAGAGATAAGAATATCACTCTGTTGATTAGAACCCATAAAGGTCCTAATGATGGTTTCACATTTTTTTTTTTGTTAAAAAGATTGCTTTTGTTTGTTGTGCAGTATTTTACTCTCAGAGAATCTGAATCTGGAGCTCCAGGATTGCAGGGACAATAAACCACAGGTGCAACCTGTGTTGTCTGCATTGTCTGTCTACTTTGTATGACTGCTGTGAGTCTGGCATCCCTCTGAGTCCTGAGTAATGGCTTCCCAAGTGCCCAGAGAGGACCAGACTTAAAAAGTCTCAGTCTCTGCTAGAAAGAGCTGTTTTGTCACTGTGTTTAAATGCCCTAACTTGCATATCATGGTCATGCCTGTAAGTGTCAGTCTTTGCTGTTTGCACAGATACCCCCTACCTGAAGAATTGTGTCTAGTTGTGGGGTCCACAGCAGGAGGAAGGCATGGACCAGTTGGAGCAGGCCCAGAGGAGAGGCACAAAGATTAACAGCTGGATAGAGCACCTCTCCTGTGACTGAAGTCTGAAAGAGTTGGGGTTGTTCAGCCTGGAGAAGAAGAGGCTCCAAGGAGTCCTTATTGATGTTTTTTAATACTTAAAAAGGGCTATGGCCCAGTTTCAGCTGGGCCTGTTGTGATAGGATGAGGGGCACTGCCTAGATCATTGTATTTTTATTTGGATAGCATTGATCTGAGCACAAGGGCTCAGTATTTGTCATGGCATCCCCAGCAGAACATGACACCTATCCCCACTCTATTCTTGTGCCTTTTGACATTTGCAATCAATATTTGCCTTGTTTGTAAGCCTACTGTCATTGCAGTTCTTTCATTACAAATCCAGACATTAAAGAAACATTATCGGAAAAGATTTGCTGTAAATCTTACTTGTCCTAATAGCAATCCATAGAACAGAAACCCCAGGTTGTTAAAATCCCACATGGGATGGATGTTTCCCCTTTTAATGTAACAAACTTGAAAGAGTAAGACTGATGAAATTTCTTTTTTCCACTATCAGGCATCTTTCTTCAGAGTTCTTAGGTAGCAGCATAGAGGTGCTGAAACTTTTGTCCAGGTTATTTATGCCTCACACCCTCTCATAGGACCATTCAAGAAGAACACAGCACTGTAAATTTTCGACTTGTGTCCAGTCATGTGCTTGTCCAAGAGCCAACAGGCACTCCTGTCAGGCATCCATGGTGTGCAGTTATCTAAAGAGCTCGATGTTCATCTCTTTCCTCTGCAGTGTGATCAGGGGGAGGCTGGGGCATCAGGTCATGTTGCCATGGGCCGCTGAGGAAAGAGGGTGGAAAGGAACCAGCCATCAGACTACTGAGCTATTTGGCCCATGGCAGAGGTCAGCTTCTGTTTCTTGCAGCAGAATTTGCAAAGAGAGAACATGTGAGTTCTCACACACACTGTCCTGATAGTGTGAACGTTTATCGTTCTCAGCTCAAAGCTGAAACTGTGAATGCTATCCCATCACACCAGTGAACCCTTCTGGATCAACAAATCAGTCCTGCCAGCAAAGTGTAAAATTCTGCTTTATAATAAATGCAACGTTGTTAAAATAAGCAGAAAGGGATCAGCAATTACAGAGTTAAACATAATAAGGTAGGTAAATTTGAGATGCAGTAAACTCAACAGTGAACTAAATCCCCTTCACCTCCTCCCTTCTTCCCCAGACAGGTGAAAAGAAGGGCATACAGCCATTTCTTCTTGTAAGAACCAGAATGCTTAAAATGGTGCAGCAAAATTGCCGAGCACCAGTATTAAAAGTTCAGAAGAGCATTGTTGTGTACAGCAAGAGCTAACAAATCCTGAGGGCTGACATAAGCTGTGTAAGAGCCAAATGTCTAAACATTAAAAACAGGCTGAAAACTTCTGCTATGAGCTTCAGCCTTAGCAATTGGAAGCAATGAAAGAGGAAAAGTATCTCTGTGTGTAGTTGTCAGGCACAACAAAAATCATAAACGTTTGGTGCAATACATGCTTGGAAAGAGCAGTTCCAGAAACCATTTTCAAAGAGGAACTCCAAGTAGAAAGCAAGTAGTGTTATAAAATTAATAGATGGATCATGATTTTAAAAACGCACTAAAAATACTGAAGTATTTCCAAATCCCTTGTGTTTTGGAATAGCTTTACAATTGGATTTGTGAAACAAAACCAAAATAAAATAAGTGGTTTTTTGATCTGATATTGGCTATTTACAGAAGCAAGGTTCTCAGCTTGGATTCAGGCAGTTTGGTCTGGATGACTAAGGTTCTTAGGCACGAAGTTGCGCATCAACAGATTTCCCCACCCACCTCCCATGCCTCCCAAAGCACATGTAAAGTGGGTGGCAATGACTCAGTTCCACATCTTTGTAAATCAGCCTGAAATCCTCTCCTGTCTCAGTCCCTTGGTCCCTTTGTGCTGCAGATCAGTCAGATAAGGCCCTGGGATGCAGAGGAGCCCTGCAAGTGCACTCATGGCAGCACTTGCAGGAGTTAGCCTGTGCCCATATCCATCATCCTAAGAAGTTCTTGTAAATAATTGAAAGGATTAATGATGTGGAGTCTCATGCTCAGGAGACTCAATCTTTAGTCAGTAATCTAACGCATGCTTCACTAAGACACGGAGCCTGCTACAGATAAAACTTAAGAGGAATATTTATTGATCACTGCAATAGTTCTGTAATATTTTTAATTGCTAGTTTTTCTTTGCAGTTATAGTCACTAGAGCTGTGAAAACAGCCAAGTAGAACTGCTAACACTAGTTCAACTAATTAAAGTTTAAATTAGTTTGATCTCCATGTCTTTTGCAGTTAATTATCACTCTAATACCTACAACAATAAAGTCAAATTTAATCCATGAATCGCACTGGATTATCTAGTGATAATAACAGCAATAAAGGAAAATGATACACAGTGGGATCTTGGTTCTCAGAACCAAACAAGCTATCAGGAATAAAAAGACTAATGAATAATACACTTCATTACAAACTAAACACTACTCCCCATCAAGAGTACCATCAAATTATACAATATTACTGACAATGGTAGCTGAGAAGACTTATCATGGACATGAAATTCCAGGAAAAGGGTTTTATGCTTTTTTTTTTTTGCTGAAATATAATCATTTCACCTTTGGAAAGCAAAGAGCTCTATATCAGCATGAGCGAACTCTTTAAATGTTCCCCTGCATGTAGGAAGGTAAGTATAAGGGATACAGTGGATGATAAGAATCTGTGTGTCATGCTGGGGTTTTTTTCCTCTTTACTTCATATTTTATTTTTAACTCTGGGATTTCAGGCAGCTTATAAATTTTTCCCTTCAGAACAGAGGCCAAAACACAAGGTTTCCTGAAACTAAGCTGTACTCTTGGCAACAGAATCAGACTCCATTTTGTTCATTCTCCAAGTGGTTTCATTATTTAGCAGTTTTGGATGGACTGGGTTCTAGCTTCAACTAGACAGCAGGAAAGTACCCTGCTGCCTATAAACCTAAATATATGCTGCCTAAATAAACCTTGCTTTATTGCCCAAAGGTTGGGGTACTTCCAACAAAGAAGGAGTTCCAACATCTCAGGGCTGGAGTGCTTGAACCACTGCTATCCCTGTGCTAAGGGCTGTCCAGACATTACAGCAGCTAGCTTATTTCCAACTGGAAAAGTCAAGAAACCTGCTGATTAGCATGTACAGTTTTCACATCATAGCTGGACTCCAAGATCACCTCATGCACATCCTAAGGGGATAAAACTACTTTCAGAGCAGGCATCAGATTTGACACATCTGTTTGCATGATGACTTGGTAGTTCATAGCACTAAACAAGCTCCTCACTCAGCATATAACTTTAGGTCACCTCTCTGAAGGGCCTGGTTTTCCAGATGCATCACACTGAGCATGGCACAGGCTGGGCTTTGGATTTCACATCAACACATAAGGATTAGGGATCTTACCTGCTATAACTCATAGCACTATAACTTGTTTTGTGACAAGCTTAGAAATGAGGCAGTTAGCTAAGATAGTGATGGAGCCATCTCCACGGTTATAAGGAGAGATTGACCTCTATTAATGAATTATGCTTTAAGCCATCATAGAACACATCTCCTACTGTGAATTACCAAATTAATGATGTGCAAAAGTGACAACATATTAATTATCCCAAGAGCTGTGGCAGTGTTAATGAGGCAAACTGAACACAGAGGAGAAGGCAGTACAGCATTTCTTTCCTTTTTCTTCTGTGAATTATCTTTTTTCAGGATTTGGCATAAGAGAAGTGATTGTGTAGATTGTTACAGTGTTGGGTTATATTCTCTAATCACAGTGGTCATTTGTAGGAAGTGAACATAAGGAAGAACATAAAAGTTGAACATTAGGAAAATGCCTACTGAGCCCTTTCAGTGGGAATTAAGAGAAATGACCATGGAGACTGAGATGTATAGAAAATCCCACTACAGTACACCCCACAAGCCTCCCCTTTGGAAACACCTGATTGCCTTTACCAGTCCCTTCAATGCAGAGAAGCCAAAGGTGGTGGCACTCCTCAGGTCCTACAGCTGTGTGGAAGGACAAGGATCACCCACCCAGCTTGTGGGAATTTATAGTTCAGCTCCTGGTTCCCACTGATTCCTGCTGAGCCTGGCCAGTCTCTTTGGATGGGGCCTTGAATTCAGGGGAGATGCTCATGGTGAAAGTTAAATATTGAAATGCTGGAAAATTGCTGCCTAGAATTCTGGCTTAAACCCTTCTACTTAGTGACTCCACGACCTTCTTGGGCAGCCCATTCTAATGCCTGACAGTCTTTCCCATCAAGAAATTCATCCTAATGTCCAGTCTGAACCTCTCCTCCCTGAGCTTCAGGTTATGTCTTTTTGTCCTGTCACTGGTTGCCTGAAAGAAGAGGCCAACCCTCACTTGGCTACAACCTCATTTCAGGGAGTTGGAGAGAGCAATAAGGTCTCTTCTCTTCTCCAGGCTGAACACCCCCAGCTCCCTCAGCCACTCCTCCTAGGGCTGACCCTCTAAATCCTTCACCCAGGAAGGAAGGAGTAAACTTGAGAAACTGTCAACTAATGAAAGTAAATAGAGGAATACAATGAAAACTGCAATTCTTTCAATTCAACACAATCTGCAGGTCTTTTCTGAACTTTGTGAAGCAAAAACCAGAAAGGTTATTTGCTAAATCCTTTCTCAATTTCAAGGAGAAGAAGATGCACATCAAAGACAAAGATCATCTCCAATTTTCACAACTAACTTTCCCACAGCTAATTATTCCTGTTAAGACAACTCATTACTTCTTTTGATCTTCTTGAAGCAGTGGGGAGATAGCTTAAGATGCATCCCTCTTTATCTAAAAAGAATTTAAATGCAATTTACTTGATCTATTCCCAGCTGATTCAGAATTAAAATTAAAATTATTCAAGGAACACACAATCTTAAAGAGTAATGTCACCTTGTATCAGAATTTGAAAAGAAAAAGCAGCCAAAAGGATTACAGAATTTCACTGCATTGTGTTGTTTCAGAGCCAGAAAGAAGGCTTCCAGTATAGTGAGCCAACATTTTTCCCTTTTTTAAATCCAGCTCCCTGGAAAAAAGAGCAGAAAGCTAGGCAGACCAGGGGAAAGCTGAGCCACACCATTTATGCAGCTGCTCTCTGGACACCCATTCTGGGGGTCAGCAGGGCACAGGAGCTCGGGCAGGGGCCAGGGTGGTGCCTCCTACTCTCACATCAGCTCACCTGTCCAGGAGCAATGGGGCCAGGGTGCATCAAAACTTCCCTGGCTAGGTGAGAGAAGGGAGAACCTCCAGGAAACCAGGGAAGACTGGGAAAACATGAGGTGGGGGACAGAGCCAGTTGGACCATCTTCGCAAATAATTTCATTTGAAGGTTTGGATAGAATCAATAAATCATCATGAAGCACTTTGGATTTTGTGAGACTGGTATTTCTCAGTGAGTTTTGCTGAGGTAAGGAAAATGTGCAGGATGAGCAGGAAAAAAGGTCAATGTGGACTGTGGAGCTTTAAATAGTTTGGCAGAGAGTATGTTCTAACTTCACTGCTTTAACAGTGAGTTTCCAAATGAAAAAATTGTTCCTCATGACATTCATTTTGTGACATGAATGACACAGAGAGGACTGGGTAGGGCACTCTTGTACTACCACTCACACTCATGTACTACCACTCCAGTGTCTTTGAACTTGACGCAAGCTGAACAGGGCTTACTTGGAGTCTGATATTTGTATTATCAGGAAAGTCAGTTCTCAGATTCCCTGGAGAAAACAGAGAGGGGAGAGGAAGGAAAAGGAATGCAGAGTAGTCTATCAAATAATTTCCTCTTTTATTTTGCAACCCTGAATGCAAAGTAAGACAACTTACCCTTGTGATAGTCATGACTTCTGGTGCTTTCCTCATCCAGTATCCTCTACTCCTGAAGTCTGTCGTCTCTGGACAGGAGAAAAACATCACCAGTATATATCTGAAGTCCTTCCTGTGGCAGAGCACTCCTATCAAGCTATGGGAGGAGACAGAAAATGAATACAGTTCTCTTAGTAATGTACAATCAAGTCCAAACTGGACATGTCAAACTTGCTGTAGTAATTATATCAATGCAAATGCAAAAGCTCACCAGGCTTACTCTTAGGAACCCTAATTTAGAAAAATTAGTGAATGTTCAATTTAGGAAACCTGTAAAGAGAAAGAAAAGGATCAGCATACCATTTCCCATGGTAAGTAAAATCACATCTGAATCTAAGAAAATCCATTAAAATGCCACAGATTATTGCAAAAACTATGCAGCCCCTTCAGTAATACACAAAAAGGATTCTTGAATTTGTACGCTAATGAAGATAAATATACTGATGTGAAGTTTTTTTTCATATGCTAGAAATCTAATATCAGATCATAATTATCCAGGGACACTTCACTGTTCATTTACCTAGCATAAAGAAAGTAGTCTTTATGTGAATATACATGGTCACCTACAAAGAGACTTAGGACAAAATTTAATCTAATCTCAGCAAAAGGTTACTACTCCAGTGGCTGATGATTACCTTATTCAGAAAACCATTTCTCTGCTCTGGAGACAAAAAGTGCTAAGTAGTATTATTTTGTGATGACGGTTTCTGTTTTGTAGTACCAAGCAGCGTTATTTCTTTTCTCTCCATGCAATCCTGTGTTTTCTCTGTGTGAGCCACAGAGCATCTGTAGATTCTAACTTTGGGAGGTCAGGAGTTTGACACAATCTGCTTCTGTGGGAGGTTTTTTCTCAATTTGCATATGCTGTTACTGGCCTTTTTCTGCAGCCCAAGTATGTGAGTCCAGTTATGGAACCCTGCTGTGATAAATAAATATTGGAATTGCTGCAAGTATTTGGGGAATAAGATATGAGGCTTTCCAGCATGGAGTCTGTTCAAAATAAGAGAAAATGCAGTAGCTGAAAAGCTTATTTCTAAAAATGAAAAGTCCATTTATTAAAAAACCCTGAGATTTGAAACTTTTCTTTCTTTTTTCATTTCAAAGAACTCACTCTTATTCAGAATACAGTTCTCTTACAGGTTGATGGAAGACGTTTTTCAACACACTGTATTTGTAACAAATCAGGAACTAAATAATAGGAACATATAGCTTTTGGAAGCCCATTTAAATGCATTATCTTAACTTTCACTGTAAAAAAGTATGTTTATAGCAAGCATATGACCCTTATTGTATTAATATTCATTATAGGTACTATAATGAATGGCATATTATAAAGCCACTGAATTATTCAGAAATTCTAAGAAAAAGACTTGTGTTAAATAAAGAAGTAAGATTTTTTTTCTCGGTTTGTTCAAGCAAACTCATGCATGTGATCCATATTATCACGTGAAGACAGTTGAAATATGAGCTCCTTATTTTCACTGTATTTTCAGGATACAGGCTGCCTTAAGAAAATGTCACAGCATATACATGGATTTGTTGGAAGTCTGTCTGTACCATACTTCTCACCTAACGGAGTGGTATTTAAATGAATGACCTTATCTTTAGGTGGACTCTATACTCAAGCCCCAAAGTCAGTAAGCTTTTGACAGGTTGCTAAGAGGAAAATATATGGTTATCATTATTGCAAGCAGGTGCATTTTTAGATGTTTAAAGACACAAGACAAAGAAACCAAAAGTAGAAGAATTTCAAGCAGCATAGTGCTCCAATCAACCCCCTCAAAGGATCAATTCATCAAGCACAAAATCATATAGAATTAATGTAGATCAGCTTTGAAACACTTTCTAATCCTCCTCTAATCCCTCCATCTACCTACCTGTGCATAAACCTTTCAAACTGCTTCTCCCAAGCGACCATGTATCACCTCTGATAATGACATCAGTAAATCTCAGAGATGACAGCTAGGAATGTCCCCGATATCTCAATGAGTGATTCACTCTCCAGCAAGGACTAGCAGCCAACTAGTTGTCAAGCTGCTGCTGCTTGCATTAATACAGTGGAATAGGAAAGGACAGGCTTAGGAGAAATGGTTTAAATAAATCTCTCAAGTGTCATGAATACATTTGGCCAACAGATGACAGTGTAATGCATGGCAAATAACATCAGGGAAATTTCAGTTTGAGGTCCCCAATCTTCACCACTGGTACAGTAGTGCTTTGATAGTACTGAAAGAAAAAATGATCAATGTGCATTATATGCTTTTAGCAGGGAATCTCTCTAGCCAAGGCAATGATCCAGTAAGTCCTTTCAGCTTTGCTATATAGTTTGGAAAGTCCTAAGGTGGTATCTTCATTGTAATTCTGCCATAGACTCAGGCTATCAACATTCATCTCACTGAGAATCCCAAGGAATTTTCCTGAGATAGGTGTTGTTCTTAGACACATTTTGTGGGAATCAAATGGAACAGAGAGTGTGCAATGTTCGCTTTGGGTCACAGCATCCTTTACAAATTATATCCACCTCTGGTTTAAAACACGCCCCTCACTCTAATCTGCTCTGTAGGGCAAGAAGACCTCTGTTCATGCAGCCATGATTTGAAGCAGATTTTAAAGCCTTCTCCCTCTCCTTCATCTTCCTTCCTTTATTTCATCACTTTTTTGCAATATCAACAATCACTAATTGCGGTACTACACTGAGAGCCATGAGGAAACTGAACCAGCTTAAAAATTATTTTTTGCTGTTATTGCTCTATTAATATTTTTCAAACCCAGAGCTGTTCCTTGACCAACTTTTTCCTTTTGCTCTGATATAAAACTTAAGCTACTCTCGACTTTTTATGCAGATATAATATTCAGATTAATGAAATGCAATTTTACTCTCAAATCAATAGAAAATCAAAGGCTTAAAAAGAAATCAAACACTTTAACCTTGAAGTGATATAAATGCTGAGAAAGTAGCTGTTTCACTGTAAATGCCACATAAATAATTTGACTAACAGCTTAGCAGTGAGGTCAAATGTATTATGTGATGCTTAGACCATGACCTGGGTACCCACTGTAGTGCTTTCTCTGTAGATTTTAATCCTCACACAGTAAATAACCTTTCCTTGCCTCTGCCTCTGCCTTCTAGTGATATAATCCTCACTTTGAAGGTTCCTGATGAACATGTTTGATAACTCTTACTTACCAGAAATTAAGGATGACAGTTTCAAGTGCCTCAAGTCCTAAAGCTATAACACTCCAGTGAAGAACTTTTTCAACTACCTTCAAACTCTCTTAAAAAAAAAGGATTGATCTTTCAAGCAACATCCTCATCCAAAATCAACATTGAAAGGATACTCTTGTTCTGAGCTAACATGCTAAAAGGAGCGCAACCCCTACATATTCTGCTCAGTAGGTTTCCCCCCTTTCCCCCTACCCACAACATTGAGGTAGATTTGAGTCAGAGCATTTCAAATTAGATATTCCCTGTCCAGGAATCAGTCCAACTCAGACACGACAATACAGAAACATGTGACATATCAATTGGAACTCACCTGCTGGGAACCTACACCTGCCTCAGTCATTTGCAGCCTGGAGAAGTCTCACTTAAGACAGTAATTTAATAAGAAAACAGTAGCACATTTTTTAAAAAAGGTGCAGTCTCCCAAAACAGAAAAGGTAGTACTAAGTAAATTATTAACAAACTTCAGTGAAAAGTGTTGTGATCTATTATAAGAGAAAAAGGCTCGTTTTCATTCAGCATCCCTACATCTCTACATTACCACAGGCACTGTGATCTGTCCCTTATGTTGCTCTCTCTGCCTTAAATCCTGCATCCCTTTGCCTGGTGCTACCATACTAATTCTGATGGGAAAAATAGGCACAAATGTTAAACCCCTTGTCAAATCTGTCAAGGATAATAAGGGATTCTACAGCCTGACAGTGGCACTACACAAATCAGTGGAAGAGTGTGATATGTAGAAATACATAGAAACATCATCCATCTCAAGAACTTTCAGCAAGGTATCGTGAGAGATACCTATCTTACTCTTGACCTCTGTTAAGTATCAAACTGTGGCTATTCTTACATTCTTAATGTTCTCATGCAGTAGGTCTAGGCATTTAAATCCTGGTTAAGATTGTGGATACAAACTCTTGATCTCCTTTGTCAGTGGGAAAACAGACAAGGGGTCTATTATTATACTAAGCTTTGATGAAAGAAAGATGAAACATTTCATTAAAGTATTAAATCTGCTTTGAATTTTGACTTTACATGGTGATTCTCTATGAATGCAAAAGTTGACAGAAGAACAGGAGAAAGGACTTTCTCTTCTTCCAATGGTGCTATGGATGATACTTGGGAGAAGCAGAAGTGTGATATCTGCTGTAGGGCTCCTTTTAATATTGTTACTAATGTCAAATCATGTTTCCTTTAGGAAAAACAGAGAAACACAATGTCTAAAGAAAACAATTACAAAGATGACAAGGCAATTTCTGCCTCTTAAAGTGTGATATTTTCAACACAGTTTTGGGGGAAATATTGACAGAGCACAGTTTTACCAGTCTCCAAGATACAACCTGACCTCCCCTGGGCCATACTGGTTCTCAGATGGTTTAGTTGTTTACTTCTAGCTCTGTTTTTGGCCACACATACAAGGAGGAGTAAAAAAAGTTTCAGCTCTCCTGAGTACCAGAGCCAGACTTCTGCAAAGTCTGCAGGGAGCCTTAGGTCAAGGTGAGGAATAAGGAAGAGAACAGATCAAATGACAGTGAAAGGACAAACAAGATCAAGGACTCAGCTTTCACTTATGTGTGCTATTCAGCACTCTCTGACACAATGGAGGGGGTAACAAGCACTGAGGTGAAGCATGCAGAAGGTTGCAGCTTCCTGAGGGGTGGAAGAGCCAAGACATAGAAGTTTTATACCCAGCTCTCTTAGACTGTCTTCCTATATCAGGTACTCAGATGCTTTCTTCCAGTGTCAGATTCTTCATGATCTTTCACTGGACTCAATCCCCTAAAGTGCCTACTTGTCTTGTACTGAGGAGCCCAGAACTGGATCCAGCACTCAGTGCTGAGTAGAGGTAAAGGACCAACCTCCCTCAACCTGTTAGCAATACCATGTATTAATGCAGCCCCTGATGCAGTTGGCCACCTTTGCTGCAAGGGCACATTGTTCACCTTGCTGACCACCAGGTCAGACCTCTGTAATTTTTTCTGCAGAGCTATGTTTCCATTAAATCAGTGTATGTTGCATGGGGATTAGGCTGCCCCATATGCAAAACTCTGTTGAGCTGCATGAGGTTGCTCTTTGTCCAGTTCTCCAGTCTGTTGAGTTCTCTCTGAATGGCAGCACAAACACCTGGTGTATAAACCACCAATCCCTTTTTCTTTGCACCACTTGTGAGCTTACTGAGAGTGCCTTTTGTCCCACTGTTCACATCATTAATGAAGATGTTGGACAGTACTGTTCCAGCATTGACACCTGGTGAGTACTGCTAGGGACTCCAACTCATCTTTGTGCTGCTGGATCACACAACTTTGAGCTTCACCATTCATCCTTCCAGTTTTCAATCCACCTCACTGTCCATCTCCCTAGCCCATGCTTCATCAGTCTTTAATGTTGCACACACTTGTGCATGTCCATTTTTTAAAAAATGTTACTTGAGCAAGTCCTCTTCCACCAAGAGTAAGTCATGTTTGTTCCAGGATCCTGAGTACTGAGCTTTGCATTCCCAACCAGTTCTTCTGAAAGTGTGAGGTCCAACAGAGCATCTTCCTTTGTCAGATTTGCCATGTATGTCCATAAATTTTCCTCAATGCAGAAACCTTCTGGAATATTTATGTCCTGCTGCATTCTCCTTTCCCCTGAAAGTGGTTAAAGTCCATCAGTTGGCTGCCATATTTTACAGTTGTTACCTACACGACTTTAGGCCTAATGTTAAGAGAGCTGTGTGCAATTTTTTTGTATAGCCAAGTCGTCTGTAATCTCATTTCCTGCCCTCCCCAAAAAAGCCCCTTCTGTTAGTTCACTACATCTTGGAATGAATTTAAAATTTCATTGGATGCATTCAGTTCTGCAGCTGCTGTGTTGCTTCGGCACGTACTTAACCATATTTATTGTCTATGGAGTGATTTCTCCTTAAGGCAGAACAGCTTTGAGTTTATGCACATAGAACAAGAAATTGTTGAGTGATTGCTTCATACCTTCTCACAGTTCTCTTTGATTGCTTATTGAATATGACCAAAGAGATAGTTTGAAAATATTGTCAATACTGAAATTTAAATAGCAGCAATCACTCTCTGCTGCCTGTTGGAAAATATAGGAAATTAAAAATATAGAGATTGAGTGTGTTTTCATTAATGGAATTCAAATATCAGACAACATTGAGGCAGGAGTGCTTAGAATTTTGAATTATACTTTTTACCAAAATACCAACCACTGCAAATCAGTCACATAAATATTTATATTAGAGAAATTATTTATTTTGTATTATCCATAAATTTATTTTGTTGCCAATTAAGGATGAGCTAAACAGTTACAAAAATATATTAAAGGCACCAGTCACTCTCCCTGGCTTCAGGGTGTGTTTGTTGAGGCACAACATATCTTTATTGCACACCATTGCTTCTTCTGGTCAGAAAGGAAAAGAAAATAGGTTTATGGAATATTTCTGTCCCCCTTGGATTTCTGGCCAGCATCCTGATAAGGCCTTTAAAGCCTTTAGTGGCCTGAACATCTGCCTTAAGGCAAAGTTCTGTGCTCCTGTGGATAAAGCAGCCTGCTACCTTTTGCCCTCTGCCTGTCTCCCCTGCCCTGAGGCTTTTCAGCAGCCAGTGATGCTCAGAGCTACACTTGTTTCATTTCCAGCAAGGTGCTGACTCAGAGATTTATAGGCCCTGGGAAACCCCCTTAGGTGAGAGAGAAACTCCTGTGGCATAGCAGTCAACCATTCTCTGGCTTCTCTGCGCTATCAAGAAAATACAGGTGGCAGCTAAGGGATCAGAATAACACCATTTTCCAGCTCCTTGTGTCCAATTGCTCCTACTACTAACAGGGTCTTACAAGGATCAATAAGAGTAGAAGAACTGGCAATTCAGAAGGTAGAGCCTCACTACCATTAAAGCAGGATCTTTATAAAATAGTAATAATAATAATAATAATAATAATAATAATAATAAAAAGTAGAAGTAAAGTAAATTAAAATTAAAGTCTACATTTATACTGTTATTCTAAATGAGATAAGGCAATTATAGTTGTTAAATTCAGTCAACACTCAAAAGCCAAGTGAGTTGCTCTCACTGGCCACAGCCAATAGCAAGAGTTATGTATAACTAAAGGCAGATTCCATCGTACCTTATTACAATAAGTCTTATGTGCTTCCTTCCAGATTTCTGTTGAAATTTGTCCAGATAACAACCAAGAAAGAACTGTGAAAGAGGACATGTGATTTTTTTTCCCTTAAATTTGGGCCTCAAAAATAGACTAACAAAATCCCAAAAAAAACAACACTATCAAACCCTCCATTTCTGCTCAAATATGGCAGGAAAATATAAACAAGACTACTCCACACTTTTCTGACAGCTATTTTATCCAGTGCACTTTTTTAGTCTGCAATCTAGCTGAATCTTGTCTCTTGGGTTCATGAGGAAGCTTTATTTTCTTTCAGAATAAAGACAGCTCTCTCCTTGCCTGTAAGGCAAAAGGAATTAAAGACCTAAGGCACAAAACAAAAATCTTCTCCTTTTTCACTGCACCTCTGTTTACGAAGTCCTTTCCCTCGTTTCTCCTCATTGGACTTCTTCAATACAAACACCAATTTAAACCTGCATTGCTGCACTGAATTGAGGGAAGTCTACCCAGCTGACAGCAGAGACAGGGTAAAGAGGCACCAAAGTAAATGTAGGAAATTTTAAGTTGTTAGTTTCATACCTGAGAGTTCAAAATTGATTCAGAATTTGGTTTCTCTCATGACAGGATCAGCTGTGAGTCTGTCTCCCTGTAGAAAGATCACAGGCATGCAGGATACACATACAATCCAGGGCTCAGTGCTGAGAGGCACAAACCAGTTTCTGCCAACGTCTAAAACCTTCCACTTGCATTGACTGCAAGGTTTGGCAGCCATCAGTGGGTCAAAGAATCAGCTGCAAATCATCACATATTTTTTTACATCAAAACTGTGATACTTCCACCTAGTTACATCAGAAGGAATATTTAAATTTTACTGCTCATGTTAATCTTCTTCCTTACAGCCAATGAGGGTGAAAAGTTATTACAATGCAACATTAGATATTCTGTTTGAAAATAATTGTTATTCATGGGTTTTGATTTAAATGAAATCTGAGCAAAATCAGAATAAGAGTTATCTAAGTCCAGTAAACTGCCACGCAGCATGTATTTGCGGGACTCTATGTTCTACTATAATTGCAAATTATTTCAAACATGTCTTCAGGTTACAAAAAAGTATTTCCATGGGAGGATAAACCGAATTTAAGCTAGTTACATACAAAAAGCTAGAACGGTCCTTATTTTCTTGCTTGTTTTTTTTCTTAATAAGAAAAAATGCATCCTTCTATAGAGGCAATAGTAATAGTTCAGACAGTGAGAGCAGAGCTCAATCCCTAAAATATAAGGTCTGTTTGGAAATAACTGGAATCAGGCCTGCCAGAGGATTTGAGAGAGGCACGTGTCTGCCAGGATGGAGGCTGGAGAACAAGCAGAATGCTTTAAAGCCAATGCGGTGAAATCAAGCACAGTGTTTAAGAAACTGAATCCCACCATGTCTCTTATCTTAATGAATTTCAGTGGGAAGAGGTGCTTCCAAGTGCTTAGAAGCATCTTCTGTGTGTTTACCAGTAAACTATAAAGGATATAAAAAGTCCTTTGAAAATGAAACAGTGAGTTTCTTTTGACCTGAGAAGGCATTGAGTCCATCTCATAAAAGTCAGTCAGCTGGGCCATATTTTCTGTATTCTGATGTTGTTTCTTAGATTATTTTTCAGGATCTAGCCAGTCATCTTTCTTGTGAGGAGCAACTTATTTTCAGATGAGTAACATCTGAACAGCTTTTCAGATGAGAGGTTCGTGTGCATAAACATAGAGAGTTTAAAAAAACATGATTACCAGATTAGATGACAAATTTTCAGTTACTCAGATTAATGAACAAAACTAATTTGGGTATTTTCACACCTCTCTCTGTGTAAGAATCAAGACTGGGAAGGGCAACTAGTTCATCTTGTTGTATTCTGACATTCACATGTATAATAAGAAAACCACAGTAGCAGGTTGATCTGACAGAGATCTTTCTCCAACTGAGTTTGTCTCCTTATATTAATACGAATTTTTAATACAGGAAAACTCATTAAATATTCCACATGCAAGCTGAGATAAAGAAAAACCTATAAATTACCAGAAACAGTGGAAAGCTTTTCTTCACATAAAAAAAAAGAAATAAAAAAGGAAGGCAAAAAAAAAATACATGCTATAATATTTCGCAGATTTTTTTTCCTCTGGTGCAAATTATCTACAAATATAATTTATTCTTAAAAGTTGAAAAGTATACATTAAGCAAGGAACCTCATAAATCATCTTACGTTATGTTAGGACTAGATTAGTACAAACCATTTCTTGATCTAATTTTGAAGTCATTGATTTGACAAACGATTTTCATTTTGTGGTCTTTAAAATCTCAGGTCAGACTCCTAGAAGAATTGTAAGCCACATGCCTGAAAATGGCTTAAGGACAATGCCTTTAAGAGAGGATAGTGAAAAGGAAACATCACTTGGGTGATTGAATGTTAATGAACACAAATCAGAAAGCCACAAGGAAAACCATAACACCTTGCTTACTGTCTGTCTTCTGTGTCTTTAGGACTGCAGGAATAATTTATTGGCTGAGCATAAGCATTGCCAGTGATCCACCCATCAGAGGCAAAAGCAGATGTTTGAGGAGAAAATGGGGGAGCTGCTATCCTGAAAAAATATGGAGTAATTTCTCTTTAAGAAAAAAGTAATTTTAATCTTTCACTCTAGTTCAAAAAAATCCAGAACTCTGTATGTTGTGACAATTGAGAAATACCTCTCCTAAATATGCAAAATTTGTTCTCATGTTTAATGCTATGAGATGTAATTACAGCCAATCTAGGAATTTTTTTTAAATTTATCAGGCATGGTTCATGTGGGCTAAATTATATTTGCAAGGAAAAGCAATTAAGCAGCTAGTTACTCACGTTATAAAAGCATTTTCAGTGATCTATTGGCTTTTCTTCATTTTATAAAAGAATAAAGTAGATGATAAACCATTACTTTCCAATATTGCCAGTTCTGCCAGCCTGAAAACTTACCCCCACTAGAGGATGATTATCTCCTTTTTTTCACTCCTTTTCCCCTCTATAACCATTTAGCTGGGGAATATCCTCTCTTTTTTGCCTCATTAAACACCTCTTTTTTCAAGAATACAATGAAATATTTATTAAAAATAATGTGCTCTTTATCTCCCACAATGAGGATTCTTTTGCTCATTTTGGCCTTTTTTTTTTACACAAGTAGTGGAAATTAAGCAATTACTCTAGTAAACTCGTATTGTTCTGTATCACAGAGGTTTGATGAGCTGCCCTCAGTCAGTATTTTCCTCTGTGTTTTCTCTGCAGTGAGTCTAAATTCTACTGACCACATGGCCGAGAGGCATCAAGTAGAAATCACAACTGCAAACAGAAGTCTGCTCTCCTGTGATGCATAAGCTGTGATTTCTTTGTTAATATTTTATTGAATCGACAAATGTTGAAAATACAACATAGAATATCCCAAGGGGGATAGGGAGTGGAAATTCTCCTATCTGGGTAAAATCCATATTCTGACACCGTTACAGGGCAATAGCTGAAAGAGAAAACATGGAGAAACTGGACAGGCTCAGGAAAACAGAAGCTGCTTGCTTGCTCAGTTGCAGCACAAGGACAACAATGAGCTAATCACACTTACTTCAGAGAAACACCACATCAGCAGAGCAGGGACGAACGTTTCTGCTAGTGGTCCAGATCCCACAGTGTTGTTTCTTTCTTGAATTCAACCTGTTATCTTTGCACTGCCACTTCTATATACACTTTCCTCCAACAGGCGCTAATTAAACTCTTCCATTTTTTAATCCCTCCCCCCACTGCCACTTCAGCCCTTGGTTTGCCTTACATGTAAAGCTTGTATTACCTATTACCTCCCTACACTCTGCCCACTGTAAAACTCAGGTTATCCCCTCCCAGGCCATTTCTGCAACCTTCTGCTTTTTTCCTTCTTTCTGGAAAATTCAGTGTCACAGATTTTACATCTTCTGGTCTCAGATGCTCGTGATAAGTGACCAGTACTGGCCTAGGACAGAGTGGGTTAGTTGGACCTAGGAGTGCACTTTTGAAGTTAATCTCCTGATTATTCCCACTAACCCTTCTCATGAACTGGATCCCTTTTGGATTAAGCTAAACTGGAAGATGCACTTAATACAAAGCAGCTGTTAATGCATATTTTATCCACAGTATTACTCCAAAGTAGAATCCTTGAAACACAGATATTGTGGACATTTCAAGCTCAGTACCAAAGTTATCACCTTTCTAATCTGCTCCTTCTTGTCCACACTACTTGCAAAAGGAGACACAGGCAATGCCTATATAGAGTTTCAGGGCTATAGGGAAAACAAGTTTCTCTTTAATTCAGGAACAAGAGTCTGACTGAGGTGGCAATAGATGGATCCATGGATTTCTCCATTCAGTGGAAACTGAATGGATTAACTCTTTTCTTTGTGGTTTGCAGTGTTCTGTAAGAGGAAAAGCTAACATGTAAGAAAGCAGTTCAAAGATCTGTAGTAATTAGGCAGTAACAGACCCCAGGTTTCAGAAGAGCAGCCCCTTGACAGGCCACAATCGAGTCACTGGACAGCGATGACGCTGTGCTTGTCAGAAAAATAAGAAATAGCTTAGCAGCAGCAGCTTGCAGGGAATTCATTCCTTTGTATTTAAGATGTGGAAAGCTGAAGCAGAAGACTTAGACCATCTTTAAGGGGGTTTATTTTCTAGAAATAAGGCCGGCTAAGGAAATCTTGATTTGAGAGCTCCTGAAGCACCAGAGATTGCACTCATTGAAATATACAAATGCTTATGAAAAATGAGATGGTCTGTAGCTCATATTTTTATACATGAGAAAAGAATTCAATGAATTGGCTACCTTTTATAAGACAGCCCTACCAAAATTACCATCACTGCTTGCTGTTAACTCATTTATCTTTCTTCACTCCAGCTTTGTTTCCACATAGTCAGCATGTTCCCCTTCAAAAATCTAGTGACACACTCTGACTGCTCTTCAGAACCGTATGTTGTAGAGTCTCTTCAACAAAGCCATCAGTAAGCTAAAAGATTCCATGTGAAGAGAAATAGACCACATTTCTCCAAGGAGGTTAAGAAAGGATTAAAGAACCTCAAGCCTATGAAATTAAGGCATAATTCTTTTCCATTTCATATGCAGTGCTTCATTTACCACGACCAGATGCTGCCATTCTAACCATATGAATGAAATCATTTTTAAAGGGGGAAAAAAAGAGAAAATTTAGCCAAAAATTTAAATCACTAAGATTGTCCTGGTTTCAATACTTATGTATTTCAAAAGGAGTGTTCCGCATCACAGCCATATCACTTTGGAATTAAGTGCTAATCATGATGGGTTTAAGATAAGCCATGTAATAAACAGCTGTCATGACTGGCCTGAAAGGAAGCTGAAGCTTTAATCAGCTCCAAAAAATGAGCTTTCTCTCTAGATCTAGATAGCTAAATAAAACTCAAGTACAAAGCAGGTGACATTTAAATAAATATACTAGAAAATATTTCTAAATTATGAAGTAATTTTTGGAACAAAATTCCATGTCCCATAAAGTCATGAAAGAGTACTATGACAATACCAAGTGAGTTATTAACAGTAAATAATATTAATTAAATTTTTGAACAGGCCTGTTACGAATGGATGTGGGAGTTAAAATCAGTCCTTGCCTCCTGCCCAGGCCTTGACAGTAGGTAGTAATCTTATTGAGGTAACCAGCACCCCAAAACCCACTCTCGTATATAAGTTCTTTTAATGATGACTGATTCTGTCTACTATAGAATGAATCATTTATTAATAGACGGGGAAACTAACAAACATAAGACTTAAAGTAAACCAATACTACACAGGGATAAAACAAAATAGAAAGACTACTAGTAGTTAACATACAGTGCACGAAAAAATGGTACCTTTTCAGTTACAGCTAGCGAAGAAATAGTATAAACTTAGGATTCAATGTATCTTACCAATCAGTCCCTGGTGTAGCACATCGAATATCCTTCCCCTCAATTCTCGAGAAAGTAACCGCAAAGCTTGCGTCCAAACTTTGGGGAGAAGCTTCGAACGCTTTTGGGTTGTATGAGACTTCTGCCTCAGTGATAGCTCATGTATCTTTTATAGTGTAAAACCATGGCTCTTAGTCAATACTTTTCTTTCATCTCTGCTCCCATCAGCTGCAGACTAAGATGTTGATTAGGTCTGAGCTCCCCCGGTGCCAGAGATGACCCCTGCTGGGCCTTTGTGCCCTTGGGCTATCTCTTTATGTGCCAGTTCTGGGAAACACAGGAGTAGGTGATGATGGGGGGAAGTTGTCCTGCCACAAGGCCATTTTTCTAGCAAAGGGCCTTTTGTTCAGTTTTAAAAAATATAAGGTAGACATCCCTTCCATTAGTATTTCTGATTCATTAATTCCATACAAGTTACTTCATTCTCTGCCCAACAAAATTTTTCTCAGAAGCTGTACATGAAATCTGACTGTTATAATGAATATAAGGCCAAAATAATACCTGCAAGAGTTTGTCTCCAGAATTTTCATATCCACACAAATGGCACTACAAAATTCTTTAAAGTGCAATAAGCATCAGTATTTCTAAATGGGCAAAGAAAAAATAAAGTGTTTTACATTACCAAGTGTGGCTATGCTTGTTAACATTAACGCCTCTAAATTAGAAGACATTATTAGTCTACAGTTGAGCCCACTTACCCCAAAATGCAGTAAATAAATTGTGTTATAGTATGCCTTATTAAGGTGCAGATTGACATAAGCTTGTTGATATGGAACACAGTAGTTTAATGGGTACAATTACAAAATCATTAGAAAGCCATAAGGAACTTTTCAGGTGAAGGATTTTCACTTCTTTTCTTTAATGTTCTACCAAACACATGTTTCAGCTGCTGCATGTAGAAAAGCACAGATCTCTAGAGTGAAGATCTGCCACCTTACTGACCCAGGAGAAGCCTTTTTTTCATTATTAAGCCTTGGCCTCAGACTCTTCCCTGTGAACTCAGGGTACCCTCTCCTTAATTTCAGTTTTCAGTTAACACACCTTGAAGTGTTCTTCACAAAAGCCCCATTGAGCACTGCTACATTCTTCTACAGAAAAAAAAAAAGAAAACAAAACCCAAACCAAAAACAAATCTCCACATAGTGCACCACTGGTAGCAAGACTGTTCCTTCTGAATCAGTTGTGTCACAGCATGATGGCCTTGGGGATGAGTTGCTTCCTACATTGCTCAATTAGGGTGAAAGATGTAGCTTAATAGGTTCATGTGAAAGTTAACCATGTATAACATCACAGTTTAACACTGTGAGCTTTATAAGCACTTTAACTACCTTTTTTCTGGTAAAGTCCTCAGCTGCAGTAGGGCTCTGAATAGTCTGAAAATCCCTCGCAAGCTGTTTATTAGGTGTTATCTTGTCTAGGTGGAAGAGGACTTCATGTCAGCAGGGGAAAAGTAAGAATAGAATTCCATGCTGAGTCTTCAGTGGAAACAAGAATTTATCCACACACATGCACTCAAAATAGGATTGTGCATTTAACGCTACCATCTTTTGATCACCGATTTGCTGCATTAAATTTTTTGCTTATATCTCCATTTAGTCAGTAGGAAAAGAAAATAAAAAAAGAAGATCTACAGAGAGCAATTACAAGGACATAAAATAAGCTCCTGCTGAGGCTGACCTTCAGTAAAGATTTACCCTTTCTATTGACCATCTTTCCAATGCTAATAAGCAAGACTACTTAGCTGGCAAAAAGATGGCTGATATGAATATGCACCACTCAATTTCATCTTTCTCTACACACTAGATAGCACAATGCAGGGGCACTACAGGATTCTTCATGCCCCTGAAAAAAAGAGACAGCAAAACCAGATATGATTAAAAAACTGACGTTGTGATACTGATGCCGTTTGGTTTCTGCCTTTTTTCTTTTCTATGTTCTCTGTACTCTTTGCACATATATTTGTAGCTCTGTAGCCTATTGTATTAATAACTAGCTTTTCCAGTACTATTCCATGGTTTTTCCCTAAGCAGAAAGACAAAACAAATTCCAGAGCTCCAAGTCCCAGGGGGTACAAGGCCCTGTCCTATCTCAGTTCTTCCCTGGGAACCAAGGCTGAGAACAACTCTGAGGTACATTTTCATAAACAAAGTACAGCCAGTGCTGAGAGAGGGGCTCCAGGGAAGGGGCTGGACCTGGGGGGGAATTGAATCACCACTTTTCCTCATCATTAGTGCTTTTAATCAATTATGCTAATTTCCTAAAACCTATAAATATGTACTCACCCCTGGAGGGGGTGGGCTTTTATGGACACCTTTCCATAACTGCTCCTGAAGACCATCAAAATAAAGATCCCCTTTTATATTACCTCCTTGATAAAATGATCTCGAGTTTCTTTTCCAGGTTGGGGGAAAAGGCAACGGTGGAAACCCTTGCACTAAGCAAAAGAGGATTTCAAATCTCTCTGGAAGATTTCCTAAGAATCTCCTCCCCATTAATCATCCTTTTCAGGCAAAATGAGCCAGACTTTATTTTTTCACCTAGACACTTCTTTCTATAAAATCATTAGCTGAAGATGAAGTTATTGCTTGAAGGCAGACAAAGAAGAAAAGTCAAGAAGCAGTCCAGTGCCTTACCAGGCTTTCCTTATTAACAAAATCTGCTGTTTAGCAGCTCCCATACTGTATCTTTGCCCTTATTATGAGTAAAAATGACACTTCAACACATTTAACCTGCTACCTAAAAAAAAACAGATCAAAAAAGAAAAACATTAAGATAGATTTTTGATTGATATTTTCTAGTTGGAGAAGATACCATCTAATTTAATACTAGATTTTTAATTACTAGGACCCTATCCATCCTGCATTGATTGTGCAGCAAATTATAAAGAATATCATTTTTCTGCATTTAGTGCTTTTTTTTTAGTTTTGAGCTAAGAACATAGAAAGTGGCAAAAGGATTTATCCCATGCAGTTTAAGTCAGTTTACTCTCCTTTCAGTGATTATTTAATTAGCATACAATAATGCCCTGATTAAATCCAAAGAAAGGTGGTACAAAGGTGGGCTGCAGCTCTGCCAATGCTCAGTCTAATTGGACTGCTTGATTTGAAAATTCATTAGCACTTTCTTTAATTGAAAAGGCTTGGTGATTTCTTGCTTTATTTATCACTGGAAGGAGAGAAACGGCCGCCTTTCCCTAACTTTTATCTTTATTGTCACCCAACTTCTCCAGTATATGCTGTCACCACTGACTTCTGTGTTTCCCTGTAGCATCACTCTCAGGAAAATTCCCTATTCAGTAGGCTCTGAAGATTTATTCTGCATTCACTCTTATCTTTCTGCCCTATTAAGCTTGTGACAGCCATGTTCAAAAGAGGAAAGCACTGCACAGACGTCTGGCACGAAGAAGAAGTGCTTTGCAAGAGATGTGAAAAACCAAAGGAGGAATAACTGGGTAAGCAACAGGTTGGAGAGCTTTACAGAGTAGAGTTCCTGCCTTTGGCTTGGGGCCACTACCTGTCATCCGAAATCCATTGGAGACCTGTCCTTTGCAAACAAGAAACTCGTGGCTAAGTCCAGCAGCTAAGCAGAAAGTTTCTGCCATTCACCGGCTAGTCATGTGCCATAAGATGGGAAGAGAAAATGCTTGTAGCATTGTCTCCAACTCTTCTTATGGTTCACAACCTCACCAACCTAGCTACAAAACAGAGGAGAGACAGAAAAGAATATGCTCCATTGAATAACATGACCATTCAGGAGCAGGACAGTTAATGAGAAAGAGAAAAATCTAATCTTACACATTTTTTGTTATCCATACTGCTATCTACTGTAGATCAGTCATAGAGATCCACAAAAAAACTTTAAAGAAAGCATGAAAGAAAACATGTACTATAACACATTATCTGTTCTAGATATTATGAACAAATCTTCATCCATTTTTCTTGACTTGACCTACGTGTAGGTTAACTGAATGAAAACAAGGCACTCCTGACATAGGAGTGTACCAAAATTACAAACAGATAACTGGGACACTGTACCTGGTCTTCCCAGCACAACCAAGATCCCCTGAAGGTGATGCATCAGAACTGCCCAGGTCTGGCAGAACACAGTATCAGGGGCAGGAGGCTCAGAAACATCTTGCAGAGGCTGTTGGCAACACCTGCCAGCTCTCCAACATGCAGTAAGATGTTGGGGGACAACTTCAGTCTCAGGGGTATCCGTGAACATCTTCATGCCTTTTCTCTGTCCAGCTGACATATTATCTCTCATTTTTTCCCCTTGAATATGATGTTCTTTCTTTCTATTCTTATTTTGTTATTGCTGATGTCATGAACTAGACTACAGCAACAGTTCAGTGACTAGAATAATGAGGCTTTACGTATGAGTGTAGGAACATTAACACTTGTTACAGTTAAGGTCAAATTCTGCAAATGTTTTTGAGAAAAATAATGAGGGGAAGACATTTTGACAGCATCAAAACACTTTGTTTCAGCATGCTGAAAATAACACGCTGAATTTCAGCCTTTTGGAACACTCTTGTCATTTTAATGGATTTGCAAGGGTCAGAAGGAAAAATGTAGTTGAGGTTAAACTAAACTGCTCAGCGTGACAAACAGCTGTCCTCCTTTAACTCAACAGTAAAATGAAAAGAATATTTTGTATGTTATTTGAAATAGAGCTCATCTTCATTCAAATGTATATATGAAACTGTGCAGCTGGATCCATCTCTGTTTGGTGTTGCAGCATTTGAAGTGCATCACAATGGGAGAAGTAATGAATGTGGGTAGTGGAATAAGAAAGAAAATTTGAACTTTTATTTTAAGGCTGTTATAGCATGATGTGTTTTGGTTTTGAGGCTAAATAAGAATTTTAAATGGTTGATGAGAAGGTAATTATTCAAGTAAAACCAACACTGTGTAGGGAGAAAGAAACACGGGGAAAAAACTCTAGAAAATTGTATTTTGGGTTAACTTGAAATATTTCATTTAGACATGAAAGAAAAAGGTTGCTTTCAATTCTCTGTTATGTAACTTATTTCCCCTCCCTTATCTTTTAAGGGAGATTACTTCAATCAAATTTTACATGAAAGATGCAACTTCTAATGAAAAAAAATCAAAACACTGTAACTGGCTTAGTGCTCGAAGGATAAATATTTATACCTCAGCTGCAAATTACAGCTTGTTCTCATTCCTTCCCTACAGACAAATTGAATTTTGTCTGATTCAGAACTGCAGGAAAACAGAAATGCTGAAAGAAGGTAATTCCCTCAAAAATAACTGAAAACTCCTGGCCTCCTTTTTCTTTTGCTCACAGGCAGCATGACACTTGCATTCCATATTTCTCTGCTGAAAAATATTTTATGACATCTACAACTTTGTCTTTCTTTAAAATAATCAAACTTTTACTCTTTTAAGGAAGAAGAAGGAAGGAGCCAATAACCAACAGCAACAGATTCTCCATATAAATCTGAAGACTGGATGTATGGATGCTTCTTGTCATTAAACCTTGGAGCAGCTAGGTGAAGAAGCTGCTCAGTATGCTGCTTGCTCATTCTCCTTCCTCACAGGGCAGAACCCCCAGCAGATCCAAGCTACCATTGGCCCTCACTGCTTAATTTGAGGGGAATCTCTATTTTTGTTTCATTTCTACAGTAATCCCCATATTGTTTTCCATATGTAGTTGTTGTTTTCAAAAAGCCAGATAACACCTGACAACAAGATAACAGATGTTCCTTCTTTATTGTCAGCACTGTTTATGCATCTGGCTCAAATTTCTGAGTCAATGCAAAAAAAACCACTTTTGGAGTATTAAATTTCAATTTTTGAAGAAATATTTTTCCTGAAGTAGCATTTAATTTCTTTACAGGCTCTGTAAGCCACTGTTCTTCTGATTTGAAGGGTTCCTGTGGGCTGCCACAAGACTGGCTGGTGAAAAGATTGCCCATTTGTCTCATCCTTCTGGAAGAAATACCACCTATACTCTCAGCCACATTTTGACTCTGTGGTTTGGGTATCCACTTAACTTTTCAGTCGCTGTATATCCTGCTGCTTCTACTGCTGAGATTTACCATGCTTTTAAGTGGAATTTGGGTTATAATTACTGGATTAGATGCCCAAGTACAGCAAAGATGCTGCCAGCATACCTCCTGGGAATAGCATAGAGATTGCTGTGGGTCAGTTCCCATCCTGTCCCTTCACATAATCTCAGCATATCTCAGATCCTCTCAGATCCTGCTAGATCAACGCAGAAAATATTTTTCACTGTAGTTCTTCCTCCTCACACTGCCAGTGCAGGAGCACACTGGAAGAGCTGCACCACCAGGTTTTTGCACTTTGATGAGAGAACCTCACTGTAGAATAAGGCAGCTTGAAAACTCCAAGTCCCACAGCATGAAGCAGACACCAGGCTTTTTCATACAGCACTGGCAATGAAATTGAATGGTAGGACAAGGTTTTGTTGCCTTTTAATGTGAGTCCCTCTTCAATACACCATCACTTTACTTTCCCTCTCATCCATTATGAGAGATTGCTACTGTAACAGTTAATTTTTCTTTCCTAGCTGTCACCCCTAGAAAAAAACAGTATTGTAGGCAAATACAGATTTCTTTCGAGCGCTCCAAAATATTCCTATCTGTAGAACATTATTCGCTTTATGACTGCAATTAAAAATGTGTCCAACACCATGTACATGTCTGCATACAAAATATTCCTGAGTGGTGTTATGAGGACAATGGGCTTAGTATATTCGTTTTATTCTTTATGATTTATTGAACTATTAGTATAATTTATTCAATTTGAGATTAAGGATAGTACACAGAATACTTTCGCCAGGTGGCTTATTCCTAGTGAAATTATGGATTCAGAGTTTAATTTCTCTAGTGTTTGTCATTCACAATTCTTACAATTACCTGTCAGGGTCCATCGTAAATCTTGGGTTTTAGGTGTTTATCTTTGCCACATTTTAGTACTCAGGTTGGATATCTTTTTTTAGATTAAAAATCTTTGAATACTTTAAACTGACATCATTTATGTGACATTACTTTCTGAGGAAAGTAATAAAAAAATAAATTTAAGATTTTACCTTCAATAATGCTCCAGTCCTTTCTTCAGTTTCCCTATGAATTAACTTCTTTTCTCTCTCTGTATGACTTTGAATCACTTCTTCCACATTGTGTCCTCTGTGTATGCGTGAGGGGAAAGAGGGAAAACAATTTTAAATGTAAATGTTGAACTTGAAGTGTCACAGAAAAGGTGTTATCACAAAAAACCCCCAACAAAACNGAAGTAATCTTTCTTTTTTTATTCTGAAATATCAAGTTTTAATTCTACATAAACTCTACCATATCCAAGAGAAACACACATTTTATTAACTTTCTATTTTATAGTGTAAATACCACTCTGGTTCTCTTCATCCTTTAAAGCTATGTAGTTTTTAAAGTTAACTATCCTCTCTTTGGGAATTAAGACATATGTCAGGGATATCGCTTGTTTCTGATCTCTCTTTATAGAAATTCTTTCCTATCGCAACTGACAGCCTCATATACTTTTAAAACTTTCATAGCTGTCTTTGAAACTGCTCTGCCTTAAAACGACTTAAGAAGTTCACTAAAAGTTCTTAAATTGCTGTGTTTATATTTACCTGTATGAATTCTCAAAGCCAAAGAAACCCACATTGTTTTGATACAGTAAAGAACAGAGCAGCAACTTAAAATTAGTTACTCCAAACAAATTTTAAGTAGTACTTGGAAGAGGAAATATTTTTCTTGTTTCAGGTGTTTGCTTAAATTTCCAGGAAGTATTTATTTGGAATTTTCTTGTGCATTACCATTACTTTAATATTTGAAGGTCTCAATTGTATATGGATTTCATTCTGAACAAAATCACTCAAAAAAATTCATAGATGTTTTTGAGCGTGAATACATGTGCATATGTATAAAAGTGAAAAAAAGAAATGGTAGGCAAAGAGAGGTGAAGTGTTCTGCCTTGGCCATATAATTAATTCATAGTGTGTCCTTGCACACTAGCCAATCCTAAGAATTTAAAAAAATATTTGCCTTGGTCTTAGAGTCCTTTTGCACTCTGTACCTTCACTACAAATTTAATTCAAGCTAACAAATTTGGGCTAAGGTTCCCTCAACAATTGATATTAGATGTTGCTGCAGAGTGAACTAATGAAAAGAAAACGTATTTAAAGCCTTAGAAAATATTAAAGCACAGACTTTTCCCATTGACATATATTTTAGCTTCTCTCAGCAACTTGAACAGCTTTTAAGATGGATAGCAAATTCATACTCAGATTAAAACTGAAGGCAAATTCGTGACTCTTTACTTCAAGATAGCCATAAAAATTATTTGGGCATCTTAGAGCAACTCAGGTTATATTTTCAGTCGCACTAGAAAACTTTTTTTTACTAAAACTCTTTGCCTTTGGGGTTTTTGTGTGTCTGTCTCCATAGACCATGAAGGAGCCAGCACTCTAATACACAGACTCACAACAAATCCTTGCCTTTCTAAATTATTTGAATTACCTGATTGGTACAAATCTTCTCAGTGCTCTTTCATCCACATTTCTATTGGTATGCATGGACTTGTTCACAGATCTGCCAAGCTATCCATACAGGAAAATGCCTTCCCATCCTTAATTTGCACTATTACATACAGACAGGTCCCTGGTGCCAGTATCACCAATTTGCTGCTAACTCACATCAGCTAAGCACCAAGGTACTAACTCTTATTTGCTTTCAACAAAGATAAAGGAACTTGATTTTGGAAGAGGAGGTTGTTCTCAATATTGTTGAGGTTGTTTTCAATTATTGAGAAAATTGCAGTCCTTTTGATTGCTTGCTGTTCTGGAAGAGTCTGTGCTGCATTAAGTGTTCCCTAAGTGGCCATAACCCCAGGGCACACACATTAGAGGCAAGAGGAAAAGCAGCATGACTTGCAACTCCTACACAAGCTGCTTCCTACACCAATGCTCTTCTAGAGACGTGAACTAATTCTCCTTCCCTAGCCTCAAGGAAAAGGCTAACACTGCCCTGAGCCTCGCTTTTATTCCTCCTTTCCTGTACCTCACCTTTTGTCAGTAGGGCTACTTAAATTAATTGCTCTTGCTTGTAAAAGGAAGCAGGATGATTGTTTTGAAAACTACCTACTCTGTGGTAGCTTTTCAGCTACTAATTTTCACAAAATGGTACCTAAACTAAGAGCAGAAATTAAATTAAATTAAATTAGTTGCTCTGAAACTGATTTAATGAGTGAAGCAAGATTTTCTTTAGTAACAGCATAAAACAAAATCACAAGAAATCATGAACAGTCACGATGATGAAAACTAATAAATATTTTAAACATATACTGGATTTCTGACTGAGATTGTTTATTCTGATAATACTAAGTGGTTTCACTTACCTTTGATCTTTGCCCTGGTTTTATTAGGAATTGAGTTTGGATCTCATTTGAAAATTAGAAGCTAGGGTAAGAAGGTATAAGAGCAGGAAGGCAGAGGGGAGAAGATACATGATCACAAGGAAAAGTGAAGTGAAAGTCTTTTGATTCTCGTTTTCCAGGGAATTAGTTCAAGGGTCAACATCCATTTTGAAGCACACTGGGCATTTTATGGAGTATGCTCACAGAGAGATCACTAAACTAGGATACAAAATTTGAATTATAGGAAAGTTTAAAATGAAATTTCAGTCCTGAGATAAACTCTGATATGTCAGCTTTTGCTTCTATCCTGTACAGAAAGGGAAGGGTTTCATTGGAAGGCTAATTGGCAAGAGATAAACAGCCAGTTCTTGTTAGAATAAAATGCAATCTGATGCTGGCTAAACCATTTGCCTTGATCGTGCAGAAGAGTACAAACTGTTCTTAAGTTTCACTGATGCATAGCAAAATTTTACTGTGCCTCAGGGGCTCTAACAGATCAACAATCCTAACATTAACACTTGCTTCCCTAAAGTACTGTTAAAGAATTCAAAACTATAACCACTTTCGGAAACAGAAAAATAGGTAGTTTTGATATTTCTGTATTTCATAATAAGAAAGGTAATAAAAATATAGTAGAATTACTAAAACACAGGAAGTTTCAATGACCATAAACTAAACCACAACAAGTTCCAACTCAACATAAGGGAGAGCTTCTTTACATTGAGGGTGGCAGAGCACTGGGACAGGCTGCCCAGGGAGCTCATGAACTTCCCCTCTTTGGAGACACTAAAAACCCACTTGGACATAAGTTGGATGGACCTCTGGATGATCTCCAGAGGTCCCTTCCAACCTTAACTAATCTGTGATTAATCGCAACAGAGGATTGAAAGATAATATTTCAACCCAGGGCAGACTCAGTTTTGTGGAACACCAGCTGTAAGTCAGACAGCAAGGTAAAGGTCAAAAGAGAGTAGTTTTCACCATGACTATTTGAGAATGGGGTGAGAAAGTGTCATAAGGGTAATCAAGAACATATTGTGAAAAGACTTATCATTGGGGTTTAGGCAAAATGTCCCAGCAACAGTAGCAAAAACTTAAAGAATGCTGTAGAGATTTCCCTGAATGTGAGCCAGGTAAGGTACTAAACAGAAGGTACTAAGTTACTGAGCCAGAGAAGACATTGAAAGTTCAGCTTTTGAAGAATAAAAAGGTCAGATCTTTTTCACTCTGCAGGGAGGACTTTGAGAGCCAGATCTTCCAAAGAGTCCCTCAGAGCTCCAGCAGTCACCATCTAACATGATGAGAGGCAAGGACCAAGCAGAGCAGCCAGATCTGGAGGAGGAAGAGAATAAGATGCATGAAGAAATGAGGAATAAAGGAGGAAAGTAGCTAAGGTATTACAAACAATAATAAATATTCTTTTAAAACATTTTCATTGCGATATTTTCAAGACAGGTGAGGTTTAAAAAGGAATAGAGGAGCGGAAAAAATAAATCTGATGTGAAATGTGTTTCATTTTCATGTTTTGTTGCGAAGACAAAGCACACCATTCTTTTGATCTTATTATCACAGGTGTGAAAAGGAAAAAATCTCTTCCATCCTCCTACAGCTGTGCAGCCTGTTTTCTCAAGGGGTGGGAAGAGAATCATCAGTGTAGGAAATGAATGAAACAAAGAGTAGGTCAGGACAAATGCATTATCATAACCAGATGCTTAAAGGATCTGGATTGTCAGGGGAGGGATTTCAACACACTTCAACAAAGCAGAAAGTAGAGTGACACAAGAGAGGAGAAGATGTCTTTCCCTGGGGTCTTAGAACAGCAGCTGGAAAGATAATAGGCAGGAATTAAGGAAGACCAGAGAAGGACAGAAAGGAATTAGACTGAATCAGGAAAAGAAGCAAAAGCACTAGGCATGTGAGATGTTTCTAGCAGAGAAAAAAAAAACCCACATTAGGTCAAAGAACAGAAAAAGTGATAGCCCCAAGGAGTCCTATGGGTAGTGCAGAGTAATACTATCTCAAGGGAACTGGACAAACAGAACTGTAGGTGTCAGTGAGGACACTTTCAGAAAGGAGCCAGAGTCAGCACAAGATTGGTGGCAGGATCCTGTGGGTGAGGTGATATGCGGAAGCAGGCATAGCCCCATTTTGAATGGAAAATCTATTGCATCAGTTCAATTGTACTGTCAAAACACCTAGAGATACAGCTGAGCTACAGTCTGCAGATAATGGAAACAGCCACAAATCCTCAAGCAATAAACCCATTATATGCATATTATATGCAACTCAAACTCCACAAAATTTCTCTCAGAATACTGGAAAAATAACAGGCTGAATGGAGTGATTTAACCCCCTATAAATGATGGTGGCACTGTGCATAATCAACAACTGCATCTAGATATCTAGAACACTAAGTAATAATTCTCCTGCATCAGTCAATAAAGAATCCCTAAATTCACATCAACAGAACACACACTAACTGCACCCAAGGAGCTATTGCAGTGTATCACATCAATATTCAACAGTCTAATGTCTCCCTGAGCAGGCACTGTCAAGATACACCCAAAGGGCCTCAGAGGAGCTGCAACAGCATCCTGTGTAAAAAATCTGTGGACTAAACACTAGTTTAATAGGCTGCAGTGTGAGAGAATATAGCAGGTACTGCCTATAATGCCAGTCATCCATGGGTAGTGGGGAAAACTTCCAGCAGGAATGGCCAAAGAGATTCAGACTGATGGCAGCAACACAATCATTCTACTGGTGCTGTTCAAACACCATATTGGGCACAAATTTGCTAATATAGCGTAAATTAGATAACTGGTTATGTTACAATTTTAAATTGCAGTGTAATCACACAAGAAAAACAAACAAACAACAGAAAATCCCCAACTTCTCAGCATGAGGGAGAATTTGACAGAAATCCTCAAAAGGGAAAATTCCTAAATAATACAGCCCTATTATTCTGCTTTAATTTTGCAGAATGCATGGTGGTGGAAGAGATCATGCTTTATCATTTCCCCAATACAGATTCATTTGCATTCAAAAATACGTTTGCTTTCACTCAGAAGCATTTTAACTTGCAATAATGGCTTCCAAACCCCTCCTAAATTTGCCCCAGAAAGGAGACACTATTTTGGAGGACGTGAAAGTGGTACAAATGCAAAAGAGCTGAAAACAAGACTTGAATCCTTTCACTTTTCACTATTAATAACTTGGCTGACTCTGAAGTACTTAAAAAATAATGTTGTTCCTCTGAACATATATATATATATATATACCCATCCTCTTATTACTGCAAATAGAAACTGTACCTACCACCTCATACTACAGGAAGGACATGAACAACATTCAGAAACTTCACAGAGTGTTTTGAAAAGAAAACAAAAAAAGAAAAGAAGGAGCCAGCCCTTTTTCCCAACAATACTTGATCTAGATGAAATACACAGTAGGAGTTATAGTCAGAACTAAACCAGTACTCACTTAAGTAATCTCAGTGCTACTGTGGTACTGTAGAAAATGGGGAAGTGTGATGACCCTTCTCTGACAACAGCAGGAGAACTCACGATAGAGCAAGTTTAAACCAGTCTGCAAGTGAAAAGCAGGATTCTAGAACTCTATTTTCTCATGAGACCACTGATGCAGTATTAGCTGTGCCTGCTTCTGAGTACCATGGCATTGGAGTTTCTAGTGAAGGTCTGCCCTCACAGCCACATGAGCAAACCCATAAATTACTTATGTTAACCAAGTGAAGAAAATCCACAATCTCAAGAAAAAATAATTAAATCACAATGAGGGAAACATTGGCTAACATGCCACTTAGATTGTTGCAGCAGCCAAACCTTCTAGAGTGGAAAGTCACAGAACAGTGAAGCTACAGGATGGTGGTTCCAAATGATTGCAATCATTGAAGCTAGACTCTGTGTCCCTCTCCAGCCAACTTCAGCAAACCATTTTCAGATCACAGGATATTCTGAGTTGGATGGACCGACAGGGATCATCAAGTCTAACTTTTAAGAGTATGGCCTGTCTGGAGATTGAGCCCATAACCCTGGCATTAACAGTACCATGCTCTATTTCTCCATGGAGAGCTGCCATTCCAACAGTTCTTTCAAACTTTTGAAGATACACTTTGGTAGAGGAAAGGGGGCTACTGGATTTAGAAATTTGAGCCAGATTTTCTTCAAAATATATCAAGCCCATAAATGTTGAAATTTCATTCCCAAACCAGTGAAGTTGCGGTCCTTTTTTTTCTTCTGAACTCTTAGAAGTCAAGCTTTCCAATTACTTTCTACAATGAGAAATATTTTTTGGAAAAAAAAAATTACTCAGATTCCTAGAAATTCACCTTTCAAGTGCTCAACACACAAGTATCATGAGCTATCTGATAAAGCAAGAAATAGTAAGCTCCTAAATGGCAAAGCCCACATTTCTTTGCTCTTTAGGTGCTACAGAGATTTAGATAGGTTTTACCTTATTTGTTTATCCTGGCCATCAAAAACTGTCTGCTAGCCCATCTCAAGAGATCTGCATACAGCATTTATTTTTTGATTAATTTTTCCATTACTTCAAAAACAAAAGTAGTAGGGGTTTGGGTTTGGCTTTTGGGTTTTTTTCTTTGTTTGCTTTGTTCTCTTTTTCTAATGAAAGGGTAAAGAAGGAAAGAAAACATGATTGTTTCTACAAGTGAATGTATTTACATAGACTTTATGCTTTGGGACTACACAGCCAAGAAATACAGAAGTACTAGAAAGGCCTCTGATAAGTGTAGCACAGAGGCATTTATTTTCTTTCTCTTCAACCAGCCTCTTCCCCAGTTCTCTGAGTTTCCTTAAGACTTTTGAGTAAGTGGCACTGACACTAAAAAAATCCTTTTCCCAAGTCTTTTCAATCAAAAAAAAAGTAATAGCAAGCAGGTATCAGGTAGGTTCTTACCACAGACAAATGCAACCATAAACACCAACTGATTTGCAAATGCTGAAATTTTGCTATTTTCAAAAGTGCATGAGTAACTTGAAAGTCTGAGTTTCATATTTAAAATATAGTTAGGAATCTTGACACTTAACTTTCTGAATGAGTGGTATCCAAAGCACGAATACCAGTTTGGCCAAGTTTCATTCTGCCCTTCCTGGCTGTACCTGTAATCATACCCTCCTTATCCCTGCTAGTGTACCTTTCTTCATCTAAACAAAGACTTACTATTATCCTTCTGGAAAATCCCTGAAATGTGTCTCTCTGACAGAAAGCTTAAAGTAATTGCAAACCCCCTAAGAGTAATTATGGGCATATGCAAGTTTCTGTGAGAGATCTGCAAACCATCATGCACTGGCCTTTCTTCCATGATTTGGATATGTATTAAAAAAAGAACACACTATTAAACTGACTTTCAAATAAAAATATGTATAGCTGATTCCACAAAAACTTGACAAAAACCATTTTAGTACATGTTTTTGCAGAAAATATTAACACAGCTGTCTGAGTGATGCTTCATATTCGAAAGAGCTTTAACACCTCATCTGAATGGGAAGCTGGGACTTAAAAAGAATTCATAACCAAATGAAGCAGCTTTGCATTGTGACATAAAAGAGAACGACACAACAGCAGTCTCCTCTCAGACTGAACTTCCCTCTCAGACGGCAAAGACTTGACAGCAGAAGTGAAAAGAAGCCTCAGTTCTCAGCATGCAGCACTCCCTCAGCAGTGTACCAAGCTATCACACCTCCACTGGGATGCCAGAAGCCGAGAGAAGGTTATCTGCTCAAATTTGGCTACTGATCTTTCTTCAGAAGCAATGCTTAACCTTTATTTTCTGAAAAATGTCTTAGAAGTAACACTTCAAGTCTATCACCACACAAAAACCTGACAGACTATCTAGAGGTACAACAGTGAATATGTAACTATGATTTCTTTGATGCTGTGAGTGAGGTTTACTCCTTTTGAACTCAAGGTCTCAGTTCAGGCCTTACCAGGGAAACCAGCCTTGCAAGTGTGTGAGGTTCATGTGCAGCCAACCCACAGAGCTGTCACTGCTTTAATGTCTCTAACACTTTCCAGTACTCCTGACAGACAAAGATCCTCAGCTATGTTAGCACAGCTGCCTGAAATACATTCTGAAATACATCCCAAAAACAGAAATAGGACAAGTAGAGCCAAAGATAAAATAAATTATTTCATATCCACTGAAATCTGAGTAGATTTCAGACTTTGAGTTCTGCATAAGGTCCTTGATAATACCAAAAGCTCCAGCACAGAAAACTTCACTGTTACCAGCTGACAGTGCAGTTATAACTTCTCTTGCTCAGTGTTACAATACACCTGTGAACCAAAGGTGAACCTTGCTAAACAATGTCTCTACCATTTAGTTTTAAAGTACAATGGAGCAATAGAAGGATATTTAAATCCCCACCAAAAAAAGCTTATTATTTTAATTCCCCTTTTTTTTAAGCAGAGAAGAATTTATGCCACAGGTTTGAGCCCCAGCTTTAACAAAACAGATAAAGCATGCCTAGTTTTTGCCTGAGATTGTTACTGTTACCAAAATATGGGCATAGCAAAATAATGGCACCTAGAGCAGCTTCCAGTGGCTATTTCTGCACAATAACAGATGTGTGTGTGAACATGTAAGGAAATGCCTAGCAAAGGAAGTCAATGGTACAGTAAGTGACAATAAAAATAATATACAACATCAAGAGAATCATGCTCCACTAAATTATGGCAGAGAGTTGGTGCTGAAGCCATTTAGGTGGTACCAGTGGAGTCTCCTCAGCAATGAGATTTAAGAGCCTGCTTCTCAACTGCTTTGTGGTCCATAGCGTTGCTATTGCCAGCAAAAGGCAAGCATGACACAAATTTTGCATGGCATTTTTTCAGTTATACAATACGATTAAAATTCTGACCCAAGAAGGTTGCCATCACTTCACTCTTCTGACATGATTGTGCCAAGTTAATCATTTATCCTGTCTCTGCTGATTAATGGCAGAAAGAAGAACAACAGCTTTCTCTTGAATGTACCCTGCCCATTTGGCATCAAAAGCTCACATGAGCACAGAAATGTCAGATGATTATCCAGAGAAATTATGGCAAGGAGGGTGGAGAGCAAAACATTGCTATTGTTTCTCATCTTAATTGGCAATAGAGAAGGAGAACTAAATAAAGTGCTCAAAGAAAGAGGACAACAAGGCTGCCACTTTGAAAAAAAAAGCAGAAAGCTCCAGATGGTTGTCACTTTCACAGAGCTGCCTCAGCTCTTTGTGACACATAGCCTGGCTAGCGCCAAGCTGTCAGAAACACAGTGTGAAATGGTCAACCAGAATCATAAATGGGGTCTTTAAATGTACACAGTGGAGCATCAAATATGGATTTAACACTTCCTCTCTTGAGACTGCAGTCTGTATGTCAAAATACATACATCAAAGGAATTCCCAAAGGACTGGAAAGGGCAAAATATTATTTAACCCACAGGATAATCTACAGTGGAAAACTGACCTGTATTATTTATAGAATATCTATCACCAGCATTTTTTTCTGCTCTTATTTACATACGTTTGCATGTGTGTGCTCTGACCCTTACTTATACATAATACCCAAAACATATTGACTGAGAGTATCTGCAAAGAAAGTACCTACAAAGTGATTAATCAATGACTTTCATTCCATAATGGGAAGATGTGATCTGCACCATTAAGGAAGTAGCTCATCATGACCACGTAGGACAACAGCTCTGAGTTGCGTCAGCCACAGCAGGGGTTTTGTCAGGAATAATTACCCACAGGACTAGCCACAAAAATCGGACTCATTTCATGGAAGCCCCCAAAGGATAATCACCTCACTGTGAATTTTGTTGACTACTCATGCAGAATAAATCTAAACGAGCATTTCATTGAGAAAAAGCTCTAAAACTTGGTTTAAAGCTGTGAAGTTAACTTGTCTTTCAGTCAGCTTTAAAATGGTTCTCATATTCAGCAAAGGATGAAAAGCAATACTGAAAAATGTGAAACTTTATCCTATGCCTATGGAACTTCTAGAAGTAATTTAGGATCTTGATAGAATGGCAATTAATACATTCAGAGAATTAAATATTTGCTTACTTATGCAACAGGAAAAAATGAGTAGAGACTCAGGCAGTAAACCAACATGACAATGTAAAAAGTGCTTAGAAAGACAGAAGGAAGTCAGAAGACAGCCCATCAGCTTCACAGCCAAGGCTGACACTTCCCCACCTGGCAGATGAGTGCTTTCCCAGCAGGTGTTTGCACTGAGGTCGCCTGCTCAGCAGTGTCTTTGTTTCAGCCACTCACTCCATGTGTTAGCCAAGAAAAAACCCACTATGTGTGCTTATAGCTTGGATATGATCCTGTTTGCAAACAAGTAAAACTTGCCCAGATATGTACGGTCCATAGAATCCCAGGTTCCAATAACTATGAATATCATGCCTACTAGTCTTTTTTGCTCTCTTGGATACTACATACTGCTGAGCAGTCCCTTTGCTAGCCAATTAAGCACTCACAAGAGTGCTGAGCTAAAGTCTAAGAGTAATCTACAAGGGGGATATTTGCATACTTAGAGAAAGTATGTGATTAATTTTGTTGGAGGTAATGGTGATCAATAATTCTTTTTTGCCTGCAGGTTTGAAAGCATGAAGCTTTTCATCAGTCTGACTAAACCCTCTAGCTTAGAAGGGATACAGAATATGAGGAAATAAAAACACAAAGTCTTCCTGAAGAGTCACATACAACATGTACTTTTCATTAAATCATCTACCTGAATTCATAAAGTCATCTTTATGATGACTTTTACTGAACAACAAAACCAGAAAACCCTTTGGCCACATTCAGTTCTGTTGTCAGCTCTGGTTCATATCTCTGGGACTATAGCAAGTGTGCAATACATATAGAAATCATAAGAATAATAACTGACATCTATTAGACTGTAGTGCCTTTGTCACATAAGCCCAAACTGCTAACACTCAGGGGATTTGAAGTGTTCAGAAAATATTGCCTACAGAAAAATTACTGTAGAGTCAGGATTCAGAGTTACATGACACTATAAAATGGGCTATCTGCTCCATGTACTAGGAGGAAAACTGGAAGATATACATCAGAGAATAAACCTGCTTCCTCAGGATATTGCGTTGATGACCTGACAGGGTATCTATTTCCATCAGCAAAGTCTCATTCACTCATTATATTGATTCACATGTCTGTCCTGAACCTTGTGGTGAACCTAGCACCTGTAATTTACCTCGAGTTTAAACTCAGGACATTTAAAAAGCAAATACTTTAAAAAAAAAAAAAAAAAAAAAGAAAGAAAGAAAGAAAGAAGGAAAAGAAAAAAAAAGCCTGTTTACAAAAGACAGCTCCTGGATTTTTAATCTAGTTTTAAAAGGTTCCGTAAGTTTGTGCAGAGCCAGGGCTGTGCTTTACTGACTGTTCACTACTTTTATTAGCAAGAGAATTGATATTTTCTGCTGTCTTGCTTTCTGCAGCACCAGTATGCTTGTGTGTATGCAGGCACAAACAGCTGGCAAAATATTTTCAGCTGAAGCTGAAATTTTTTTTCAGAAGCTGAAATTTTAATTGCAAATGTTTATATGGAATTGCCCATCACAGCTTGATAAATACAGTTAAAAGAAAAGATTTTGCTGTAGGAAATAAAATTATTTGAAAAAATTAAAAAAGAGGAAAGAAATAAAGTTGAATTACCTTCTCACGAGTAGGGAGTTCACTCACACCATGAATTTCACACTGCTCATTCTTTATCTGTAGAGCATTGGTGCAGGGCTCACAGATAAATGCTTTGTCTTTAGTGCTCTGTGACTAAATTACTTTTCACTTCATAAAGGAAAACTATTTTCTTATTAGTAATGTATTTTCATGAAACTATGTTATAATTATCCTTTGAAATTTGGAGGAAACACTATGTAATTAATGATGTGAGGAGGCACAGTTACTTATACAAATAGTTGAACAGGAAGTGTCTAGAAGAGAGTTTGTCCCTTAAAGAGCAATCAGTAAATTGGATAGCTCACTACTGTAACCATGGATTTTTTCACATTATATTCATGTCTATGGGAATAGATGCTCTCACAAATGCAGGATGATGATGGAAGGAGCAGGTAAAAGCAGCAGCTGAGCTGTGAAAGAGAATTTTATTAAGAGAAATTTGACTGTCTGACACTGCAATACTACAAACAATGATTACTCTGAGGAAATGACTTTCTGTAATCATATTTTCTCATTGTAAGATTATTGTACCATGAAAGACTCCTTTTCAAGGAGCTGAGCATGTTCAGTTTGGGTTTTTTTTTTTGTTTTGTTTTTGTGTTTTGTTTTGTTTTGTTTTTGCTTTGACTGTTCAGGGTAGAAGTACTAGTAGAAGAACTAGAACCTACAATAATCCATATTCCCCCATACTGACCTCAGCAACCATGGCAGATCCCCTTCTGATGTCTCTTTCTAGGCTCAAAATGTTTGCTGGGATGGAGGAGATGGGGCAGGGGATGACCAGTGGAAGATCACATTCTATCACATTCTTCCTTAATTTGGTAGGGCATAGATTAACACATCTAAAAGTTTTCAAAACCATATTGTTAATGAGATTCACCTTTGAAAGAAATACTTTCAGCTGACATTTGAGGCGGCCTGTTCAGTGAATGAGGAGTGAACAGGAAACAGGAACTAATACAAGGATTTCTACCTGGCTGTGAGAGGGGCTATTTATCTGTCAGAGATAGACAGACAGACAGATAGATAGATAGATAGATTAATGGATATCTGCCAGGTGCGACTATCATAATTTAAGTATCAGCATACAGCCTCCAAATGACATTTTTCCTTAGCTGTAACTTTTGAATAATAAGGCAGGAGAGAAGACAGCAGGAACATCTAGGGAGGAAGCCAGAGGCATAGTCTGATCAACAAGATCATAACTATACCAGATGCTATATTTGTTCACCACATATCATATCTATAACTGTGATCTCTTCCAATTTACCTAAAGCAACAGAATATAAACAAATCAGCATTGTTTAATCATCAGGGCTGAGTCGGGCTCTTAATATCCATGAAAAAATACAAAACATTTTTAACAAAGCCAGACTTAGCAGATTTGAGATTTTATTCTCTTTGAGGATGTGAGAGGACTTGAAGACATTTCAGCTAAAGGACGAGATTTTTTGCATTGGGTCTTTTTGCTCTTTGTGGGGTTTCTTGTATTTGGTTTTTGGGAAGGTGAGGGTGGCGGGGGTGCTAATTTTTTTCATTTATTTGTTTGGTTTGGGGATTTGGAGATTAGGGTTGAGGGGGTTGGGTTGTGGGGGTTTTTGTGTAGCCCGAGCGTAGTCAAGTCTTCCAGAGAGAGCTTCTAGAAATTATGTTTGTATTTTATAATAAAGTTGGAAAAACCTATATTACCTAAATAAAACGTCATCTGTAGTTAAAAATATATTGCCTCACTTTTTGCACAGTAATAACCTTTCGTCTCTCTCATACTCTTGATTTTACTTCTTACAGAGTGCCTTCATTTCACCAGAATCATCAAAAAATATTTTTAGCCTGTGAAGGTTTCTTAGCCTCCACATCAGTAAAAAAGTTAAAATGCTGCTCTAATGCAATCCTACTACTCTTGGAGGACTCTGCATAATATTTGAACTTTCCTCAATGCATCAGTTGAAAAGATACTTGTCTGTAACTTTTATTACTTTTCTCCCTGAAGTTTTTATTGCCTCAGGGTTGTTCTTAGTTTTCAATGAGGTTCTGAAAACCTAAAGGGCAGGTCTGAGAAAAAATATATTCCAAACTTGAAAGTTCAAATAGTTTTTTGAGTTCCACATACCTCTACTCTTTGTTACATGACTAAATTCTTCAACATTTGGACTCCATGTGGTCATTTGCAGTTGTACAAAGTGCAGTCATGCTTCTGTAGCAACTTGTGTAAATCAAAGCAAGCATGCCAAAATTAATTACAAAGCTGGCTTTACACACGTGTAGTTCACCATATCAATTATTTACTAAAGGTCCTTATAACTGAAGGTCCTAGAGTATAAGTTATTAAAAAGTCCTATATGATACCAGAGGAAGCAAATATTTCTGAAAGGTTTTAAGTTATCTTGAGAGGAAAGCTGATGAACATCTGCCCAAAAGAAAAAAAAATTCCAAGACATAGTATCATAGAATTTTCAAATTTAAGGCATTGCGTTTTTATCTTCAATGTAAAGATATGCAATCCATATCCTAGAATCATAGAATGGTTTGGATTGGATGGGATCTTAAAGATCCCTGAGTTCCAACTCTTCTCTATGGTATGTCTTGTCCTCTACTATGAACACTTTTGTTTAAAACATTGTAAAAGCCAGATGGATATCTGAGGAGTTTTATTTTTATCTTTTCTTGAAATTTCTACAACTTGAAAAGAGACATGCACACCCAAAGCAAGCTACATTTTACACTGAGGACACCAAAACAATAAATCAAAAAGTAAAAGTCTCTGAAGTGGCACACAAAAATCTTCCTTCGTTTCAGAGAGTTCTAGTCTCAACATCAGAGCTGTCCTACAAGCAAAAGGCTACATTCACACTGAAAAAGCATCATTTGCATACACATATAGGCATAACCACAGAGAAAGCAAGCACATGGTAGGTCTATGTATAAGATGATGTGCCTCTTCTTAAGGAAGAAAACTACAAATATGTGGAAACAGAGGAAGTATTTTTTCAAAACCTTAACAGTGACACATGAGTTTCCATCTATGGGTATCTCTGTTCTTACGTTAATGCATTTGGCCTTCTCTCACCAATAGGAAATGGAATTAAGAACTCAGTCATTAAATTTACAAATACGTGAGGAACTATACCATTCACCCCAGCAACATGTACAAGCATGTCTGATTTTGTACACTGGTGCTCTACAACAACAAAAATTTTCAGTAGCCATAATCATGGTTAAAATGGGAGACACAAGTTATTCCTGAAATTAGAGTTTCTGCTTGGTAAAACTGTTTGGAGACCCTAGTCAGACCAGAGCCAGATTTCTGCCACAACTCTACATTAAATAATCCATATTGTAAAACTGTTACTGAAGACACCATGGGTGAAGTAAGCTTCTAATTGGTGCTGTGCATGCAGCACACATATTCCACAATATGTCTATGAACCTAACCTTAATGTGATCCTTACTTCCTCACACTAAAGCTTTTTAAAGATCTGACAAACTACACCGCTATGAAAACACTCTCTTGCCAGATTCTTCAGCAGATGACAAAATTATATAACATCTATCTCCTAGTCTATAAGATACTGGAAGCGTGAGTGGGGTGCCTTCACATACTGTTAAGAGCACACAGTAGTAGCACTACCAGTAGGCCAGGTCTAATACAAATACAGAGAGGCAGCTGTGTTTATGGAGGAAAAGCTCAGCCACAGGCAAGAGGGCACAGGGAAAAAGGGAGACCATGTAAAATATGTATGTCTCTGGAATTGCTTTGTTTCAGTTAAGTTATTTTTATTATGAACACAGTATTTATAGTACACATTAAATAATTTCTTCAGAGGGATTTGAGCTATAAAGGATTATGTTTATACAAGGCTTCCATTTTTTGCATTTAGAATGGCCTCTAATTTAAATAGTTACAGGCAACTACTCTAACTCTCATTATTTTACAGGTCATTCCTTTCCCCAACATCATTCCTCATTATCACCTCCACTAAGTTAATGTTGTAATAAAATTTCATCTGCAGCTGTGGTATGCAAGGAAATAATATTTAAGTTAAGCCATTATGCCATTTGTCCTTATCAAGCCTTTAAACTGAAGTAAATACAAGTTAGACCTCTTCATGTTTTTCAAGTTTAGACCCAAGGGCAGATCACAACATTGAAGACAATCTCTCAGATTAAAAACTGCTTGCATAGGCTAGATATGAGGACCCCGAAAATTTTTGAAGATCAGCTTTTTATTTGATTACAAGCCACTTTTCTCTTCTAAGTTTTCATATCCCACTTCTCAAATGTACCTCATTTCTAGAATCTGCATTGCAGAGGAGGAACTGCTGGAAAACGAAGAATGTCGTAAATCATACAGCCATAATGAAAGGCAAAATTCACATTAAAATTCACCATGCTTCTCTGTAGGAATTTGTAGCAAAGATATGAGTAACATAACTTCACATGTGTCTGAACTAAAATAGTCTCTGCTATACACTCATCCATTAATGGAAAGAAACAGTGGTGCTTAAATAACACATACAGATTCCACAACTGCTCAGGACTGAAAATGGATACCAATGCAAATGAATCAGTCTAAATGTAAAGCCAAGAACCATACAATTTCAAATCATAACTTTGTCAGAACAGTAGAGCTAACCTCTGTTCTGAAGCAAAAAAGAAATAAAAATTAACTGGACAATGGTGAGTCCCCAGTAATGCATCTAAAATCAAAATACCTGACATAAGCAATAGGACTAAGTTTAATACTAGCTCAGGATCTCATGAGAATAAATCTACTCCATTACTGTAATATATGCAAGTGCCTAAGAGGTCTTTTACCCAGACACTGATTGAGCTTGACTTTGCTTATTTAGGAATGGGTCACTAATTCAGCATTATGGAAATGAAGGAAAATAGGAGAAGACACATGGGGCAGTCTCATCAGGAAAGCTGTATTGCTGGATGTCCTCTTGGTTTTGTGAATTTTCAGTAATCCACAATTGTTTCATACATTTCTCACCTTCTCATTTTTCTTCTGCTCCATTTAATTCTTTTTTGTTTCTCTTGCTTGCAGTTATTCAATAAAGGAAATAGTTCTACATGACAGGAACACAAATTGCACAGGAGTTAGTCTCATCCTTGGTGTAAAATCTTTCCACAGATTTCAGAAATTTTAAAGGTCAATATTGTTTACAGGGCAACAAGACCAAAACATGAAGATCAATAAATAAAGTATGGCTTCAAGTGCAAATAGCTCAAAATTAGAAAGCACAGCAGGGAGGTGAAAGTCAGAAGCAGTAATGAAAGGTGTATAAAAATGCATGGCAATCAGACTGGTGAGCATGCTAGCTGTGTCAAGCAAGTCCTGCATACTAGCAAGGTTGTAATTCTATTCACCAAGCCAGCATTATAGATTGCCATTGAGCCTTCTTGTGAGGTCTCAGTTTATCCCCTGAAGTGTGAACTTTGCTTTCCCTGATTTTGTTTGGAATAATATTGCTGGTAATAGAAATCTGGTATTCTCCCAAATCCAACAGAAGTATTATTTTGATGATGGAAATATCTTCCAGATCTATATTATGTGCTGTATGAGCACTATAAAAAGACCACACTTTTTGAGACGGTGCATTGCTTACACATATGCTAAAAACTTTGAAAAATACCCTTGGATACATTTCACAGATATGGTTTTTTGGGGTTTTATTTGTTTTGTTTTGTGGTTTTTGTTGTTGTTGTTGTTGTTGTTATAACTTCTATCCTCTCACCTCCTGTGCCTTTAATCTGAGTTTTACAAGACAATTTTTATTTCAAATTCTGGACAACTTTGAAGAGTCATCCTTTAAAAAATGCCTCTCTGATACATATCTTGTCCCTTACTCACTGTAAATGTATAATACTATATATATGTAAAGAGAAAAGGGAAAGTAATACTTCCCTTTGGTGAGTAATCTCTCCGGTCCTTGTCTCAACCCACGACACCTTTGTTACATTTGCTCTCTCCTGTCCAGCTGCACGGGGGAGTGACAGAATGGCTTTGGTAGGTGCCTGGCATCCAGCCAGCATCCACCCACTCCAAGTTAAAACACAGCAATTAATAAAGCTTCATGCCTACCTTAGTATCTTTTTCACCCATCAAAAGGTGATGTTGCTGCCATCACCCTCTTAACAACCCTAGCTGTTATTAAACTAACATAAAACAGCTAACAGTAAATGAAGTGTACTTTTGCTCTTCAGTTTGAGGTTGCTAATAAAAATTATATTCACGCTTTATATAATTTTGCATCCTTTTTGGATCCCAAGATTACACACTTCAGCTGACATATCTTGAGATATATGAAAATACAGGACATTTATGAAATACAAAGAATATACAAGGAATGCAGGATGACAGTCCTGAAAACAATCACCTCTTTCCTTCCCAAGGTCATAGATAACGCTGAGACACTCTTCACTGGAGTCTGTAAAAGCCTGCTAAAGGGCCCCTATTTGCCTTTTTCAGGCAGAACAGCATTAAGAAAAAATGCAGTGGTAATTACCGCATTCTGTAATTTCTATGCAAATTATATGTGGGGCTTCCAGTTGTTAGCTGCACAAGGCTGACGTTCTCTTACAATTGTGAGTTCCTGTGACAGGAGTCATCCTCAGTAACCAGGAAGAAACCAGTCCCTCACAGGTTCTGTCTTTTTTGCCCTTCAACAGTAGGGCAAACCTTGTTGTTTTTCTCTCTTGCATGGTCTACTGTTTATAAAACTTTGTTTCTAGAAACTAAGAAACAAATTTCAACCAAGTATCAACATTTCTTACACTCTTAGAGTAGACAAGTTGTACTTTCATATCTTTATAAAATTCATCTTTCTTTAAGTTTTAAAACTGTGGAAATACAGGCTGTTTCTTCTAACATCTGAACTACGTAAACAAGACATTATTTCCACTTGCAGCAAAAACAGTGTCTTTGCATGCAAGAGAGGAGTTGACAATAAAATGGATGATGATTATGGACTTGAATAAGTCAGGAGAAATGGGCTGTTAATGGTTTTATGTTAGATGTAGTTTTTAAGTGGACAGCCATATCTTGAGGCAGTCTCTAGCACTTCTATTCCAATCTTTTCAAAGTGTGTTCATAATCTGATGAGCTTGTTATAACACTGTATAAACGTTCATCCTATTTACCTCAAAGCAAAGAAGCCCCTAAATGCTGACTGTCCGAGGCATTCAGAGGCCACACTGCTCTCCTCCAGCATAACAGAATGCCACCTCAGTCACCTGAGTGAACAGTACCCACAACATCCATAAAAAAATCAATGACAGGAGCTGTTTCTTCTTCCATGGCTGGCGGTCTCTAGAGTTCCAATCCATTTTTCTGCCTTCAAGAAAGTCAGTTATATTCGCTGGCTCACCCTGCAGGACAGCAGATGTGCTGGACTTGGAATGCCCTTTCATCACCCAGAACACAAACTGCAAACCCAGCACTTGCTTCTGAGAGGCAGAGTGACCCTTCCTTACAAGCACAGTGAGGCCCATGGGTCCAGATTACCACACTGGCTGAGGAAGCGCAACATGTTCAGAAACAGCAACTCACACTTTGCAGATGTTGAAGGGAGTCTCACCTGGAAAGTGTTTGTCTAATAACATGTTACTGGAAATGTTCTTTGACTCAGAGATTTGTCAAACCTGACAATGAAAACAACAAATGAAAGAAGCAACATCTCTTCAATTTTGTCCAATTCAAGCTCTCCAGAGAGAAGAGAAAATAGGAACGAAACAAAACTAACATTCCTATAGTATGCCAAAAAAGAAACCTTCCTGAACAATTCTTTGTTGGTAATGTTTGAGGGCACATCACTTCTTACAGTTAGGAATCCTGCAAGCTGTTTTAATGCGAAAATTTAAAAATAAAACCAGTTTCTGCTACATTTTAGCGATGTATTCCTTTCAGCTGAAAGTGTCTGATTTCCAGTATTGTTCTCTTACCTCAAAGGAAAAAAAGCTTCAAAACTCTGATTTCTGACCTTTAGTGCAAACAGAAAACAATACTTTTTATTTCTTCCTCAGCTTTCCTTTGCCTGCACGTGGATATGTATTAAGGATAACCGGGGCTTTGTGTCACCTTGGCAAAACATTTCTATCATGTTTTAGTTTTAAAGCTGGTTCACTAAGACCACAGGTTTTGGAACTGAATGCCTACAGCTTGACATCTGCAATACATGACCCAGACATCTGAACAGTTTGCAAGAGGCTCATATTAAATGCAGTGGGAATACAGCAACTGTTAAGATCAGCTCAGTTTTATATACTTTGGATGTCATAAGAAAACCAATCTAAACACACTTTCAGAGGTAGTGAGTAAGCAGAGAATGTCAGGCTCTTGCTCTGCAGTTTTCTAAAATGGTCTGAGGTGTCTTGAAGTATAATACATGCACTCACTAAGAAAACAGTTTCAATATTTAAAGCATAAATTATAGGGATAACTCACTACACTATGTCATGGTTTAACCCCAGCCTGAAGTCAAGCCCAGCTCAGCCACTTGCTGCTTCCCCCACCAGCAGGATCTGGGTGAGAACAGAAGGGTGAAAGACAGAGAAGTCATAGACTGAGACAAAGACATGTTAATCAGGAAAGCAAAAGCTGCACACACAAGCAAAGCAAAACAAGAGATTAATTCCCTGCTTCCCATGGGCAGACAAGTGTCCAGCCATCTTGGGAAGACAAACACCATCACTCCAAACATCCACCCCTTCCTCCTTTTCCCCTCCACTTTATTTACTTCGTGTAATGCCATGGTCTGGAATATCCCTTTGGTCAGTTGGGGTCATCTGTCCTGGCTGTGTCTCCTCCCAGCCTCCCAAGCAGCCCCAACTTCCTCATCAGCATGGCCTTACAAAAAGCAGAAAAGGCCTTGGCTCTTGTGTAAGCCCTGCTCAGCAATAACAAAAACAGCTCTGTATTATCAGCCCTGTGTTCAGCACAAATCCAAACAGCCCCTTACCAGCCACTGGTAAGAAAATTAACTCTACTGCGGCTGAAACCAGGGCACACCACCAGTTCTGTATCCTAATGTATAGAAAGTTGCAGTACCATTTCAGAGGTAAACCTGGTGCAGAATTTAGATATACAAGAATCTCAAGGCCCAATTACAAACCAGATGGTTGCAAAATGAAGCATTTTTCCTCCAGGCATTCCTCCACTCTTTAAGGGTAATTGGCACTGTGCACAGAAGAATTATCGAATCTCAAATTAGCCACTTCTGATAGCACATCACATCTGTTTGTCTGTCATTCTGGTGATACACTGGGATTGTTGAATAATTTGTTTATAAATAAGAGAACAATCTGTGCTAAAAGTTTTGCAGATGAATAGGGACATCTGGAGAAGAGCAACATTGCATTGATTGTTTCAGAATAGCCCAGGCAGACTGAAAAAAAACTTTTGCAGACCATTAGTCAACAAGATGGCCTGTCTTCACAACTCTGTTAGCTAGAGGTACAATTTAAATGTTGTTCCCAACTCCAAATAATGCTGTTTTATTTCATTTACAACCAGTGTTTCCTGCACTATCAGTAAATTTTTCCCAGTTTCAGTCTCTACTATCAGATTGATTTTTGTGAAATTGCCTGCACAATTTTTTGCTTGACTGGACAGAAAGCTAAGGGCCAGTAAGAGATAAGCGATCTTCAGTAAGGAAACATCTGACATTAATGGAGGAAAACAAGTGTCACCAGTGGATCATCATTGTTGAGAGAAAAGAAATATTATTTTGTAGGCAGAGAAAGGAAATGAAGCAGTGATTTCAGTGTGCTTGAATATAAAAACAATTTTGCAGAATCCTGTGGATCCATGGAAAAGAAAACGTACTTGCAAAAAGGTCTGGTATTACTTTTACAAGAGCCAGTCCTCCCATAAATTCAGCTTGCTTTATTTTTTGGAATACCTTCTAGTTACCTTGCAAGAACTAGATAAAACTTGACCAGCATGTACTAGGTGGGAAGGAAGTTTTGACATTTATAAGATGCACAGTGGGGAAGGACAGCGTGGGAAAATGAGCAGAAGTATCAGAAGTCAAATCCAATAAAATCTTAGATTATTTCCAAATCTCATTGTTTTAAAATACAAAATTATTACACATTACCGTGTCTGAACTCTATTCTATCCAGATTCATGCAAGATATAGCTACTTTGTTTGCTTCTGTCTATATAATATGATTTATTAATATATATAAAAAAATTTTGAGTTCCAATTCTTCTGCTACTGACAGGAACAAAGCTTCTGAGCATGACAGAATAATGTTAAAGAGTGCCAAGATAGAAACTGAAAAGATAATAAAATACCCAGAAAGACTTAACTGTTCTGGGGATGTGACACCACAAACCAGCAGCACAGAGATGGTTAATGAGCAGGATTAGGCCCACTAGTGAGAGTAAGAAAACAGTAAATTAGTGGCCAGGAGTTTAACAAACAGTTCACACAATGAAATATATACTGTACTAAAGGTTGCATGTCAAAAAAAGAAAAAAGAAAGAAAAGGGAAAATCTCTATGTTTCTTGGATAACCTTTACAAATCTGAGGTACTGCTGACTTACGGGAGCTCTTATCCAGCAAAGAGATCAATAAGCCCTCTTCCCTCATTTGCAACCATAAATATATATATATATGTATATATAGATATATGTGTGCATATATATATATATATATATGTCAAAGTTGATCCAATAGGTGCTAATACTTAGCACTGAGTGAACTGATCAGCATCTTCATTTCCAAAGACATCATCATGAATTGAGATTTTTGGGCTAGGTACATTTTGAACTTTCAGAAAATCATTATCCTTGCATTGATGGATGAATAAAATACAGAAAGAGTAAAAAGACATGATATGAGAAAAGAGGAGAATAGTATGTAATTCGTATTTATCAACCTCATCCACTTAAAGCAGCACAACTAAAGCAGTTATGGAAAAGTAATTTTGCCTAAAAAACTAAGGCATCTTGCAAATAAAATACAAGAAATTCTCTGGTGGAAGAAGATTGGGGATGAAATCCATACACAGCCAAAAAAAGACCAAAGAAAGGACTACGTGAAAATGTTGTGTTACGTGTAGGTAGAACACGTCACTATGTATAGGTGTTAATATAGATAAAGAAGAGGAAAGATACAAAGGCAACAAGCAGGGGAGTATGGAAAACTGCTTGTACTGTCTTCAGCTATTCTATAGTTAGAGTTATTCTGGAGTTATGGCTAAAGTTACCATGAAGTCCACAAAACAAGCTCAAGAACAGACACCTAAGAGATAGGCTGGACTGCAGAACTGAAGAGATCTAGATGAGGTGGTGCTGGAGACAGATCATCAATTCATCAGTGGGGAGGAGGCTGAACTAAGTCCCCTGAAGGGACAAGATGACAGAGGAATTGGAGGATGACTTCAGTGGAGGTGGAGACAGGCAAGGGGAACCCCCTTAAGGCAGTCAAGCAGCCAGTCTAGTTTCCGTTCGTTGTGCCTGGTGTCAGACATGAACGCAAACCATGGTATCAACACCCACACTTGTCCACACCTTGCACAGCTGCAGCACAGCTGTTTCTGCTTCACTGTCAGCTTTTGAGCACCACAGCAGCTCCCCTGACACAGACCCCTTCTGGAGTGGCTGCATTCTTGCCAGGGACCTAGAAGAAATCACTCTCCACAACAACAAGTGCAAGCCTTGGGAGAGTAGGGCCATGCTGTCTGTCAGGCTTAAAGAGAGTAGGACCAACCTGCAGTGGTTGTTTTTTTTTTCCTGAGTGCAATCTTTAACACCAAGTTATTGTTTGTTTGAGACTGAGAAGTAAGGAAGATAATGCTTTATTCAGGAAAACACTGCCAAATTATCATTACTTATCAAATAAAAACTAACTGCCATCAACAGGAACAGAATAAGATACTTCTTTGTTGGATCAGTACTACTTTATACAGTTACCAGCATAATTGCTTTTAAATTAAGCAAATCAGTAAATAACAGCCCAACACCACGAATCACACCTGCTGAAAAAATCCTGCAGATAAGTTTGTGTTTATTAGACAACTGTTTCATTTGCAGGAAAGTACTGGCAATAAATTATTGTTACAGACAGATAAAATTTTAGAGATGTAACAAAACCACTTTTTGCTGTGAAACTAATGATATTTACTTGTAGAGAAAATCACACTACTAAGGCTGAATAGTCATTCTCCACTCCAAGAAAATATATATGACTTGAATTTCACACATAGACATTACATTGGTAAATGAAAAATATTAAACAAAAAAAAACTCTTAAAGTGCCTGTATTTCATTTCCAAAATACTTCAAGAAGATGGAAAGCTCCCTATTTTGATAGGACATTTTCTTGGTGCTAATTACCAAGAATGAAAAGAGCCACACATCCAGTAATTATAAAACTTCCTCTAGAAATAAAGGCACAAAAATTCTTATGGTTGTTTGCAAAGAGGAACTTCTCATTGTACTGCCTTTAAAAAGATAATTTGCAGCTGTTTCAATGCCCTCTTATCCTGCCACATTATGTTAGAGGGCTTAAACAGAGAGCACTTCATTAGTTTCAAATAAATTCTCAAATTTTTTGTAGTTGTTAAAAGTTCAAATCAAGAAAACTGAGACAACCCTTTCTCAAAACAATCAGTTTCCAGGAGAATTTGTTCTTTACTAGACTAAGAAATAATACTTTCATTGGCATTTCCCAGAGGAAGAACACTACTCTGGTTAAATTTAGGTTCATTTTACTCCGTAAGCTGTTATTCTGCTCATCTCCTTGTCTTTGTGTAAGAACACATTGAGTTTCTTTTTTGCTCTTAAATGTTTTTGCAAAACCACTGAAAGCTATGAGTGCAACAGACATCATGAAGTAAAAAAGCAAACTAGCTTCCTTGAAATGAGGCTTCCTAAACCTATAAGGCAGGATGATTCCAGTTTAATGGATGGGAGGCCATGTATCCTTAAGACAGGGACAAAATCCAAATGTTCAAGAGCTGTTTCAAACACACCCTAACTTTTCCAAAAATTGCATCACATTTTCTGCTTAATATCTAGCAAGTAGCATTAAGCCCCTGGTCATCACATCTTGTGCTTAGACGACACTGTGATGAAACAGAAAAAAGAAGCCCCCCGTAACCTTTCTCATTTTCATTGTTGCAAGCCAATGCAGGTCTGTCAGCAGCTACTGCATATACAACCACAGAGAGAGACAACATGAATATATTTTTGTTCCATTCACGCAAAGATTGCTATTTAAAAATCAATGTACACTCTTATCTCTAAATTATATCCTTATCTTGCTAGTGGCTATAATCCTCACTGAAATTAAGCCAGGATTTGGCACATTGATAATCAATAATTAAGTAACAAAGAGAATTATAGAGCCGGTGGGGAATTTACAGAGAGGGGTTGTTAGTTTATAAATTGATTTTCCTTCTAACAGAAGGTTTTATAACGAGGATTGTGTGGCTGTCACTAACAGGCACCTGGGACATGATCCATGGCTCTCTGCCACCCTCAGATTTTAGACTATAGCAAAGCAGAACATTTGTGAAGAAGGAAAAGGCAAATAGTTTTTTTGCTAACAAGACTAATTTCCAACCAAGTATCAATTTTAGCACTCCCCAAAAGTGACAGAAGAATGTAATGAAGCCAGTGAAGCAATGCTGCCTGTCTTCTGTTTTGTCAGTGTGAGTCATTCATTCAGTATTATCCTGGGCTGCAGCTGCCCTGTCTAATGAGGCTAATGAACTGTCCACTACATCTCTCTGGCATTACTGACATACAGAATTGAATAACACAGCACCACTTGGAAAAAGTGGATATGAAAATGTGTTGAGGCAAATGAATACGCATGTCTGAAGGCGCAGAGCAGGCATCACGCTCCTTGCTCTTCTCATTTCAGCATTCCTTCTTGCATGTTGCAGAAGATTCCACTGGCAGTGTTTTTCAGTTTCTCAAATTGCTATTACAGATCTTTTCTTTCTTCTCAAAGTTCCCACAGTATATCCATCACTGAAGTATCCGTGTGTCTGTATGAATAAGTAAATACATATTCATCAAGGATTTAATAACTGTAGTTATGAAGCATTCACTTCAACTCAACTTCTGCTGTACAAGGACTTGCAATAGTTTCAGTGAATATTTTCACAGATGTCTATTTCTGAGCTGGTAACTCAGTTGTGAGGCAGCGTGATATCCTGCATTGCAGAACAGTATAAAGACTAGCTAACCCACACTAATTTTCAGATGGATGATTATGTGAAAACAAAATTACACAAAGGTTTGGAATTGGTGTTATAAGCAGCAATCTTCTCATTAAGCTAGAGTAAACTGGAAGACTATTCCACTGGCAGGGAAAAAGTCCTTGGACAGCTTGTTGGACAACACCTTATCTTTTTCACTTTGGCCTGCCTTGAAGTCTGGCACTACTGTCCTCCCCTCTACACACAGAACTGAGAGAATCTCAGCGAGACCTCAGCTGGTACAGAAGCAAGCAGGACTCACAAGATAGCTCACTCTGTCTATCTGATTCCCAGTGAGAAAGCACTACAGTAAGATTGGCAATCAATTTCCAGCATTAACACAACATCAATAAGGACAAGTTTCCCCTGGACTCCACTAAAATGAGCACATCTGAACTGTAAAGCCAAGACAACATACAGCATACACACACACTTCACATGCAGAAAAAAGCACTTTGACATACCTCAATATAACCAGCTAAATTAGCTACACCCATCTCTGTTTAAGATCAAAAAATTACTACCACCAGCAGACTAACTCGGCGTCTACTGAAGTAAACAGGGGAAATGTCTTCTGTTTGTCTTCAATTAGTGCCAACTTTTGACCACAAAACCTCTGACCACAAAACTAGATTTTTACTGTTGTATTTATATTTATAAATTCACTGAAAGAGCATTTTTTTAAAGGGCACTATATCAAACTCTCATTTTAAATTATTTGTTGACCCATTTTTTCACAGGAGAAACCTGATACACTTTCATAGAAAAAAGAAAACAAAAACAGGATGGGAGAAACAAGCTCTAGGTTGAAGAGAGAAGATGAGGATAAATAAAGCTGACAGATGTTGGTTAATATGATTTGACAAACCTTTTTGAGACTCTGAGTAAGTAACTGTTATTATTGCAGGAAATTCAAACCACGCAAGAGTATTTTAAGACAGTAACGTAACAAAAAATCACAGAAGAGGATGAGTGTTTTTTGAGCTCTTCTATTCTGTTATTATTCTATTGATTCAAAACATACCATGACTTCACACATACAGTAAGGTATAATAAATTATGATACTGTATTTTCCTGTGCTGAAAGCATGAGCAGTTTCTGGAGAGCTATATGGTCTGCAGTGAATGTAAAACCACAACCAGAGATAAACAGCCTTCTCCAGAGGATGGATCAGATAATCTGAAGGAAGCTCCAGAGATGCAGCCTAAAGAGATCACTTGGCTCTTATCACCTCAGTTAACAACTAGAAGTTAAACAATCTGTAATGCTACTTTCAACCTCAAAAAACACAGAATTCCGAAAAATTCAGTTCATTCCCAGGGCTTGGACTCCTGATTTTGGTGTGCAGCAGTGTAATCTGATTCCAGATAAATCTGAAATACCTGAGCTACTATTCTGTTAGCACATTCTGGGTGTTAACTTGCTACTGAGGTTGGTTTTGATTACCTCCAGCTGAAATCAATGGATACCCAAAGGAATAAGCACCCAAAATCTTAGGCACACTTTCATAAAATCAGCATCTTTCACCTGATTATATCTATCTTTACATACAAAAAAACCCTTTTAAATTCTAGCTCTTATTTTTGTGATTTCTTGTATTAATTTGTTTGCAATTGAAATAATAATTACCCATCTTTCAAATGATTTGATATTCTCACAAAGGAATCTCTATGGAAATAAAAATTGTTCACATTTCTCAACTCTTCTGTATTCAAGTATTCAGTATTTTGTATTCTTCTGTATTCAAGTATCTTCAACTATTTTTATTAACACAACATTTCCCATGGGGCAATCACCTCTTATGTTTCATGATACAAGTAATAAATGTTTATATTCAACTTACCTGAGACTGTGAATAGTATTTCAAGTGGGTTCCACCCTGATATATCTGATAACAGCCATATGGTAGGAAGGAATAATTACTGTTTATTAAGCCTACATTAAACACTTAGAGAACAATTTCATGAGATGCCATAAGGTCATACCCTTACTGCAGTCATTAATCTTCTCTGGGTGTCTTTAATCAAGCAGTTCTGTCAGAACAATTAAAAGATGTTTGGTCTACATAAATGCTTAAATTGTTATGCAGGTTTTTGTCTTTAAGAACCAATGTGCTACTGAATTATTTTCACATGTGAAATTGCTCTGTTTCAAGCTCTGGAATCAGGTTCCCCTTATAAAGTACTTTTTCGAAATGGTTTCTGAATCTGTAGTGAAAACACCACATGAACACAACATGCTGGTTTTAGAATTACTGTGAAGTATTCACATCAAGAGCTCAGAAGATGGATACAACATTTATAACACAATGAAAAATAACATCAATCAAACAAGCAACACCTAGTGAGTAGCCAAAGGAATAGATAGGTATAAATTGTCCAATAAAATAGCCCTGAAACATTGAATAGAATAATTTTAGGGGCTATTGGTATTGCTGTATGGTACTTGCAAAGAAAGTGGAGATTACAACACCAGTGTAAAGGATATTGAGAGCACCTCTGTGGTCCTGAACAGAGCTACAGCAGACCTCTATGTCTTCCTGCTATGCTCCACCATGGAGGGAATTTGGCAGAAAATGGTTCTATTGTAACTTACACATACACTTTACCCCTTACATGTGCTCTCAAGTGAGAGAGTCTGGAGGAGGCAGGTCTGGCACTTGGTCATGTTTTATCCCACAGAGAGTACTGCCTTTCCTGAGGAGGCTACTGTGGCTGCCACGCTTCCACAGGGAATTCATCTGGTGCCACAAAATATCAGCCAAAATATCAGTGCAGCTAAATACACATGAATTAATTTGAATGGAAACAAGAACGGCAGGTATCCAAAACCGAAAAAGAAATTAAGTTAGTGAAAAACCTGACTTCCAAATGTCAGCTAAAATGTCTTTTCCTCTGGGCCCCTTAAGCATTTTAAGAGGAATTCAGGAGGGGACAATAACAGATGTCAATAGAAAGATCAGATCCTTCGAAGAGAAGTGTCATTGAAAGAGGTGAAGTATGGCTTCTATTCATAATAGAATTCTTGAAAGTGCATTATCAGCCCCTTTGAGGAAACTCAGCTAATGTTAAGCAAAGCACCTTTTCCATACTAATGAAGTTCCTAAGGCTCTCAGCATCTAGAAGTCATTACCAAAATGTCCTCCAAAGGAAGCCTACAAAAAACAAGCAGGAAGAAAAGAAGAAAAAGCCTAGGGGTAGTTGGGTCAGGTAGTAAGGAGCTCTTGGATTGGTGATGAACATTGATATCCAAAGGTTTCTCAGACACCTGTAAAAGACTGACTACTTACATAAAGAGAGAACATAAACTACTAATTATTTTCCTTTTATGAACTTAACCTGGAACATTTTCTTGTGACATTTTAGAAGACACTGAAATGAAAACTTCCATAAGGCATTCTGTTGGAATTAGTGTTGGGTAACAAGCAGTAGTATTTTAATGGAAATTAGTTAAAATACTGTTACCAAACAGCTCAACACCTCTTACAAGAGGAAAACAGCACAGCAATGAGGACGAGACAGCCAAATAATGGTTTGAATTTTGACTGGTCATTTTGAATAGTTTGAAGTCACAAGCACACAAAATAACAAATACAATCTCACCTTAACCTAGAAAGAAGTGGGGTTTGGAAAGATGCAAATGTTTGAGCAAATATAGTCATGTTTTCAGCACGATGCTTCTTTCAAAAGGATTTAACTAAACCCTAGCAGCATAGTCATATGAGTGCTCACTTGATTCTCTGTGTATGCTTCTACCAGTGCATATGATTCTCCTGCTCATGCCTGAAAACATGCTTTTCAAAAAATTGATGAGGTCTGAAGAAATCGTCCAGCAGAGAAAAATGTAAATAATTCAGTGTGTTTCATTTATCAAAAAAAATATTGAGAGATGACTCAATAGAAAACGAGGATCTTCATGGGTGTGAAAAATAGAATATGAAAAATTGCTTTAGAAAAATTAAGTTTAGATAGGTAAAGTACAGAAAAATTGTTTTCGTTGTACTTGATGAAGTAACTTTATAAATAAGGTTTTAATTTCTATAATTGAGGCTGATCAAACATTGCAATAAATATGGAAAAGTTTGTTTCTGTACAGTCTGTTACCTTAATATGAGAAAAGTAGGATGTCTGAGAGATATGTTCTCTTCAAATACAAATTGTTATGTGCAACTGTATAAAACATAAGTCTATTCTAAACTAGAACAAAATATTCAATTTATGCTCTTTCAAAAATATGTGAAAGAAAGTGAGTTCAACATTTTCAGTCAGAGTAATTCTACAAAATTCTGAGGCCACTCTTTTGCACAACCTGTCCTCCTTTAAAGCTGCCACTGGCCTCCTTGGCTGGAAAAAGCTACAGAAGGTTCTGTTTTAACCAAAACAAGCAATTACAGGAGCCAACTATGGTGAATGCATAAAACAATAACAGTGTGTAGTGATATTTAAAAATATGTCATAAGGACAACATATGAAATGCAAAGCTCCAAATCTGAACATCACTATTTTCATGACCAAGATCTTTTACTTCCTTTAGGATTTCTAAAGTTTTTTTATATCAAGAACTAGAATCTCAATTTAATATATATGAGAAAAGCCCACCCCACATCAACACATCTGGAATTTTTCCAAGAGTATTAAATTAAAAAGCCTTCATTGCTTTGATACTACATAATAATCAATATTTGTTAAATAAAGCATGAAAAGATACTAGCAAAATAGGTAAATTTTTGACTCATTTGTTCTTCTCTGTTGCTTTTTTTCGAGGTACAAAAGGAATCTTATAGAGGGAATTATGTTTAATTGGTTTATATTTGAAGCTGTAAGTGACAATGATGTATAAATAACTCTACATAGTTGACATTAGCAGGAAAGCTATATCCTACTCAAGTGAAGACAAAATTTCATTGCAGAGGTAAGTATGTGATAACATTCAAAATCAAGTGATTGCTGGAAGCAATAAAAAATTCAGAATTGCATTGGATCATTATTTTTAATTGTATTCTCTTCCTTCATGTCTGATACACAATACATTCATTTAAGTGGTGAGCATGTTACTCTAAAATTTTTGTTGTAAAACTTTAGTATCCAGAGAGAGTTTAGAGATTACTAAATAATAATAAAAAAATCAACAGAAATAATAAAATAACAAGTACAAAAATGAGAAAATAAGCCTCACAAATTTTCAGGTGAAAAAGTTGCAACTCTGTTTTTCCAAGAGACACTTGAACAGCCTTGTAACTGGCAGAATCCTCGGGGGGAAAAGGTTAACCACTAAGCAAGCAAAAACATATGACAGAGGAAAAAGAATTAGCATTGGAAACAACGAAAAAGGATTGGGAAAAGAAAGCTTTTGAGGCAAATTAACAGACATTTGCTGTTAAGTTTCAAGAAAAGGTAGGTAGTTCTGAATAGAAATCTTTTTTCCTCTTTTGATAGTAAAGAAATTATCACAAATTGAAAATGAATAAACAGGAAAAATACCAGAATCTCTTTGCAAAGCTTGTTGACAGCTGGGAGTCGGTTTCCAGACAACAAACTGAGAGAAAGTAAGTGTTATGTATCTATTTTGACAACACAGTCACATATTGCAATGGTTTCTTACATATAAGAATCTACTGTTGTTTTTAAAATTATTTACTTTCTGAAACAATGCATTAGCAACTAAAAGCTGTATAACTGTGCCACATTCTGCTCCAGGGTGCTAGGGTGTTCTTCATTTAATTTACTAGGCTGATCTCCCTGAGTTGTGCAACACCTACACATCAGGGTCCCCAAGAGACTCTACCACAGACACCCCACGCCGGTGCACAGCAGGGTCTCAGCCTGAATGGCAGCTCATGTTCAGCTGGGAACTCACCTCACTCTGGGAATCAGACATTCCTCAACTCAAATGGACTAGGTGTAAATGAAGGGGGGAAATGACAACCTGGTAATTTGGCCATGATTTCTTTTTTTTTAAATAAAATACTGTTTCTGTCTCCTTCCTAATGCAATAATCACATTATTAGAAGGACTGAGGTTACTTACAAATATCCAGCTTCAAGTGTTATACACACAAATTATTTATTCTTTCATTATTCTTATGAATCAGAGAGCTCAGGCCACTCTTATATCATTCTATCTTATATTGTAGGGTAAAGAAGGACGTTTTCTGTCCTAACCATTCACCAGATTAAGAGATAAAATCTTCAATATCCTTTCTGAAAATGAAGTTGTCTCCTCAAGCTGCTCACTGTCTTAAGGGCTAGAATCCTGTTCAAAAGTCTCCAAGACATGGAAGCCTTCTGCTTTTTCAGTGTTTTTTTTCCCAGAACTCTTCTAACAGTTGGGCTGCATGGTTCAATTGTTTCATTTTGGTTACAAAGCCTCCAGAGTTCCCAGTGCGTAAATCTTGGTAATAACTGTGTTCTACCTGTGTCTGTAACAAGCCAGAGAAGCTGAGAAGATAATTTTTATGTCTCTAATTCCCCACTGGTTGGTCTTTGCTGTGTGCCTGGTGATGGCATACAGTCAAGCATACAAAAGAGGCTTAGTATTTCCCAGCATGCAGGGCAGCTGCAATTCAGCCCATTAATTCCTTCAGCCACAGGAAGAAGGCGTGCTAGAATCCTGCCACACAAACAGTGCCCACAAATCTGCCCTCTACCAAATCCTGCCATTTCTAAAACTGGGGCAACACAAACATTTTCTCATTGTATTCTAGATTTAATTTTTCAAGTCCTGTTTAGCTAGAGGTTGCTCCCCGTTCTGCTTAAAAAAAGAACCATTCTAAATAAGTCTAATAGAAACCCTGTATTTCAAATTACTTGCCCAAGGAAAAAGTACATTTCAGAAACCTTACTACTATATAAATGAGCTTTCAGTTCTGAATTCTTTTCTACACTCCTGTAGAACACATCTAATTGTCTAAGTTGTTAGAAACATTTTCTAAGTAATTTCATTTTCATAGAAAGGGTTTTGACAATAATTAGTGATCATCTTTCTTCTATTGATTATGATTAGTTTGTAGATCTTATTTTACTGAATTCACCTACTTATTTCTGTGACCCCAGGAATGGTTAGACATGTTTTATCCCATAAAACCAGTTTTGAGCAAAGGACTCTCTTAAATGTAATTTGCAATATTACTTTCTGATAGCGTTCTTTGCAATTAATCTTGACAGGCCAACAATTTGCATTTGCTGAAGGAATGTTGGACATTTTAGCTGCCTGTTCCTTCCGGGTATAAAGACAGTGTAATGCAATGATAGTAATGTAATCGGTTACAGGAGGACATTTAGGGAAACAGAATGATAAAGACTATGATAGCTGAAAGGGAGCAGAAGAAAGTAGAAATGAAAGTAATTGTCAAATTTGTTTCCTAATAGCCTTCTGTTAGGAGTACTAACACTTCAGACAAACACACTTCAATCTCTTTTAAACAGGCACAGACCCACAACAATGGCTTTGTCATCTAGAAGTTATATACTCAGATTATTACCTTCCAAGGGGAGTTGTGCTATTCCTTTTCATGAATGAAAGTCATAAAATTTAAATCACAGAATTACTTTAAAATTTTTCTTAAAACTTAGAAATTTATTTCCGGTAAAAAAAAATAGCTTTAGTTTTTAAAGCCTTTCCCATTCCCACCACCTTTCTAAATCACTGTGAACTTCTGGAGAAAAAAAAAAGCTCTATATAAACTTTTAGGACAGATAATAAAGCTCTAAAAGTAGAGTGGCTGTACTTTGTCTGACTAAATGGACATGCAGCACAGCAATTAATTGCAAAATTAAGTGCCTCCATAACTGCATGTTTAGGAACAAGTAAGAACACTTTTGATGTCTCTGTCCAACAGAATCAAAGCAGTCTTGCTTGGATAGCACTTTTGGATAGGATTTAAGCCCAGGGTTCTACTCAGAGATTAACTTTGAGCATCTCCAAGGATGGGAGTCCCTGGATATCTTTTCCAATGCTGCACCCCTCTCCTAGTGAAAAGATTTTTCCTAATGTCCAGACTAAATCCCAGGTACCACTGTTTAGTCCCCTTGTCCCTTGTAAGCAGACAGCACAACCAATCCCCATACACTCTCTGCAGGACACTCATGATTTTCTAGACTTCTGTTTCTTTTGTTTTATCTGTATCACATTCTTCCAAAGTAATCTCTTTTATAAATGGAAGACTCCTGTCCAATGAAACTGCCCTTTCTGTAAAGCTAGTGCAAATGACTCAAAAGATAGTTAGTCAAACTTTAACAAAACTAAGTATGAGAATGATTATTATGATTTGCAATTAGAGCATAATCTCTGAATGAAATTAAGCTTCCTATTGTTGTAGTGTTGGCTTCCCCCCCCCCCCCCATCCTCAAAAAAGAATTCTCTTTAAGAACAGAGTATCAATAGTTTTCAAAGGCTACTCTCTTTGGAGAAAAGCAGAAATATTTACCAGATCAATACAGTCCTCATGAATTTTCAGAAAAGAAGAGACTGTTTTCCTTAGGAATCGATAACCTTTTGTGACTGTAATGTATCATTACTCATAAGGAAATCTCAGAGATTCAATGTTTCAGTTAAGCTTTAAACAGCTATGGGGGTTACAAGACTCAAAATTAAATTTCTTCCCAGCATTATTCCTATGCTTATTTTATGCCGACAAAGTAGACCAGATAAATTAATTTCGGTCCTAATAAGAATATAGGTGAATTGCAAAAGCAATATACAGAAACATCATTTTTTTTTTCAGGTCCCACATTAAGTAAGTTAATTTTGAATATTAAGAGGGTACTATATCACTTCACCATGTAATAACAGTGATAAAGTATCTAACAATATCTGTATGAATCAAACAGACTTATTTTCCACTAAAAATGTTAATTCTTCTCTAATTAGTATTTATGCCAGAATTTCCCTTTTCCAGCCGGTCATGCCACACGTTATACAGTTAATTGTGCTGCCATGTAACCAATGCTGTTATACATACATAGAATAGTCAGAATATATACAGTAAGTCTGAGACTTCCCTAAATCCCATCACACACATCAGTTCTTCTGTGTTCCTCAGCTGTCTCTGGGTATGTTACTGGAATAATGTTAGTTTTGTCAAAACAATTCATTTTGCCCACTCCTGACTATGTACTACCCTGGCTTGTATAAAGTTCTGTGGGTTGGTTCATTTATTTTTTTCAGGACTACCACTTCCTGTTTTTATGACTGTTTGAAACCTTTCATTGCTCCCATGCAACTGGATAGGTTTGTATAATTTCTCTGCACGTCTTGTCCACAGACAAGAAGCAGAGAACATGTGACCTAGAAATATGGCACCCTAGATCCAGTTTCCTGAGCCAGAATCCATCTTATTCCAACATCACCCTGTTCAGTTAATTCTGGTGCATTATTTAGACCCCCTTGGCTATACCCTTGTGAATTTCTGGAGCATGTAACAATTTACATATAGTGAAGAAACTTTAAAGGATCTCAGGTAATAAAAATAATCCACACAGTGGGAACACAAATTAAGCCACAGCAAGATACGATGAGGATGCAAAGGCAAAAACAGTTACCAGATAATGTGAGTAGGGTTCTGGGATATGAGTTTCACCAGCCTACAGTGGTAAAACCACAAGCACAACTAACAAGTTTGTTTATTGCTTCTAGGTCAACTTGGTCAAATAATGCCAGCACAGATGTTTCTACACACAAATCATGGTTAAACTGCAAGCTGGATAATTGGGCCACAATTTGTCAAGAGTTGATCATATATGCAAAATTCTAACTATAGAATAGCCTTGTACAGTAACTTCTTTCACAGTTACAGATTCTTGTAGTTTACATTGCTCCAGTTGGCAAATTAAGCAGCAAACAGGAGGAAAATTTATTGTGAATTATTTTTTAGCAATTCTCCCAGGCAGAATATTCAGCAGTATTATTCAGATTGCCCCTCGGAAGCTTATTTTAACAGTCTTTTGTAACTCTGTTGGATTCCGATGGCAAGGAATTCATAGCCTGCATAAAAATGTTCTAGGTGAAATACGCGTATTACTCTAGCAGGCATATTAATTACTTTGATTACTTTTTTTAAATCAATTAAGTCCAGATAAGAGACTACTGCAATTCACATTGCACAAAGATTCCCTATGAAAACATTATAACAAATTATTAATTAATTATACATAAAATCTCTGATGCATATAGAAGCAACAGGTTTATAGATCATAAATTACACATTTTGGAGACTGCCAGTAGCACTCAGTACTGGAAAGTCCCTAATTTATATTTGCATGCTATTTAGATGTTAAGGATCATTCAGACAATAAAGATTTGGAAAAAGATAAAAAGAATGATTTCCAGTCTGTGACACTCTAGAGGGCCTCTGAGATCTTTTGTAGAAGCAAAATTTAAACAAGAAATGGATTTCGTATATTGCCAAGGACTATCAGTTGGGAAAACTATATTGCATTTTTCTCTGAAATAATCCAGGATTATTTTGGCCGTTGCATATAATCCCTTCCAAGTACTTCAAAGTATGTGATATTAACCTCCTGATATGGGACAGAAGTCTGAGCAAATAGAAAGAAAAATTGCCTCATTACAATCGAGAATAATGAAAGGCTAAATCAGGGAGAGAAAAAATCTGAGATTATGGATTTATCTTTACATTATTATATTCAAATTATTATTAATTCTACACTTGTCCAAGCATAAAGAATCACTGAAGAAAATAAATTGTGTATTTCCTGTCCAAAGCTCATTCCATTCTACCAGATTTATTTTAACACTGAGTGATCTTCCAGATGTGCACAGAACACTGTGTACCACCACTCTTTTCTAAAGCAATGTGCTTCAGAGAAAGATAAATATAATTTTCCTTATCACTAGAATTGGCTTAAAGTTGGGTACAGAGATGATCATCAAGGATGATCATATTTTTAAACAATGCACTACATTGAATTTTGGTGGTTCTTATGAGTCTTTTCCAACTTGACATATTGCATGATTAATATCAATCAACAACTTGGTTTATTAATATCTTAGGGTAACATTAAAGCACTTTAAACCAGATCAGTAGTTGCATCAAAACTATTAAGCCACTTATTCTAATATAGATTGTAGATACCTAAAAAGTTCACAATATTTTACTTAGTGCCTGAAATTTTACCTTTTTAAGACAGAGCCAAAAATCAATTGCCGCTATATGGTCCAGTGGTATTAATTTTTTTCTATTTCCTAGTCAGTGAATTTACAACTTTCCTTCCATTAAGATGGACCACATGATAAAAGGTCATGCCTTGTTGTCAGTGCTGAGTAGCTGTCTAATCAATTTAACTTCAATTTGTTCTCACAAGGAAGTGTCTGCAAGGGTGTGTGTATCAGCAGGGACAGCGGTGCGCAGTCTGCTGCCAGAGGACTGAGCCAATAACGCAACCAAGAGAACACAGATGGCCAGGTGTCTTCCTTTCCTTGGCACTGAGGGAGATGGGGAGGGACCCCTTCAGAACTGCATACACTGAGCATAGCGTGAGCACATTACCACAGGAGGGAACAGTAGCCTCACTGGAGGCCACTGTTTAAGGCAGATGTCATCCATTCCCACTGATCTGCATGGTAGGCACAGCATGGCTCACAGAATAGCACTCCTTTGAGCCACGCTGTGCCTGTTGTGCAGATAACGCCGAGAACAACACTCCTTCAAAATTATTGCCATTTATTAATCTTCAAAGAAATAGAACAGCAGCACATGACCCTTTACACCTCTTCCATTTACTCACTTGTAGTTACAGGACTTGAGGACTTTCCCTTCTCTGATTCCCCCAGCATGGTTCTATTTTTTCAGGGCAATAAATTTGCGCAATTTCTTTCTATCCTCCTAGCACTACATCAGAAAAAAACAACTAACCAAAAGCTTTTTATCTGTTTCAGGTCTCAATTTCCATGATCCAGAAATCTCTAGCTACCGTTTCAGCATTCCAAAGGTTCTTAAGACATACATATATAGAGAGAGGTATTTAGTCAATATAACTGTAATTTCTACAAAGAAAGTCAGTGGCTGCCTCTCACATGCAAACTTGGAGCATTTACGCAATGGATCGAAAACAAGGACCTTCCGTTTATTTTAATTGTGAGGTTTTAAATTTTTCCTTCTTCCATTCCAAAAATTTCTGTATGTTCTTTTCATGAGAACTTTAGATCAGATGTTCCCATGAATAGGTTAAGCCTTTTTAACTGCAGATTAGCCCATTGCCACGTTATTACAAAAGCAAAGTGCCCCTATCAAGAATTGCCTCAACTCCTGACCTCCACTGACATGGCAGAAAGTTGCTGTTTGGCTGATGGAGATCTTCAGTAACTGCTGAGAAGGGTCTTCTGTACCATGTAAGAGAAACACTTCCTTTTGCCTAAACATCCAATTCACAACATCCAAACCCAAAAGATAACTGTGAAGTAAAATGGAAGGAGTTGCACGAATACACTTAAAAAATGTTATGCAGACGACAAGAAAAACCCTAATCTGGAAAAAAAGGTCTTTAAAAAAAACAAACCAAAAAGTATAAATGTATCTTTCTGCTAAAATATCTTGCAAATTTTCCATATGAAATAACTTTAAGATCTGTATACTCTGAAATTCTATTTGTAACCTAGCTTCTATGGTTTGGCATGGCTTTAGAAAAGCTGAAGAAAACTGAAAAAGAAGCAAATATTTATACAAATAAAAACGGCTATGACTTAAAGGAGAGAGATTGTAGAAGCTGTATTTATGAGAAAAAATATTAAGACAGATTTAAACAAAGAACGTATCCACCCATGCTGTCTGTGACAGATGTCTTACCATTTGACAAGGACTGTTTTGGACACCAGTTTTATTTGTTTTAGCTAATGAACAAAAAACATTTTAAAATATTTTAGTTTAGAAAATATTACATCCTATAAATGCTTCACAGGTGATTATATAAGTAAACTGAATTATTCAATGCCTCTAAAGATGGCAGGAATATTATCATAGTTATAGAAATAAACATTAATGCAATTATTAGTAAGAGCTCTGCAACAGCAGGAAGATAGTAAAAATTAAAATATTCAACAACTTAAAGAGCATATTAGTGCTATTAGGATTAATCTTCTAGCCATGCAGGGGCCAAGGATATTACAGAATCATTTTCTTCCTTTCTATTTTCTGTGATTGACTCAGTAAAAAAAAACAAACAGATAAGATTCAAACTTTAAGGGATAGGAAAGACATAAAAACAGATTATTGGAAGAAGGTGTAAAACTTCTCAATTCTAAAAGGGAACAATATATAAGGAGGTAACAACTTCCACAAATAAATCACACCTCAACTACTCTTCCATCTTACTTTGCTTTTCCATTGCCTTTCATTTCTTCATTCCTTTGCTGAAATCAACATTGATGTGCTGGGATCATCAGTTTTGGAGGTCTTCTCAATTTTTTGACATTCAGAGACAAACAGCAAAAATTCTGTCTTTGCTTTTTTCAATAAAGGGTGGGAGATACTCTATTTCCCCCTGAAAATTACTGTCTTACTGACACAATCAGTAAATTCAACTAACAGCTGAAAAAAAACCATTAGCATACACAAATGTGTGTGTAAGTATTACCTTACCTTAAATATAACATGCATAAATACCAAATTTTTCAATTTCTTGGATCTAAAACTGTAATTTGCAAGTGACATATTATTATCTGCTCTTGTACATTGTGCTAATATACAGGACATTTGTCAATGTTAATTTCTTTTGATGCAACTATTAAAGCTGTGAATTGTCTGCATTGGCTGAATGTCTACAAGACAACAATTCAAAGAAGTTGCATTTCTCACAGGAAGTTCAGTAATTTTCAGTAAAATCGAAGAATTCGTTTCAATTTTATCTAATCCCAAAACAAGTTAAACAGTATTAAATTGTATCCCATGGTGTGTATTATATAGTATGTGGACTGCTTGAATAATATTATCCCGTTTAAAGTGCACATTAGAGGGTTTTTTGTTGAGTTACGTGTTAAGATAAAGGCACTCCATGGCAAACTTTGTGCATCAAACAGGAAATGCTGAGTTTCAGGGACTCACAGAAAGCCTACAGCCACAGCAGAGGGGACTGCATGAACCAGGCTCTGAATGTCTGTCAAAGCACATTCAGATAATTTTCAGCACTGAACACTAATCTTGCAGACTCTTCTGACCAATTCCTAGATGCAGGAATTTGCTTCTGTGAAAGCCATAATTGATTTAATAAATGAAGATTTTTCATACTTAAAGATTTTGTATCACCATATAGGTCTCATCATAAAAGAACCTCTAGTGTTTAAGGGTGGCTTCACAAATATTTGGTAAACTGCCTACTAGACTCAACAGGCAAGATGCCCCAGGGGCTCTGGGACTTGGAATTTGAGATTAAAGAAACATGTCACTTTCGTTCTGATATTTACCTACAAAGCCCATTTGAATTTGTTTTCAAGATAAAGAAATCTTGAAATATCCCTCAGAATCATTAGCTATATATTTTTTCTGCAAAATGTGCAAAACTAAAATAGCCTGTGTGTCAAACAACAACTATTCTCATGTTGTAAACCCAAAAAGAAACATTGCAATCCTCTATTTCTAAATCTTAGACACAAATCCCAGAAAGGCTGAATAAAGGTGCTTTTTGCTCCAAATAGGGAGGACACAGAGCTGGAATGAACCTTCCAGACTGGGTGGAATTGGTTTAAAAACTGAATACAAATTGCAGTTGCAGTACCTGTCCCTTGCACTGTCACCAGCCTTCCCAGCCTCTGGCCTCAAGTCTTGCGAAGTTTGAGAGAATTTTACCAGAACTGTGAACAGGATACCAAATTCAGCAATATTCAAAGAACTGAAAGCCTGGCTTTTAAGAATACAGCCTTAGCATTCCTAAGTGATTATTCCCTTCGTTGTAATTTTTTTTTTTGTTATAACTGAATATTGATACAGAAAATTTCTTTTATGACAAAACTGTGATCTGTAAAGAAATGCGGGAAAGCAACAGAACAACAAGAAGTCCAGGAAAAAAACCAAAAACAGTACCAAAATCTTTCATTAAGGAAACAGTATCTTAATTCTGGTTTGAAGTGGTTGAAATTAATTCAGGGATTGATAAAAAGACTCTATAATAAAGACTTCAAATGCTACCAAAACCAGCTTGTTTCCATTCTGAATGTCTCTTTTATTTGTAAAGACTGGCATTACAATTGAAAAGGACTCAAAATGGAGTAATGTACACATCATTGGTGTTTCATGATGCAACTGATGGAGTCCCTGAATGGATATTGCTTCAGCTTTGCTTTTAAAAAATAATTTAACAAGAAAATCTTCAACTCCACTATCGATCACAGGTGGCAGAAATAAAAGAACGAAAAAAAAAATAGAAACCAAAATTACTGTCAAATTCATAACATATACATTGTTGGTTGATGACACTTGTTTCAGATGTACAATAAAGCCCACAACACTTTATTACTATGGATATAATTATTGTGAATGTTTTTTCATGTTGATCAACTTGTTTCTGAAGGTTGTTTTTTGTTTGTTTTAAACTTGCATAATAAACATGCAATGAAACATTTCTTGTTAAAGTGTTTTTTGCAGCTGTCTTGTGTTCATACAAAGATTTCATAAAGTAGCAGTGTTGTATCAGAGCATTACCAAAATAAGAGCAAAAGCTAAAGAGGAAGGTAAATGTGAAATGAACTTGATGAGAATAACCTTATCTTGTCCTGAGACACTCCAGTCTTAATAAAAAGATGTGCACAATCAAATCCCTTCCTCCCAAACCTACCAAAACCACAAAATAAATATTAAATTGGAAGGGAAGACAAAAAGGAAAAAAAAAATTATGTCATCATGCACTCATCTTCTGCATAGCTCAACCCACATATAGTAAGGCACTATTTCCCCACAACTTAGTGTCCACAACAATCTTTTACAGTGATCTGTGAACTACATATAGTTCCTTCCAGGATGATGAAATAAACAGACCGAATGAGTGTTGCTACCATGTCACCCCATGTGTGATCTTTTAGACAAGGGCATCATCTGGCAGTTTCAAAAATAAGCTGTCTCAAGTCTCTACTTGTGTGTGCATGTTATGTATAGGGACATCTTTTGTCTGTGCAAGTGGTTGGTTTGGTTCCAAAGTTGCTGTAATTTTTCATTGTTCTTTACTCCAGTGTTCTCAAAGCAAATACACAAGAAAATAAAAGCGCAATTGAGTCATTAAAAACAGAGCTTTGGTGCTCCAAAATGCACACAGCTTTGGGGATTTAAGAAATCTTTTAGACATTCTCAAAAGAGCTGGGAAATACAAGGACATTTTTGTCCAGAAATCCTCATTTTTGCCTAGTTGAGCTGGTCTTCATACTGTTTTCGGAAGCAATCACCAGCAGGGAAGAACTCCCAGCACCGTTCTTGATACATTTTCCATACATATGATTCCTGAAAGAAAAACAGATTAAATTATTTAACTTGATTTAATGAGAGAGTATCAACAATTACTTTTTTTTCTCTTTTATTTGTATTTCACTTTACTTTTTTTGATTCTGTTCATGTCAGGTTGTTGAACATGAATCTACAAAATCATGTAAATGATTCTGATCAGTTTAGAACAGCTTTTAGGTTTTTGTCACCTGGTCAGAAATAGAAATGCATGGAAGCTAACTAGTTTAGTTCTTTTTCACATCGAGGACCACTGTAAAGCTCAACTAAAGCCAGCCATAAGACAAATACCAGGGTGTGCAGAATATTTTCTTTCACAGAAATTTGACTGAATTTTTGCATCAGTCATTTCAAAACATGTCTACAAATAATACATAAACCAAAAAGACCTTCATAGTCAGTATTTTCTGAGTCAATTACAATTGGTATTTTTTTTCCTTCTGTTATTTGTTAGGGTAGGCTTCTGCCTCCAGAGAAGAAAAGAATATGTGAGAGACATTTTCCATATTGCAGAGACCAGAAAAGAATGTGTCAGTTTATTTCTATTTTAATCACACCACTTAAATGTGGTTTTTATTATGCACATGTCATGGCAGAAATGGCATGTGTTACACCAGTTACAGAATTATAGAATCATTTAGGTTGGAAAAGACCTTTTAAATTATTGAATCCAATCATAAACTAGGGCAAATTTCTTAGAAGTTATGTAGTATGAAGTACTCTCATTTTTCAAACTGTCATGTAACAATATCAAAACAGAGTAGTTAGTAGAAACCTGTCTTCAGTGAATACAGTAGGACACACTGCTAAGAAAAGGGAAAACGCAAATAAAAAAGACTTTTAAAAATCTTAGTTAGTGTGACATTCTCAAATGGCAAATGGATGTTCAAAAATAGCAAAGCAAACAATAAATTTCATAGTGGACACAGCTGAGTTTTATGCAAAGAAGATGATTACAGGACACATGTTGGAGTTCAGGAAGAGTAAGTTACATAGATTTATAGCAAATCATCTCTCTGACCCAAATCTGTAGGGCTAGATATGTGACACTGTTCAATTCTTTTGGGTTTTGATCTGCAACACAGGAACATTTCCTTAGTCAGCTGAAAGACTAACAGTAATGAAAAAAAAAAGCAGATTGTAAATTCAATTCATTTTCTTAGGGACTTTTAATATACTTAAAGGAAGTTGAAGGGGGCACCAGAAGTCTGAAAGAACAGAGAAGAATAAAGAAGAAATCTGAAAAAAGTTCACATAGTTTTCATTTTAAATACATGCACAAATTCCTTCATATAGACTTATTCAGGAATGCAGACATAGAAGATTACAAGTAGATTATAATAATAAAAGACAAATACTATTAAAAAAAGAATCAAAAGGGAGAAATGAAGAGTGCTGCTTTCACAGAATGTTTCAATGCTGTGTTTCTCATTATTTTTGTTTATAGTTTGTATTTATATTTTGTGCAAGTAACAATTTATAAATAACAGGTCAGATACCAAAAAAGGAATAGGAAGTGCTACAGAAGTGATACTCCCTAACATTAAGCAACCAAAGTCTTGAGAATTGCTCAGAAGAATGAGAATTATGTTCCATATCATACAGGGAGCTATCCATTAGAAAAATCTTAGTTCTTCCAAGCCTGAATGATTTTTATTTTAGAATCAGCTGACAGTAATAGAGTTGGCAAACCTACCTGTCCTGTATGCTCTGTTTCATCTTTGTTAATAAGATACATCAGAAAAAACCTACAAGCAAAGAAACAGCTATTATGAATAGAGTGTTTGGAAACATCAGTCAACCCCTAGGGAGAAGGATATTTTTCAGTATGTACAGTAATAATGCTGCTCATGGACTTACAACTTTCACAGTTCTATTTATGATAATATTCTGAGACAGATTAAACACTTTCTTGACACTGTTAACATTCCTTATACAATGAATAGTATGCTAAAATGCATGATATTCAGTTTGACTTACTGTAGTTAGCAACTCAGTTTAAATGAAGTTTTTCTAAACTTTCTAATCTGAAAAATACAACAGACATTTTCTTGCCCATGAAAACCCATTTGGAAGCAGACAGAAAATGGTCATTGGAAATTTCTTTTTTCTTCTTCCCACACTGAATAAAAAACGCTGAAGATATCTAAGAGATTTCTGTTGTTGAAATTACAGGTAGGGGATATTTTAGTAGCGCATGCAAGATCAACATGAGGCGAAAAGAACTTGTAATTTAAAAAAAGACATTCATTTTGAGGGTTTGAGCTGACATTCACTGGGCGATAATTTCAAAATTCTGCTCATAAGAGACATTCTCTCCAAACATATGTAAAAAATAAAATATGATCATGCACAAAAAGAAAGAAAAACAATTTCTCAGGCCAAGGCACTTTAAAGCAAGTATGCTATAGCATGCTATTTGTTCAGTACTTAGTAAAAAAAACCCCATATGATAGTGCTTTCAATGCATTTCAATGTTTGCACAACCTGTTTTTCAAGTAGAAGTTTTTTATAGGCATGTCTGACTTTGCAGTCTCATTATTTTGTGCACATACAGTGCCACTTTAAAAATGCAAAGATACAATCCATCCCCTGCTGTTGCTCAGCTGGCAACAGAAGAAACACGCGGGTCACAGAGCAGCAGTGGATTCTCCAGGCAGGACCGACCAAAAGCCCTGCCCTTCTTTATTTACCTATTTTTATAGGTTTCTAAGGACAGTTAAAGATTGGTGAAAGGGGTCAACACCCCTAAAGGTTTACAGGACAAAGACATGGTTAATTATCTTTCTCCACCCCAGGGAAAGGAATGAAAAACAATTCCACAAGTGCAAAACAATCCCGGCCGGTTAAGAAAAACAAGGACCATGTTTACAGAACAAGCATGGGAAACTACAGCTACAATGTTACAACTTATGGGGCCCTGTAAAACCAGGGCAACACCCTGCTTCATACTGTCAGCACTAGTATAAAATACAGTCTGGCACTGGATTTTCATATGTGAGAGGAACAGTATGATACAGTGGTTTCAGATCTGATAATTGGCTTTATTTCCAGATATAAGAAGATTGAGTTTAGTGGTCACTGGTGTCCTGCTTGGATTTTCCAGAGATGGATCTGATGGCCTTGGCTGATCCCTCCCATCTCCAGCCCCTCATTACAGTTCCCCTACCCCCCTTTGTCCCTGGTTCTCTTAGTCAGCCTCAGAACTTCACATAAAATACTTTGTCCAATGTAAGTTTTTTTGCCTTACTCCTGTTTTTGTTCTCACTTTCCATCAGTCTCCAGGTCAGGTCATACTGCTCCGCTGTACCTTACACACCTCATTCAATTTCACAATTTATATGGCCTCTGCAGCCACATATCAAGTTCATTTCCATCTACAAGCTCATACAAACTTCTTGTGCCACAACCAAGCTGGAAAGCAGGATGTGAAATTTGTTAATTTCCTGCTGCCACTGCCACAGAATTATACATTCAGAAAGTATAATCAAAGCCAAACAGTACAGACTATTACTTATGCAAGAGAGTTAATCAGGTACCTGCAGAGGCTGCAAGGATCATGAGTTAGTGAGGAGTGCATTTTTACTGTACTCACAAATAATTGGCCAAGTTGTGCTCCTGTAGTGTGTGTGTTTCAAAGCCATGAGGCACTGTATCAAAGTAGTCATTTCCTATTCCACAGATAAAGCACTTTGTCTAGAAGAAAGAGCAGAGAGCACTTCAACACTACATATAACACTTGCCCTGCTTTCAGAAAAGGCCAAAAAAGGTAACCATTTTCCTGAAAATGGCAGTGCATCATATATAGTATGCCCTGACCAAAAAGACTTTTCTTTTAATGATTCAGACTGGGTACCTCAGCAAAAACACTTGAATAGAAATTTAGCTACCATCAGAATAGCTTCCTACTATTTAAAAACATAAATTTTTGTCAGCCCTAAGTGAAGAGGTATCATGTGACAAAATGGCATACAACGGTCACAGCTGACTTTTTTAATGTTAAGCAGCACTTACTGTGACACATGGCAATATTTACCTCAATACATGTCTATGCTCCAAGTTCACATTACAAAGCACAGCTGCTCTGCAACACTTTCCTGACTTGTTACATTTATACTTCAATAACAGAACAGAAAACCATAATGTACAAGATACTTTTCCACCTATAGTAACCAAAGAAAATAACATCTGAGATGAAATGTAACATGACAGCGTTAACACCTTCTGTTAGAAACCTCTAGTTTGAAAATCCAAAAGACTTAAATAGCCACAGACATGCAATTCATTATAATTCACATTGCGTGATATCAGACCATGTACAGGACTGTATTTTCCTCTTAGTTTGAAGACCTGTCCACTAGCTAAATCTTATTTTGATTGAAAATACATATTCATGAAATCTATGAAATACCTATGGTTCAGCAACTGAACGCTCTTACCTCCATATCTTCCTTAACTTGCTCTTGCTGATCTCTTAACTCACCAAAAGCATCAATAATTAAACCTAGGGTTTAAATTAAAATCATAGTTAATGTTCAAGAACAGAATTTTGACAAGAAATATTTGGAAAGCCAGGGATTACATAACTCTGATAAAGAATATTAAATGAGAATCTTATGCAGAAATAATAGAAGCCAATATACATTCCAAAGACAACAAAACCATAAAGAAAAAAGAGCAAGCCAAAGAAACACCAGTAACACGGCTGGCAGTACCATTTTGAATTATAAAATGGGACAAGCAGACTTCTGTTTTATTCCCAGTGCTCTAATCTTGACTTAGAACATTAAGATATACATGGGTTTACAATGATTAGGGCCCTACTATAGAAAAAATACAAGTGTACATTTAACAGAGTTCAGATATATCACATGGCAGAAGCAGAGAGGCCCAGAGCTCTGTGCACCCTTTCTCAAGATGGTTGCCATGTAATACAAGGTTCCACTATTGGAGCTCTGACAAAACTAAGGAGTCATTTGAGGGAGATACAGAAAGAAGAAGAATCACGGGCTCTACGGCTCAGATTATAAACTGCTTATAACCTCCCCTTCACTTACTCTAATACAAATAAGGACTAACTCCACAATGACTATTGACACTCCTGTACTCAGAGGTTGACAGTTAAGGACTCTGTTCTTCAGCCACTCACAAAATGAAGAAACAAACAGTATGAGATATGCCACTTCAGGGTTTTAAAAAATTTTCCACCTTCCCCAAGCTCTTTAAAAAAACCTGTTGCTTGAGTAAGAGTAATAAACAATTTACCACAAGCTCAAAGTTGCCTTTTGAATTTCCTTGTACTGAGTGAGAAAGCACTCTTACTACTGTCAAAATTATCCTGAATTAGCTGCCAGCTGACAGAAAGCAATGAGGTATCAGTATTTATGACAGCAAGTGAATCCATCAAAAATATTTACCAATTTTTCCAAAACTGAGAACATATTTCTGTTAACTTGTGCAAACTTTAATTAAAAATGACCTTTTGAACATTCTTGAAAACATTTTAAAGGTACAGTATGAAAGCAGACGGGGGTTTAAGTACTGTAGTAATGACAATAAACATAATCAATGTAAACATAATGAAGAAATCCTTGACATGCCAAAATAAGGTATTCACTATCCAGATTACAACAGTAAGAAACACTATCAGTCAAACAGTTTCACTGAAATCTAATCTACTGGCAGCTAACTTTGCACTGTCATTAACCAGGCTATACTAAAGCTTTCATATCAAGCACCTTTCTTTACTCTTAGACATTGTTCAAATAAGCAGGCATCACACAATACTGCAATTTTTAGGTAATGAAAGATTAAAACTCTTAAAGCTATGGTCCAATTTTCCCACCACTATTACCAGTCTGAAGATTTGCCAAATAGTCAGGAAAATTAGATGTCGGCAGGGGGGATACTGACAGCAGTACTGATTTTGTCCACAAAAGTTCATGTAGGATGGGTTACACTGAAGGATAATTTTAAGTTTTGCCATGAGATTTCTACAGTAGGCTTTTAGAAAGGGCAATGACAAGACAGAAACTGCACTGACACCTGTATTCTTAGACCAAAGAATGTATTTTGTTTCTATTGATCCAGTTAGAGCCTGTTGATTTTACTAACACTCAGAAGGGCAGTGTGTAAGTATGGGTCAGCTGGTGTGATTTCCTATATAAATCTGTCCTTCATGATCTGCCCTGCTGTTCTATCTGAATCTTAGGTTTGTGATTATCACTGCACTAGGATTTTTTACTGCTAAATTATGCTTTCAGTCCCACTGTGGGTAACAAATGCATACCTTGGATAATTGCAAGCAGGATGACAATCACAAAGAAGAAGAAAGTGATGTCGAAGATAATTCGATAGATTTCATATTCATCTCCTGCTGGATCTTCTATTTCATCACCAATGCCTCCACCTGCACGTACTCCAACGTACATATGAAACATGTAGCACTACAAGAGAAAAAACAAAGGGATACAAAGGCTGTTAGCAGCTAAAAGCAAAAATACCCACTGTTACAAATTCAGTAATTGGTAGAACTGGTCTGTGGTCGAGGAACTATGCCATGTCAAGCCATCTTCTCTCCTTTGAGACTATGCATATTTCTGATGGAGGGGAAATGCTGCTGTGCAGCTGAAGCTGCAGTATTTCATGTTCTGTCATTATATAGCAGTTCAGTGAGATCAAAAGTTCAACAACCAGAAGCTCAGCAGCACCCCATGATTCATGTAAAATCATTTCAGCAGTGTAAATAGGAAATATCATCACCACCATAGCCATCTCCTTTTCCAATTTCCTACCTCAAAAGTGAATAACTATTCCCGTTTTCAGTGATTCAAATTCAAATTTAAAAACAAATAAACCTCCTCCCCCAGCCCAAAATAAAATAAAAGAAAAACCAGAATGAAGCAAAAAATGTTTGTGAATGCTTGTGCAGAGAATAGGCTGATGATTGAAAATGCTGAGAATAATACTGTGAAACTACGATAAGAAAAGTTATATAATAGGTCTGTCAGTATAGCTGCCTGGGATGCTGACAATACAAAATTTCCAGTTTTATCATGTTATAATTTAATAGAAAATTATGGTATCACTCTCTAAAGGTCTAGAGCAGGGGATTGGTTTTTTTCTTTAAGCAGCTTTGCAAACTAGAGATCAAGGGTTCTAACCCTCCATCAAAAAACAGTGATGACAGTAACTAACTCCTAAAACATAACCGTACAAAAAATCCATTCTTCTATTTCTGTGCCACACTACCCCCAAAATCCCTTCTGTAAGAAACTGATATACTACTATATAATGCTGAGTGACCCTAGCCTGAAAAATCTAATATTTTCTAGAGACAGTTCATACTCCAAGACTGAAAGGTAATAATTAACTTAATGATTGAATGAAGTGTTACTTATCTAAAATGTTTCAGCTTTTTATTTCTAAAAAATTATGTATTATTTATATTCATTTTCTTTTAGATCCCATTTCAAGTCTTAGTGTTTTTACGGAAGACAACCCTGATTTTACAGCATATCACATGTTATTCTAACTCATCCCTGTACAATATTATAGCCTCGTAGTACGTGTATTTTCCGAGAATTACAGAGCAGGCCGGGTCAGAGTGACTTCATGAGGTCTCTGCCCCAAGCAGGGCCCACTAAAACCTCAGAAAAAATCGTTTTGGGCTTTATCCAAGTCAGTTCATTACAGCCTCCCAAGGATGGAGACTGCAACACACTGTCTGAGCAACCTGATCCATTTCTCAGCTGCCCTCAAGTCAGAACATTTTTCCACTTTATGTCCACAGTCTCATGCCATGCACTTCCTGTTAAAAGCTTGGATTTGTCTTCCCAATCATCTTTCTGCAGACACTGGGAGCTCTTCTTATGTACCTTCTACCCTGAGACTTTCTCTTCTCTAGGCCGAAGAAGCCCAATTCCTCCCACCTCTCTTCCCACAGCAAGTGCTCCAGCACAGGACAATTTAACAGCCTTTCGCTCATTCATGTCCCAGTTTATCTGGTAAAGAAGGAAACTATGAACCAAACCAGACAGAAGTATAGACACACTACTCTGCTTCAACAGTTTATCTATTTATTTGGCTTTCAAATGTTACCTACTCCCTGAAAGAATTCAGGTTACACAGAATACTGAAATATATTTAACTGTTGTACATGATTGCTTTTGGAGAGATATTAAAGGCAATGCATCTTAGAAATTCTTTGTGGTTTAAGCTCTACTACCACCCATAACTCTAAAGCCTGGCACTGCATTACTAAGTACAAAAAATTTGCTGGTTCTGGACACAGTGGTTACAGAACTGCCTATTAAAGATAACTATGGCAATTCATGCGAAGAGAAACAGATGGATTTCTAAGCTGAAACAAGTGTTTAGGTATTTGCATTACTTATGAAAATGCTTGCCTATAACTGACCCTTCTCCTGAATGATCTGTCAAATTTCAAGATTCAGAAGTGCTGCCCTTTAGCCAGCTCAGCTTCACAGCTTGTAGTTTTGAACAACTATAGCAAAGTATAGTACCACATTTCTTCTATTCCTTTATAGATGAGTTTATTGAGCATACACAAGATCTATATTTTTGTTGAGGATGTTCATCATATTTTTCCCTTTCCTTTCAATTGCAGTCTTTCCTGCCTGCTGGCTAATGATAAGACTGTATGAATACCAATTAACAAGAAGATCAGGACAAAACCACAACAGCTTGGGAAAAAGCCCAGAAAGCAAAATAAGACTTACTGTTAGCATATCATCACATTTCATGTCTGGCATATCACCATCTTCACTCTTGTTGTAGAACTTGCGGAAAAAATTGAATGCCACGACTGTATACAAGTATACCACTACTGCCAGTAACCCCACTGTTAGGACAAGCTGGAAGACAAAATTACAGAATGGGTGTAACACCCCTATGGGATTGTGATTTACCTTTTCTTTCAAAAGAAAGGAAAAAAAAAAAAAAAAGAAGGAAACTAACAATAAATTGTATGTACTAGCAGCAGGAAAACTTTTTCTCTTTATGTATTTTTGTAATATTGAGTAATATATTTGCGCATTTTCTTGCAAACATTGGGCATTTCATTTTATTTTGAACAAAGATTATATTTCAGGAACATAATTACAAAGACAAGTCATATAGTTAGATGCACACTGAAACAATCCATTAGAATCATTTACAATCCCCATAGACAGGTAAAAATATCTGAAAATTCACTACCTAATAGTAATAGTACAGTAGTAATTGCACTACAGTATATCTACTAATTTAACAGGGAAGAAACTTTTTGTACATGTATGAAATCACATATAAAAAACCCTGTTCCTAATACTTTAATATCTCAGAAAAGCAGCAACAAGTACTCCACTGCTCAACTGCAGCATCATTCAGATTTTGCTCTGAGCTTAGTGGAAAGCAGCTGGGAGCGAGCTTTAGTATCCTGTAAATTGATATTTCACTTGTGTAGCTCCCAGATCTAAAAAGTTCCTTATAAATAATACCTCTTTAATTCATAGGTAATTTGCTAAAACTTCAGTACTATTTTTAGAAGGGAGAATACTTATATTATTATATTAGCTGACCTGCTGGAAGATTTTCTGAGGAGACCAAGGATGGCTTTTTGACAATCTGAAATAGTTTACAAATTCCTTTGAAATGGGGAAGCCATCAGCCTTGAGGAACACTGAGTCTTGGGTTAAATTAAATGTCATTTCTACAACAGATCTCAGTAGATGAAAAGCCTTAGTTACTTTTTTTTAACTTAAAGCAGAAACACACCTACAGATTCTATAGTTTAAGAAGAGATTTCTCATCATCCAAGAGCTGAGTTTCTCAAAAGGCCTCTAACAGAATGACTGAGACTAAAGCAGACCTTTCTTTAGATGAATCTTGAAAAAAGTTTAAACAGCAACTTTATGAAACAGTTGCTCATAACAGCTAAGAGACTGTCAATCCCAGTCCCTTTTTCTTTTGCTTACAAATCTCATTGTCTAGTTTCCTCATCAACTCAAGTTCCAGAGTTCATGATGAAAGAACAGTGCTGTTATCAACCTGCAGAATACCACAAGTCCTGAAGTGATCTTTCCTGTGTACTCTTTAAGTAAAAAAGCTGAGAAGAGATGAAAGTTGATACCTGTTTGCCATTGTGGGTAACTGATGACAGGATAGTTCGTAATGTCTTGAATCCCATTGCAATGTCAAGGAGATGAGCAGCAAAGAAAAAGTTGTTGTAATGGCCAAGGACTGACATGGTCATGTACCACGCTAGGTAAAGGAAAGACTAACAGAAAAAACAAGTACATTCAAAATAAAACTCATGGCTTTCATCTGTAACTTAATTCAAGACAATAAGGAAAGTGGTAAGACATTTCTCAAAAAAGCTTTTCTTTAAATAGAAAACAGTTCTTTTTAAACAGAGAACTTTCTAGGTATCTTTGAGAATTTTCATGCAAAAATATCAAATCCTCAAATACTTAGTCCACAAGATATGGGCAAAATCAAGAAATTCAGAATTATGTTGCAAAAACTCATTTTAAAATTCTTAAAGGTTTTTCTGATTTAGTTTTTTATTAGTTTCTAAATAATTACATTAAAATGCTACTTCCCAAAGTTAGTTAATGACAATTATACAACCCTGCTAGCAACAAAAGAAATTTTATAATAAATTAAACTTACTAAAATTACTATTTAAACATATAATCCTTATTTAAATAACCACAAACGTTTATTTCATCTGTTCCTCTATCAATTAATTTTTATCATACTTAAGTACATATTTAGAAGAGAAATTACACTCCATTCCTTAGAAAAAATACTAGTCCCTAATAAACACTGTTTACAGATCATGTTGTCTCTAGACCTGGAGACTTATTGTTTCCATTTTTCCTGAGTACATTCAGATTACACTTTCATTCTTTGTCTGTCCTAGTTCCAAAATAAAATTTTCCCCAACCATTTTTCTTACCAGTAAAATAAGTGGTTAGGCAAGCAATGGTAAGACATAAAAATCATACAATGACTGGCTTCTTAAACTGCATTTTAGCATTCTTCTTTACCACTCCTTGTGGTTTTGCTTTCAAAGATTCCATTTTTCAAATCATTAAAATAATTTGCATCATTCTGTGGCACATCTTTCTATTGGTTTCAGTGATACAAATTCAGCAACTCCATATACATTAACAATATTGATCTGACTGTGCTCCAGGAATATTCAAGTGTTCATAAAATTTATGAACAATATGAGAAATGACAATCAGCATTTTTAGTCAGTTTGCTAGTTCTACAGTGCAGCACTTGCTCATTGCTTCTAATAAAACATATCAGAAAGGGGACAGGAACTGACTGAGGTTCTACAGAGTACTACTAATGTAACTGTGTAAATATTTTGACAAGATTTCAAGATTTTCTTCAGGCAGTAATATAAATATAATCCAGAGTATTTCACACCTCTCATTGAAGTACTTTGCATTAACAAATGCGTATTTTATTTTAGAATATGACTGTATCTATATATGTATATACTGAGAAACTTACATTATCAGTGAAAACAACACCTAATTTCCACATCTGATACTTAACATCAATGGAATTTAGCCTGCAAAGATTAAAAAAAAAAAAAAAAGCATTTTATAGCAAAACACAACTGGAGAACATGAAACACAATCTGTAAGAAGTGTATTGTCACATAACAGGAGTCAATAGTTGATCTATTTCTCCAAAAGCTGAAATACATCAGAACCTTGTTCTAATTCACATTTTTACTCTGGAATTAATCTGTCAAAAAAAAAAAAGGCAAATATCAATTTCATAAGTACTGTTTTGAATTCATCAGACCTAATGCTGATTGATTTCTACAATGTTATCACGCACACAAGAAAAATAAACTGTCTTTAAAATCCATGGAGTAAAAAATATTTTCTTTTCTTTTTAATGACACCCACCTAAGCCTGAAGTAGCGGTCAAAAATGGTAACTGAATTTGCACCCTAAAATGCCAATTCTTTACCTTAATTTTTATAGCATACCTTGAGTGACACAATTGGATGACATTAAAGACAGACAAATTTAAATCAGATGACTATCAGAGCTTGTTCAGAAAACTGACCCCTTTTTCTACAGATGTAAGAAAAATCATTAATGAAAATACGGTAATTCTTACCAGTTAATGAGTTTTAATATAGGTGCTTAGGAACATCTTCTATTAATGTTACTTTTTGTAAAATGGAAACCATCCCATCAGATAAAAAACAAAAGTCCTTCGCAAAAAAGATGCAAATCTCAGGCTATTTTTCCAAAGGAAAGGGAGAGAAAAAGTAGGAGCTAGGGGTCAAGGAGACCTGTTCACTTGTATTGGGAATTAAAATACTGTGCGGGCTGCCCTTCCCTTCTGTGTTGTGAGACACATGGGTATCTGCACCAGGTCACACTACTCTCTATTTTCTTCCCAAAGTACTGCAGTAAGGGGTCAATTCCAATGCTTTTCCCACCTCTCTCTTCACTGCATGGTAAATATATGTCAAATTTGGAATCTGGAATATGTGTAAATTTTAGTAGCTTCATTAGTATTCACTCTTGAAACTGTAAAAAGTGGATAAATGTACCTTCCTGAAGCATATATTTTTTTATGTGACTGGTTCTGCAAATTTTTATCATAGATTTTTATTTTCCTGCCACATATTCATCTGTTAGGAGTATGGAATGATTCCTCCAGGGAGAACATGAAAGATGGATGAGGTCATAAATTTTTCTTAACTGTATACAACATGGAGGAGATATTAGAGATGTTAAAAAAAACAGGCATCCTGCAGACATGATTCTTAAACTAAATATTCCATCAGCCTTCTCCAACTGCTTCATTCTGGTCTGTTTTTACAAGATGTTTATTCACAGAAACATTATTTAAATGTTTTTCCCTTCATATGAGTATGAGCACACAGGGAAGGGAAAGTAGTTTTATTTTGTTTTTATATCAATAATATAAGTAGTAGGCTTTTTTCCTAAACTCAAGCATGGGTCCTAGTATAATCCAGCAGGAGCAAAACAGCATGTAAGAAAGCATTCTGGAAAGTACTTCTGCCACAATATTAAATTTGGCTTAGTACTGAAATGCCATGGAGTCCTTGAGCTTTTACACTGCACCTGATTGATTGTTCAGACAGCCTGGTTTATTAATATCCGTATTTTATATAGATGGATAAAAGAGACAGCCTTACAAAATCAGTTCTTGCTTCAATGCAATTCTTACCTACTGCCTACTTCTCACAGTCCTTACAAACCTATAGATAAAATGTTGCTTTTAAAGAAAGCTTTAAATAAACCCTTACATCAGAATCTCTGTAGCATTAGAATTCCATCTGTTAAAATATATTCTATCTAGTTGAATACCTTCTTTATAACGCAAAACTGGAAAAAATATTTTTGCAGTGCTTTAAAAAAACTGAGGATGCCCCTGCCCTACAAGGGAGAATTTACTACTCTGAATATCTAGGGACTTTCCTTTATTTCTGTCCCCAAATGATAAACAAATGCATAGTTTAAGGAAAACAAATTATAAAAGGATGTGAAGATTAATCATTTGATTCCCTAATTTTAGTGGTCACTAACCCTTAGTTTTTTTCCATCATTTCTTTATAATCAGAACACACAGTGACATTTTTGCCCATTCTTTCCAGCAGACCTGAACTGAGAACTTGAAAAGGAGGTTCCAGTCCAGTTGTAATGACACTATTTAAAGAGTGAGAATGTGATGCATTCAAGCAGCTGCACACTAAACTGAATCTTCATATATAAAAACCAGAGGAAACCTGCATATACATTGTCTATAATTAAATAAATTTATTATATCATTCAACAAAAGAATTGGTTTCTTACATAAATATACATAAATAAGCAACAGATATTTAGTCTGAATGACAAACCTTGAACACTTGATTTTAACTTGCAAAAACCCCAACAAAATAAAAAACAAGAAACAAAAAAAAAAACCATCACAAATAAACTGTAGGCAAATACTTACACAGCAGAAAAGGAGCTATCTTTCTTTGGTTTCTTCTTTTCTCGAGCATCGCTAAAATCAAGAGCAGCTTTGTCCATTCCTAGTAATTCACTGATCCTGTCACGGCCATAGAACTCACCATATTTATCCATTACCTAAAGTTAGAAGGAATATTCAAAAATATTCATCAGTGGGGTAGATCAGCAGTTATTTGGCCTGGATCTTGGAAGACAAGAGGTTTAACATCCAAGGAGCCAGACAAAGTGCTTCATGACTATGGATGACATTGTGATCACAAGATCTTGAACACAGAGTTACAACAAAAAATTTTCAGTGAATTCAAACTTTCCTGTATCTCTTTCTTAAAAAGGTTAACATGTTTCATAAGTAATTTTTCTGGAAATAAACATTTACCTGCTTTCACTCTGACTGAACACACAGCTCCCTACTAAATATTATCTCTCACTTCCCATTTTAAAAAGAATAATCAAAGAAATATAAATTTTTCTGTAACAACATCATAACTCAGTGACTCCTGAAGGTGAGGAGGTATTTTGCCAGCTTTCTAATAGGAAATGCTTCAAATATTTATTGATATTTTTGCAGATTTTTAGAGACAAGCCTTTTTTGTAACAAGCCTGAAAACAGTGCTTCATGATATGGATTATTCTGTAGATTGAGGATTAAAATAAAAATATATATAAAAGAAGACATTATTTTTAAACCAGTATATTTGAAGGCACTTATATCATACAGTGCAGTTCCTCAGCCAAAGGTAAAGTACCAAATGTTCCACACAACTTGAAGCCATACTCCTTGCCATTTGATTTGAACCTTCCTTGACCAACTACATTGACAGAAGGAATGTAGAATTTTATTTTCTTTCTCAAGTACTCTGTGAGAGCTACTGCTTCCCTTTTGCTTAGACAGACAGGTAGACATCTGTATATAACAACTTGAAATATGAAAAAAACATTTTCCACAGCAAAATGAATACACAATTGAAATGATTTTTTTGGTCAGGTTGACCTAAGACTGTTACAAAGAAGAAGAGCTAAGAGTATTAAAAAAGACGTGTCTCCAAAAGTATAAGATTGGTATTAAAGTGTGAAGGAGGTGTAAATCTGATCCAACAACATGCACATCCTCTTTTCCAATTGTGACCAAACACAGTAAAAAAATTTTTTTCCCTGTAAGCTATTGTACAAACATTAGATTTATTTCTTAAGAGCAAGCTGAGAAAACATTTAAAATAGCATTTGTAAGAAATGAGCTTCTGCAGTCCCTGCGTAGACACGACTATTTTTGAGAGAGACAGATCATTAGCTTATGCAATAAAAGCTCACCTGCCACCCACAAAGGAGCCTAGAGACACAATGCTTGGGGGAGAGTACAAAGAATACCTTGCCCAGCTCGTCCCAGGGCCATCAGCCCATTAAAGACCCATTTCCTCGAGCCTAGAGGACTACAGTGGCACAGTAGCAGACAGGAGCCCAAATTATGGATTCACAGTAAATGAATGCTCTGCCTGGTCCCTTCCCAGGATGGTGTTAGGAGAACCTCAGGGTCCAAATCTGAAACCCATCAAGATGAGTCACTGGTAATAACTCTCCTGATGACCTGTCTGACTAAGAGGATTTCTGCCAAGGCATGCATACACTACGCGTCCCGTAAATGGGATGTCATTGGATGTTACAGAGAAAGCAAAGATGGAGAAAGGGATGGATTTGGGTGACTTGGGGAGGAAAAAACGTGGGAAAATAAAGAGGTAATGGGCAAAAAAGGCCAGCGCATGTATAGTCCTTCCAAGTAGTTACAGTTACCTGATTATGTCCTGTGCCTAAATCTCTCAACCTGTCCTGTCTTCTTATTAATTACTTTTTAACCTTCAGTTGCATGAGGAACTCCCTTCTTTGTGTATGGAGGCAAATACATAAATACAGATAAGATATTTTACATAATTTCCATTATACATACAAGCACACACAAAATTCTTCATGTAATTGCATGAATGTATTTGAATTCCTGTTTTATACAAAAAGCTGTATGTAGAGAAGGTTTGAAAGAAAAACAATCCAAACTACCCAAAAATAGTCATACCAAAGAGGTAAGGGATTCTGTGTATTTTAAAATTGTAAATATGGAAATCTATACTGAATCAAAGTTATATTTCAAAGAAGTGTGCTCCATATTCCTTCAAACATGAAAAGAAATATGCACTAGAATTTTATTTTAACTTCATAAATATTTTTTAAAATAAGCCTTACCTTTCTTTTCACAAACTTGTCCCAATAGTTATTTGGAAAAGACCTGAAAAACACAGATCAACAAGATTATGTTTTAGACAAATACATACCAATTTTGTTTCTAAGAGTCTCTATGTGGTGGCTCTCACCAGTTAGTCATTCGTGAACCCTCTGGAGTGAAAGTTGCCAAATGGTGCTCAGCCTACCATGTAAATGTGGTTTGAGAAGCACAGCAGAGACAGTGCCTGCAGACAGGATTGCAGAGCAGCTGCATCCCACACACAGCCCCACCAGGCAGAGAGATCAAACTTTAAATGTGATGTAGAGCACAGCTCACTCTTGAACTGAGAGCAATGTTCAGCCATCATCACTTTGCTTCCCAAAACAAACCGACCCCTCTTCTTTTTCTCTTTTATGAAGAGAAATAATTTTAAGGCAAAAATCTGGGAATGCATAAGAGTAAACAGTAATAGTAAAATGATAGTAAACATTAGCCTTGCAGGTGCCTGAGAATTTTGCATGTCCTTGCTAGAAACATATCCCTAATAAATGTTTATTTCAGACAAGAGGTACGATAAGTATGTACTTGTGGAAATAGAAGAACAATTACTTTCAGGGCTATAATGAGACAAAATAAGTAAAAACTCACTGTGTGTTGATTACAAGTCTATCCCACTGTCCCTTAATATCATCTTCTGATGGCTGCTCAGTTATATATAGACCATCAAATTCCAATTTCCTTGCCACTTCCTTTTCTCTCTTAAAAATAACCAGTGGAACCTGCAGTTGAAAGAAAAGCCAGGGATTATTTAAAATCCACTGATATGTCTGCAAACATTAAGAAAAGCTGGTTGCTATGAAAAATTAGGTATCAAAATAGAAGAAAGTAAAAACAGTACTTGTAATAAATAAAAGGCTTAACAATTCCCCAGAACGCAGAAAATGTACTAGGATCAGGTCATTCAGAATTATTAAACTACAGTGAACAAAACAGTTGTAAAAGATCGCCAAAACCTTGAAGAGGGATCCTTCAAATAAAACAGATTTTCAGTGCCATGAAAGGATTAGGATTAGCCAAGTAAAAGAGAGCTAAAGTATTTTTTTCACCCTTAAAAATTCTAGTTCCAAAATATTAACTTAGGATCACATTTTTGGACTTCATTTTGATACCCAGAGATGTTAGAGGCTCCTTTTATTTGTTGAAGAATTTTTGAGGTTTCACAGTGAGAAACAAAGTGTTTCACTGCAGAGAGCAAAGACTTTAAACTCTAAAAAAAGAATTGTCAGCAGCTGAGACACCTAACCAGACTTTACCTACAACTCTCTTTCATCAGCTGGATGACTTCAAAAGAACATTCCAAGAAGGCAGATGTAAATAGTGATCCAAGTTGAGTGGGTTTTCTAAGAAATCTACTACCAAAAAAGTAAACTCTACTCTTCCCTGGACCTATTTCACAGGTCCCCAAAATGTACCCACCTTGCATTACCCATCTTGACTGTAATAGTAGTCAAGAGTGGACATGAGTATACTGAAATAGTAATAATGCAAATCAAGCCTACTCAAGCAACACAGTGATTACATTAGATACAATAAAAACCACTATTTTCAGACAGCTAAATGAGAAAAATGTAATGGATTTCACTCGAAGTAATATTTAGAAGCAAACCTATCACACAAAGGCCTGAAGTTCAGATTATTTTGGATTTTAAAATCTCCAAAATAGAAACTGAAACCATATTTGGACCATATTTTGATTTCAGAATTGGAAGGAAGGCAATTAATTAGAATAAATATTGATAACAATGTTTTTTTCCCTTCTAGTCAGAGAAAAATGTTCAAAAAAAAGTAGAATAAAAAGTCATAGTAGAAACAAACAAAAAAGTGTGAGGTGGGAGAAGAAGACATCTCAAAACACAGAAACCTAAGCTTTCATGCTGCATGGGAACCAATGCAACAAAAAAAATGTTTTAGTATTTATTGACCTGCAGGGACACTTAAGGTAGAGAAGAAAATCAACACTAAATGCAGTAATACAATGAACATTTCCATGAACTACAAGTGCAGATCGTGTATTTAGCATAGAAAAAATTTTTAGCCATTAAAAGAGGAAAAGAAAAATATTAAGGACCCCATAAGACCTTACTAAAGATATAAGGAAAAATGAACAGCTGGGTCATATCAAGGGTCCATTTAATTTAGCACTATCCTGCACATTGACTTACTGCTTTTGCCCTGGAGGAGTGAAAAAATGGGGAGAGTACATCTCAGATATACTTCTGCCAGCTCCAGAGATTTATGACATTTGGTTTTCTTAAACCACAATCAGCGTTTTGCCAATGGAAGTGACATCTTTAGTTTTCACATCCCTAACAGAGATTTTCGCCAAGATATTCCTTTAAAAGATGCTTAGGCTCCTGCCAAAACACTACCAGTAGACTGTGTGTGTGTATGAACAGCAGGCATTTTGTACAGTCACAATATGCAGCAGCAGTAGTCCAGAATGCTGCACTCTTTACAAATGACCTAATTGACAGACTACTAATGCAGCATCAAAACTGTCATTTGTCTTCCTCTGGTCATGTGCGTTCACACCTTGTCTTTGACAGCCACAAGCAACTTCTGAAGCAGGTTACTGCTGTGACTGTCTGGCTGGCAGCAAATCAGACTCTGGCCTACAGCTTCCTGAATACACACATCACCTAACACACACTTTCTGTGTACATTACACTAACAAAACAGATTCCTTTACACAGTGCCCCGACCTGCTTAACCAGGTCGACTTTGTTCTAAGTTACACCACTTGACAGATAACAAAGTTTAGACCTAGAAAAAAAAGTCAATTTTTTCCTTACTTTCAAACAATAATACCCTATGATGCAGAAGAATGAAATGACTGTGTGTAGGATGGCCAAAATCCTCAGGGTGGGCTCCATGTAGCCACTGCTTTCTTCCAGGACATAATGCACTGCAATGACTGTCTCATCATCGCTTTCCAGGATGTTCAACTTGGTACTTCCACCATCAGATACCACAGGAAGTTCCTTCTCTTCTGTCTCAGCAGATGTGGAAACCTGTTTAAAACACTTAATATCGCAGCTGTATTCCTTTGACAGGAGCTTTACAATACTACAAGCTAAGTAGCATAGCTGAAAAGAATGATACCAAGGACAATATAACTGTAAAGAAATACTTTTTTGCATAAAAATGTCCACAAGGAATATCTCAGCAAGTTTTTTTCATCTTGTTACACTAGTCTGTGGTAGTGTGCATTTTCTTTTCTTTTTTTTTCACTGTCTGTCCACGTTACCAAATTTGGTCCATGATGAATTTTATCACCTAAAAATCAAAAAAGGGCACAGCCCTCTTAAAAGAAACCCCTGACAAACCCGCATGTAGTCATTATCATCAAAGTTCTGCCAGAAACTGATTCGAGTACAAAGACTCTAGAGTTCCATTAACACTAAAAGTCTTGACAAAATCAGTGATATTCTAGGCAGTTTATGATGATGTGACTCCAGGCTGTACACACCCTCTCAGGAGAGCATAATGGCACAAGGAAACATCTCAACTGAAATGGATTGGGTTAAGTTGCCATGAAGGCTCAGCTTGACTGCTTCACTGTACTGGAAATGGAGCATCTGAGGCACAGGTATGTCTCTCAGCCTGCTGCCTTTGTCCCAGCACAATGCTCTGTAAATAGCTATTTGTGTACTGGAAGTCTATTCTTACTTTACACAAATGTATCAGCTGTCACCCTGTTAGATTTCTGAAGTGGTAGGATGAAGGAGGTATTTAACCCATTAGGCTAGGCAATTTTACCATAGCATAATGTCTACAAAACCCAAATATTTTCCAGTGTGCAACTTGAAAATTAATTATTTTGAGAGATTTACCTTATAGAAAAGCAGGATAAAGTTGATGGCAAAAGCAACAAATAACGCCAACATCCTCATGTTGTAAAAGTTTCGTGCAAAATAATTCTGAAAAGAGAACAGAACATAAATATACTTTGCCTAATAAAGATTCAACCATCATTAGTAAGTTGCTGCTGAGAGGGTATTTTTGTGGCTTTCTTTTCCCTTATGGAACTTTTAAATAAAATTATAAATATTAAAAAAAACCCAAACCAACAAAAATTTTGACTGATGTACCAGTTCTCTCCTACTCTACATGGGTAATAATGGATAAAGGACCTTTCATTTCACTACATGCATAAAGGACAAAGGATTTCTAATTGCCTCCTACATCTTTTTCACTGTCCTCTCAAAACACTTGGAGACAACACAGAGATATCACGATGTAAGAGTAATGTAACAGCAATATAGAAGTCTATCTTCCCTGTAGCTCAATATTTATATATCTGGCAAGTTGTTTCTTTTACCAAAAAAAAAAAAAAGCTCTGCATATAAGTTGATTTTAAATATATTCTATTCCAAAATCAATTGCATTTTTACCAGGCCAGCAAAAATTCATGTGTGACCTGAGTATCATTAATAGAAAGCTTTTCTGATACTATGACAATATCAAAAAGACTGCAGAAATGTATCATTTCCCTTCCTGATAACTCACAAATCTTTACAGCACACATTTTGAATGCTTTAACTCTCCCACAGGAATTCTTCCATTTTTCAGCCCTAATCATAGATGACTATTAGTGAAATATAAAATGAGACTATTAGAAAAAAAATAATTGCAATTGCAGTATGACTAGCCTAAAAATGTATCTCACTTCAAAAGGTAAATTTAAACACTTAATTTCTTAATAAGAGTTTGACCAGAGTTTCATAGTTTTGCTATGTTACTTATGTTAGAGGTAGGCCATGCCTACACAATTATATACTGTATACATAGAAAAAGTATATTTCTTTTTGCTTTGCATTTCATGCTAGGCTTAGAGAATATGAATGGAATCTCCTAGCAAATAAAAGCATGGGTGTTAAGCAGTTTTGGAGCAAATATCTTCTGATATTTTACTGAGAAACTCTCAGATGCAGTTTTACATTTTCATTAAGTCTTATTTTCTACAGGTTTTGAAAAGCTTGACAAATATTAACTTGCTATTTCATAAAAAAAAAAAAATCTGCAACATCTTTTCTGATTCACTTCAGGTTAAGCATTATATCTTAGTTGATTCTTTTTACAGGAGAAACTGTAATTTCCCAAAGTTGTCCCTCAGGAAAGGAGAAATTCTACCATCTCACTAGCCACTCTAAAAATTCAGGAATTTTACTCCCAGAACAATGCATGGATGTTTTCCAATGATGCACAGGCATCTCTGAAGCTCTAAGTTTGGGACAAAAATTGTCTTCCTAAGAATTAATATCTGGTATACTAAGTTATTTGTGTGCTTCTTTTCTGTAACATTCCCACTAAACCTTTGCTTCATGTCCTTTTTATGGACAATGGTGGGTAGAAAAATGTGATCCAGCTGATGCCATTTGTCTTTACATTGTTAGAATATGAAGGCACAGGTCTCTGCCAACAGCTAAACACATAAGCTAGAGAGCAGCTTACAAGAAGCTTCTGCTGGTATGCAATGATATTCTTCCAGAAAACAGATTCCTGAACTTCTGGTTCTCCATATCTGTGCGTATGCATTTGTCTTAATTTCTGTTTCCCTTTGTCTTCTTTGGTTTTCTCTTCTTTTTCTCCATCTTCTCCTCTTAGGATACAAATGAAGGTAAAATAATATGTTAAATTAATAAAATTGCTAAATTAAAATCACACCCTGAAATAGACTTATCACATCTTTTAATGAGGCTCAGGTAGCCATTACTCATGCAGTTCATGCACATGACAAATGTCCCTCTTCAGTCCAGAGTGCTGGCAAGGGTGACAGTCTGGTTAAGGCTACAGACAAACTTACTGTTTTGGCACCCTGAAGTGGGAATGCTAGCTGGTAGAGGCAGGTAATGAAAATTCTGCCAACCTTGCTATCAGAGGTTCTTCTTCATAATTGTGCAGCTAATTCTTGCAGTGACAAAATGTCTGTAAGCTGACAGCTCTATGTCTGCATGAGTGCCTCTATTTCTAAGTGATCCCCTCCAGCCTTGTGCACTTAAACAATCTAGTTCCCACAAAGGCTCCAGAAATCTTTGCTTCTTCTCACACAAGTCAAACCTCAAGTTTTAAATTCTGCATTTTTGCCCACCTGATGAAGTCATAAGTACCCACTCCAGAAGGAGACAAATTAAGACTTTGTCAGCATCTGGTGTGTGGGTATCATCATGCTGTCTCATTAGAGAAAGGCAGGGTTAATGGGCTGCCTTCTCCAAACACATGCTCTAAAGAACTCTGAATTATCTTAGAAGTTAATTTGACCTGTCAACATGATAGACTAAAAGATCACAGAAGTCCATCTGAAGCCAAACCAGAGTGAGAGGCAACTTCTAAGTTACATTATTCATTTCTCTGTACATATCTACAAACAGAATGACTGATGTCCAAAGCTGCTCCTCTTCCTAGAAGATGCCTGATAAACTTTCACTTGAAAGTTTGTCCTGTTAGGAGTAGCTTCAGGGCAGCTAATAGTGCCAGGCACTGCACTCCTCACAGAGAATACAAATATTACTGCAAAGCATGCAGTCAAGCACAGCAATCAACAGTAAAGTAACCTTCAAAAGTCAGGAAGACTCTCCCTCACAAAGTTATAAAGGCCAAGTTAGAAATTTGCTGCACTAATTAAGAGAAGAGTTTTTTCAGAAATAAGAGTTTGTCATCCCAGAAGGGCAATAATTATTAGAGTTTGAGACTAAAGGATGGTCTTAGAATTTTGACAGTGATAAATCAGCTAGGGAAACTGTACATGAAAATCCACATGTATCAGGAACCATAAAATACATGGATGGAGAGCTATAGTTTTTACTGGTTATAACCAAGCAGTGTATTTTGCTTTCCACTGTTTTTATTCTGAGCTAATGACACTAACATTAGATTTTAACATGTTCTAAAAGGGTTTAAATGATCATTGACCAAATCTCTTCATAAAGATGTTAATGTTAAGGTTTTGCAAAATGCAAATAACTCAAAAAACATGTCAGAGCAAATGGGAGAGGGTAAAGCAGATTCAGCCTCTACCACTGATGTGTCTGGAAATCAAGTGCTCTAACAAAGTTTCCAGGACATTTTCTTCTAGCTTTTAGATTTGCCAAGAAAAAAAATTAATCAGGATCATTCTAAAAGAAATTAATTGAACATTACAAAGGATGCTTCTGGGAAGAGGGAAATGCATAGAATCAGAGTGGTGCTTATTATATAGCATTTACTTGCAAATGTGCACAGATGAGGAGAATTGTTAAAAAGAAACCCCAGTCTAATAGGAATGTGAATGGACAGAAAATTAAAGGCAAAGAAGAACAAATCAACCTGGATTTTTTTCAGTGAAACAAACCACTTTTTTTTTGTGGAATTAAAGGTTAAAGTAATACATACTCAGCTTTTTCAGGTTCTGATTTTGTTTCTTCTTTCTCTTCCTTTTCATCTTCCTTCACCTTCTCCTACAAAAAATCAGGTTTAAAACTGTGTCTAAAAACTATTATACAGTTAGTTAAAAGAATACCCAGAACACAGAATGTTAGGTTTTTTTGGGGTTTTTTTTGTTAACAACTGAAAACCTGAGAAAATAGGATAATGCAATTTACATTCATGAAGAGAGGCAATTGAACACTGAATTAAAAGCAATCCAAAACACCACGTACTTAAAGAAGGCTGTGGAAATTCAAGTTTATGACACCAGAAAGAGTAAACACCAGTCATTATACATGGTTCCTTTCAAAAAAAAGTCAGAAAACCCAGAAAAACAAAGATGCAAGTTTTATTTCAAGACTACAGTTAATATATGAAGGAGAAAAATATATATCAGAAATGGAAGATACAATTACCTGGATTTTTTCCTGTACCTCAGGCATTGGGGCTAAGGAGGGAGTGCTCAGTAAATCACTCAAACCAGCATTAGGATTGTGAGGGATTAATTTATACTGTCCACCTTCTCGTTTCAAGTCCAAACCGAATATATCTGAGAGTAGATCACTCTCTTCTGTTAAAGTTTGCAGATCCGTCAAATCTTCTGCAGGCAATGCAGCTTCTGTTGGCTTCCTCTCCCCTTCTTCTTCTTCCCCACGCACCTCATCCTGAGTGGGATCTGGCATATTAGCCAGCAGTTCAGCCACCTTGATTTTCTTGGCTCCTTCTACGAGGCTTCCACCAAGCAGCAAACTGCATATGATGCGAAAAAAGCCCCGGACAACACTACAAGCAAAATGTAGTAAGCCCATCAAAATGCTCCAGTAGGAAGAAAACAAAGCCATGACCATGTCCTTCATAGTCATTTTCTTCACTTTTTTCATTTGTTTCTTTAGACTCTTCATGCTGAGCATTTTCATAAGAGTCATTAAATTATACTTGAGAGCTACTAAAGCTGACTTCATGGTCACGAGAGAGAAGAAACCCATTCTAGGATCTTCTTCCTCAGGATTATCTCTCTCATTCTCCTCTTTATTAGCTGACCTTTCATTCAGATCTGACTCCGAGATCTGGGCAGCCAGCTGCATTTCAAAGATAGTATCCTCACAGAAGTTAACAAAAAGCTCCATCTTTTCCTTCTCCCCACCTTCATTTACAACATCAAATATAAACTGTCTCTTTGACTCTTTTACCTGAGGTTTCTCCCACTGAGTCCGACTTGACTCACTTATTTCAAAATAAACTCGTTCAATGCGCTTTGCACTGCCCATGATTTCTATACGTCCAAGGAAAGGCTGAAAGTAATTCAGCACGCTCTCTGACAGCTCAAGGAAAGTTTGCAAGCGTGTATCATGGGGCATGTGCTCCGACAGGTTGGTCAGGAGAACAGCAACATTGAAACCAATGTCTTTTGCAGGCTCATGAAATCGTTTCACAAACTCCTCATAGTCCAAAGTCTCATTCTCATCTGTTTCAGCACATGACAGCAGAAACTCAGTTTCAGACTGAGTGTAGTGCTTATGGCTTTCCATTGCCCTGTGAAAATCCCTCTTCGAAATGATCCCTTTACCATCAGGGTCATATTCTTTGAATGCATCAGAGGAAGTCAAATCTTTCAATTTTAAGAACATATCAAAAAACTTCAGAATCATCTCCACGTTGTTCGACGATTCCACAAGCATATCGACCATCTGCTTTCCAATAGTTCCATTCACAACATTACCTAGACGTGACGACATGACATTAGAGATAATGATGTCACCAAATGTTTTGGCAAAGAAAAGTATATTATAATGATTAGTGAAATAATTAAAGAGTAAGAATGATAAACTGTTGGATAACACATTCATGTGAAAGCTAGCTATGAAATCTGAAATCTTTTACTATTAGCTCTACCTTAAGGCTTGGAAAAAACATAAGTGACTAAGTTACAGAAAGGAAGAATTAACAAGTCCTGTAGAGAGAGATCAGACATTTAATACAGTACTAAAAGTGGGGTAGCACGTTATAAATTTCACTATAGTGCAGCACAGACAGAACTAGTGCCACATTATCTAGACGAGCAGCTCAGTATGTTCCTCACGGAGCACAGCCTACAGTGCTAATAATTTAATTTGCATCTCAGTAACCTTCTATAAGCAGAGCAGCACATGCTACACTGCATCTATGCTGCATTTTCTGCCCTCGTAGTTCTCACAAGAAAATGTGGCAGGATGCATGTAAGAAGCCAAAAGGAAGCAAAGATCTTTGGATCATCCACAGGTATATCTGATTGGTCTAGCACTAGAAGCACTAATACAACACCAAATAGTAGCTAAAGCAATAATAGGAGTATTTCTTGACAATGACTACATTCTCTGGGGAATCATAATTTCAGGACCTTGAACATATTCACTAGAAGAATCATGGTTGATCTTTATGGATAAGATCACTACCAAAATAAATGTAATATATTAAGGGTATTAATAAAATGACTGATAAATAGAACTCGGGATTTCAACTTAAATAGCAAAAAAATATTTTCATCTAACTTGAGATAACTCAAGTTCATGGAAACAAAGTAAAACTTCTGCTAGTCCTGGACTTTATAAAGTTCTGGCATTCAGAAACAATATAACCAATATCAACTACACAACCTAAATCTCCCATTCACTTTCAGACCTAAAAGGTCTTGTCACAACTGAGACATGAAAAGCAAAAATGCAAAGAAAAACAGAGCATTATTTCTCAAATGAAGAAAATCACAAAGGTAAAAAGTTTGCTACAACAACTGTGAAAGAGATTTCAAATTTTTACTACCTTCCAGCATAGACAGCAACATGACAACCATATCCTTCTGAAGATCCATTAATTCCTTCAGTAGTTCAATTTGACTGGAATCCTAAATAACAAACACAGTATTTAAATATAAATGATACATTGATTTCTTTAACATTTATTTACGTGCATGCATATTTCACCTTGTAAAAAGCAGATTTAGAAATTAAGAATCTAGAAGTGTCAAAAATGATAATATAGTGAAAAAATCCTTAATTGCTTAACTCCTTAACAGTGTATTTACACCATCATCTGTTTAGAAAGAGTAATTTAATAAAGACAAAACTGAACGTGATAAAAGATTTAACAGGGTATGTCAAGCTTACAGATGATGCTTCTGTGATATTTCATGTCAGGTAAAATATTGTTGCTTTTGGTGTAACCAACGTTACAGCTACAGAAAATTTTAAGAACAGCCATAGCAGTAGCACATAGAGCTCAAATTATAACATGATTCGAGTTATTTCATTATAGGCCACTGAACTTCTTGGAGGGAGAAAGAAAAGTTGAAATAAAATTTTAAAATATTTATTAATAAATTTCCATTAGTAAATCCTTAGACATACATTAAATTCATTTTTTAAGCCACCTCCTGAGTTTACTATGTCACTTGCTGGGAGTCTATCTGGATAGATTTATTCAACCACTTAATTTCTTCCCCAGCGATAGACTGTTGCATCATGAACAGCGCTGGACTTCAGTGTGTGGTACAACAGACTCAAGGTACTTCATGGCTGTGGCAGGATGCTCTGCCTTGATAAAGCTGATCGGCTTGGCCTGGAACCCAGTCAGGAGACAACGCAGTGCAAGCCATCTTTGGTGAGCTACCGGTGACACCATAATGGTATTTTTTAGTGTTGAATATGCTAGAAGGCTGGCCTGACTTACCATCATCTAACACACATCTGGCCCTTTCAAGTCAGACTTAACAGATAAGCTGCTAAACTGACCCACAGGCATATGACATCCACCCAATTTCTTTCTGCTATAAAAATCCCAGGCCACTTTCATACAGTTAAGATTCTTCCACAAACGTGAAGTATATGGAGTTTCTCCCATGAATTTGGGGTACCTCTCCATGGTTATTTCCCAGGGATTGAGAGAAAGAGGAAGAAGTACTCCACAAAATGGAGTGTGGTGAGATTCATCAACCTCTACGTAATGTTTCTTTTGCTAGTTTGCATATAATTGCTTTAACAGAACTGCTTTTATATACTGCACTTTGACATTTAATGTTATAGTTGACCAGTGTTTTTAGCTTTAATACTGTGTCAAGATTTAGTTCAAGATTTGTCTGTTCATTTGTCATAGTAAGTAACTCATCTTTTATAAATGTATCTCATCTGCCACCATTAAGACTTGCAGGATAGTGATTTAATCACACCTCTGTAATTTCTTAAATTTAAACTGTTGACAAAATCTGAAGCTAAGGAAGGGTTCCCTTTCATTTAAACCTTTCTGTGAAGGAGTTTAAATACACAAAGGAGTTCTTTCTGTTCTTCAGACTCAAAGAAAAGGCTTTTATAATAACTTTGTCAAAGCACCCACTCCACCCTCAACAATGATAATTTGGATCTTGAATTGAAACCCGCATAATTTGGAAGTAAGATTTTTAATTTATTTGTCCTGTAAGTTTTCATTGTAAAACTTTTAACTATAAAAGTTATTTACAACCCAAATGACCCTTGCTCATTTGGATTGAAAACTGTATTTTCTTTTTCTGCCTTAGGGAGATTTCTTAAGAAGTCTTACCATTATGACATTGCTGCTTCCTGGTACAAAATAGAGAATTACAATGCAAAAAAAAACAAACCTCAAAACCCAAAAAACCAGTGATTTAGTTTTGCTCCTATTAAAATCTTGCTTCAAATGTTCTCCAAAACTGCTCTGGAAACTCATGACTGAAAACAAAATGCAAGTATTTAGCCTAGGCTAAACAAAAAACCAGAACTGAGAGTTCTTTCTGAATATCAGTTATATGCTTTGTTTGCAGTTTGATCTAATCTGCTTTGTACCTGTGGCCAGTAATCAAATTACAGGCCTGCTATTCACACCCACTCCAGCTTTGTACTTCACTCCCTCATTTTTATTGTATTCTATCACCTCTGTCTTATTTTTCCTACTAACTGTTGTTATTAATGACTCAAAGATATTAACATGTTTGTTTCTCCTTTACAAAAATCCTAGTGACTTATAAAGGAAAAAGTAAAACAAAAAGATACCTGAGACAGCTTCATCTGCATGTGGGCAAACACATGAAGGAAACCAACTACAGCATCCCACAATCTGCTGTGTGCCAGACTTTGCTGATTCCCAGTACAAGGCCCCTATTGTTCAAGCAACAACAACAAAAAAATAAAAACAACCAAAGTTTGTTTGCAAGAAATGCAACAAAAACAGGAAGAAATACATGTAAGTGCATAGCTTGGGGCTGTCCTTTAGAAACTGCTGTGAAAAATTAAACATTTCTAGAATTATGTATTTAATAAGACTACTGAGTGTAAACAATGCATGCTCTTAATAACCATTCTGCCTGTTTTAGCCAAGTCTCAATATACTAATTCAGAACCCCAAAGTGCGTATCTCCTTGTAACTTTAACAATAAATCCTAAACAACGAATCTTCAAGCTGTTTCTTCCCTATGCAGTTCTGTAAATTAGGAATAACCTTATAGAAGGTTAATGCAAAATTCACGTAAGGGATTAGAGAATCAGTCTCCTGATTTTTTCTCCCCAGCATATTTTAGAGCACAGTGCTAAAAAATACTGAAAGAAAAGTCTAACTTCTGAAAAACAGGAACACAAAAGCTTTTGTAGCCTGAAAGCATAACTAATAAAATCTGTACCAGATAAAAATTCTACTTGTGAGTTGAGAAATATATATACATTAAATATATGTACACACAGTCATACAAGTCACCCATTCTCATTTTTATTCAGTCCTATTCTATCACATTTCATCCTCATGAACTATAACATACTATTCTCATAATAATTATTTTCATCTGAATGAAACCAACATAATAGACACCTAACAGTCTAATGAGATTCTCTATAACCTGCTTATTATATGTAGAATCAAATTCTAATATTGTTGACTGATTTACACAAGCAACTAATGCAGAACTAAATGACACTGAATTCTTTAGATATCCTGAAAGAATTGCTGTATTTTTATTTTAACAGAAGTGATCCCAATCTCATTTATTGCTGAGTCTGCCTCAAGTGCATCTCTACAATATAAAGTGTGAATTCACCATTTCAAACACAGCATTGATGCCTTAAAACAGCCTAATTCCTGACAGAAAATACTATCTAATGTTATACTGAGCAAATAGCAACTATGATCTGCAATGAAATTAGTTTTCACAATGGATTAAAGGTAAAAGCTTTAGAGTGGGTAACACTGCTGCACTCTAATTAAAATTAACAAAAAACGCTACTCTCTTACATAGATGATTCTCTATTAATAATTGTAAATTTTAATAAATTGATAAGATTGCAAAAGAGTAGTGACAGGTATGTATATATTTGAATATTTTGCTTCAGACATAAACAAATGCACCAAAATAATGTTAAAGAATAAATGCACCTATATTATATTTCTATGTTAGATCTAGCTACTTTGTATCTTCCTGCCAAAATTATGATTAATTTTCTTTCAAGTTTATAACATTCTAATGAAATTAATTTACCTGGATATACTCTGTGAGGGTATTGAAAACTTGTTTTGCAACCTGGATGGCTTTGGAAAAATTTCGTTGTCCTTGTTCATCAATAACATCCTTCCCAGAATAATACCAATAGAAATCACTAATGGATTCCTAAAGGAAAAACAGTTGTGAGAAGCACAAAGAGACTCTGTGGCCAAACTGGTTCTAAGTGGATATTCATCAATATAAGAAAAACAGTATTAGACAGCATTCTAGTTCTGAAAATTATTTAGTTTATAAAGGCTTTAAAAGAACTACACAGCAATTCTCAAGTACTACTTCAAGAATTGTAGTTTCATCTCAAGGGAATCAATAGGAAAATAAATACGAGGAAAGAAATAACTCCAATGCCCCACAGCAAACCTCAAAAAAAAATAAATTAAAAATCAGAGGAGTTGGTATCTGCTCTTAAAATGCAACCACCTGCATTCTGAAAAGGAGTGCTCAGTAGTGCTGCACGCTGTTCATTAAACAATGTCTCTTTATACTGCATGCTTGACACCTAGTCAATAGCGGGAGCAAATGTTGTTTTGTGTGCATGATTCCTCCCTCCATCTTTCCCAAAGGTGAGCTTATTAAATTTTCAACAAAGCAAGCAATGGAATGAAGATTATTGTATTGTCTCTACAACTTCTACAGAATAAAGTGTAAAAACAGAAAGCAATGTTGATAGCAGCAGCAGTGTAAATAAAAAAAAGAAAAAGAATTTTCAGTGTCTGAAATTCTCTGAGCAAAGAAATGAATGGCTAAAGTGAACTTAACTAGATAAATAATTTTTAAAAAACCCTATAACAAAATACATTACCACATGCAGTGATTTTCAGAAAGAAGAGAATTATAGGTAAAAATTATGAACATTTATCACAAACAATGTTTTCACACCCTTCACATATTGCAATCTGGAAACAAAGCAGGTATTTTTCATCGCTTTCTACTGGGCTGTGAAATGAAATGTTTTCATATTAAAATGAATTGGGAAATAATTCAAAATAGATGATTGAAAGGGTTTTTAAATCTAGCCTTCTGCAATTTTTTTTCCTTTTGCCTTTTTTTCCCCTCATTACAAAATGTGCAGTTCTTACGCTTCACTCCATGTCAGCCCACGAGCATTCATTCACAGAGCGGCCAGTGCTCAGCCGAAATCAGAACATGGATGAAAAAGCAGCTGGCTGAAACTGAACTTGAGCAATACAAAACGTTTCTCACTCACAGGGTGGTTTCAGCGAACACCTGGCTACCTGGACTCATGGACATGCTGAGCATGGATGGCCCTGCCTCCTGCCCCTCTTCTTGGTGAACAGCCTCCATCGCATTCCCGCGTATAAAGGCTGAAAGTCTTTCGCTTTATGTCACCTTAGACTCTTCGAGTACAAAGTAACAACTCTTAAAGAACTGCAACCACTACAGAACTTCAGCCATTCTCATCAGCTTGGGCTAAAGGGACTAGAATAACTATGATGACAAATAAATGTGTTCCTCTAATACAACTTGTGTACAAGCAAGTCATTATGTTCACCTACTTACTTAGTATATAAGTTACTTACCTGAACTCTCAATAAGTAATCCACAGTAGAAATGATAATATTAACAGTTGTGTTGTTACCAGTTTGAGTTCTCAGGTAATTCTGAAAATCTAAAAATTCAAATAAAAGTTTAATTTAGATTTATTTAAGTGTTAAAACTACTTCGGAAAATTATTTCTGATTTAAGATGATCTAGAAAGGTTTAGCTTAGAGGCATGGATTTGGTTTTCTTTCTTTTTTTGTCAATAAACCATTATAGGAGTTTTAGCATTTTTTTGTAGAGATCACATACCAGTGCACTTCTGAAGCCAGAAGTTTGTTTATATATTTCACCTGTAAAACTTAAATTGATCTTACTGTAATCTCTTTATGACTAGAACTACATCGATATCAACACAATTATACATAGAATATATTTAGTTAAGTAACATTAAATTACATAATTATACAAATCCTGATAACTAAATCAGAAATATGTCTAATGCCTAAAAAGGAAAAATATCCATAAGACATTTTTATTCCCTAAGAATGACAGAGAGAACACTGGGAAATATACTTAATGATTAAAATACTCTTAAATTACACTTTTTTTCATGTGCTCTTTTACATTTAAAAGATATGTTATTTGTTCAAGAAAGCTATTTTGTACATTATAACTTCACACACAATTCTAACTGACATTAGTGGGAAACAGTGTGCACCAGAAAGCATTCACATGCCAAAGGACAATAAATACAACTTCCTCTTACATTGTCCTCTGAATCTTCCATGTCTAGAAGTTAAAAACCATGTAGATTTTCCTACATCAATTTAACTTTCATAGTAGGTCAAAATCCAAAATTATTGGAAATTATTATCTTATCTACAAAGTTAGGGCTGTTAAAAAACACTGGCAACTTAATTCCATTTAAAGATTTTCCCCTTCATGTACAGTCTAGCAGCTACTCCACCTTTCATAATATTTTATGAAGGCTGCCAAACCTTGAACAATCAAGAGCTTTCATTGTCAGTTACCATCACCTTGACTTCACTGCCTGGCAGCCTGCCCACAAACCTGAATTGTGTCCTTCACAAAGCAACTGAAGGAAGCGGAAGAGGTCACAGGTGAACTCATCATCCTGCATCACCTTTTCTCCTGTAGAAAGGCCAGATGGAAGCAGGTTATCACAGTCTGCCAAGTAACACCCCACAGCCCCTGAAGAAAATCTCCATAATTAATATTAAGAAAGAGAGAAGGGGAGAGAAAATTTATAACCACCAATCTATCTGAAGCACCTATGACTTGTGCTTGGCAGATAGTAATTCGGTTATAAAAAAAAATTAAATTACAAAACTTAACTTTTGATTGATAAATATGGCAGCATGAGCTTGGCAACATTTTAAAAATAATCCCTGATGTACATTCTTGTTTGACTTCACTGGGCATGGAGGCTGTGTCACGTACAAAGGTTACAGTGGATCAATTTGGTTCATCACAAAAGAAGGTACTTAAAATACAGAATGAGATTTAATCAAACATTTACTAAAATCACTCCTCAAATAAACAGGTATTAAAATATTCTAAAAGAACCCATGAAATTTACAGCTATGTGCACTCACAAGAACCATTTACAGTGAAATATTCGAGGATTTAGTACCTGTCTGCAGCTGACACAAAGTGGACATGTCTCCTTTGACAAAATAAAGCAATAAATTTATAATGAATTAAGACCAAATGTCAAAGCGCTTTTCTGAATTGGGCCCTTCAGTTAATTTTTTGGTAAAAAACTAATATCTAAATTAATAAAGCTTCAAGACCTTTTTTTTTCCCCTACAGGAAACAGTATACAAAAAAGCCCTCAACACATCATTATTTCAAGTACATCAGTACATACAGTTAACTTTGTACAGGGACATGTGAAGAGGAGAAATAACCATTCACCCGGGAAAACAATCACAACTGAAGAAAACGTAGAACAGCTTATAAAATGACACGAGGACAACACTGTAGGTGTTAAAGCAATAAAGACCACCTATCTAAAGTAAGAAAATTCCCATATAGAACCTTGGGAAAGTATTTTGACTATGTATGCAAATGTGGAAGTCACAAAAACTTTTACTTTTTAATATACATAATTTGAATATATACCAAACTCTATTTAGAAACAAGAAAAGAAGGGATATAAAAATGTAAGCAAACTGCAAAACAGTTTGAAAGAATTTTTCTTTGAGGGGATATAATTTAGGCTCTACACAGATAGTATCTTTAGTGTGTGAACAAGAGATCAGAAAAGTGAGTAAAGGCACTGACTAAAACTAAAAAAAAAAATTTTGTAGATTCCTTCATTAAATTAATGATTACTTCCATGCTGTTCCATTGGTAGATAAATCTAATTATAATACCCACATTTACATATTACTATATTATTAAAATTAGATTATCACTGTTTCAGCTAGATTTGGCTATGATCCAGTTAATTTTCTTCATACTAGCTAGCTGAATTGTAAATAGTATTTAGTACTATTTGGAGTATAAATAAACATGATCAGAAGTTTAACTTTACATAAAGTCATGAGCAATTATAATTTCAAGCAGTCAAGGACTTATCAGTCCACAGATGGGGATTTTTCAAGTGAGAATCTTCAGTACTCTAGGAATAGGAATGAAAAGTATTTTGAAAATTAATATGAATATCTTAAAGTATTAAATTTCACACTTTTCTGTTGCCCTCAAGACCATGTTTGGTATTAAGAGCATATATCACTAAGGCATATACCAACATAATTTCCTGTACAATAGGGAAAGATAAGATGCTTTTCCTCCTAACTCTAGACGTGAACTTAGGGCAGGCACAAAAAATACCCAATTGCTTCTCCAAGTCAAATACTTTAAACGACATTCCATGACATTTTTCTCCATTGGAAGTATAACTACCAGACAGTTTTTCAGTCACAGAAGACTGAAAATCCTTTCAGCTAATTAAACAATGAAAAAGAAATTAATGTTTCTGTCAGTGCTGATGAACTTATACATGCAATATATGCTCAAGAAGGCAAAAAAAGGAGGTGTCTGGGCTCTTAAAAGTGTACTATTTAACATTAACATGCAGGTTCAGCCCCGCAAGAGAGTTTCATATGCCACTGGCCAAATGCCATAGTATAGCAGATTTCCCAGGATTAGTTATTTTCTTCTTTTCAATTTAACTGAACTCCTGTCACACTTAAAGTTACCTGTGGGGCACACGCTTTGTTGAACTAGGCAGAAAAATAAGAACTACAGAAAGCCAAATATCTGGTGAAGCCTGTATCACACATGTAATGCGTGTAGTTTGACTGCTGAGATGGCAATGATTTTAGAAAACAATTCACCAGGAAACTTGCTTGGAAAAATCAAGCCCATGAAAGGCCCAACCATCTATTTCTTGCGTATTAAGGCACCACTGAATCAACACTATTTGTAGGAAAAAGAACACAGAATAAGTTACAGTTTTATATTTTTGGCCTCCATTTTTCTTGCTCTCTTAGGAAGTAAAGTATTCCAGAACAAGAAGGAAAACAAGTCTCAATTTAAAGTGTTATACAGATCCTGGCTTTTAGTACACTTACTGGACTTTAGGAATTTTTATTAAATAAATTCAATTTTTATTATTGGAAGGGCCTGGAAAGGTCTTTTAATTAGCTCCACTGTAAATAAATCACAACATGAAGACAATCTATTGTGAAATTCTTCAAAATCAGAAGGTGTTTAGGTACATCATTGCACAAAAGCTGAAAGGTCTGCTCCTTTTAGAAATATTTTTATGTATTTCAAAATGGAGCAAAAAAAAACGTATCTCAAAACCATCTAGCCACACTAAGATTTACAATGCCCTAGTTTTCAATTTTTACACCTGATTAAAAACAGACTAGAACCAATGCTGGTATTGACAGGAATTTTCATTTTCATATTGTTCTTAGTGACGGCAAGCGGTGCCTCATTGGCAACTACAGAACTAAAATGGAAATCCATTTCTTTCTATAAAATCCAGGACAGCAACCTTTGCTACTGTGCACACAAATTCATGCCAGTGCACACAAAGATTTGCAAAGAATGTACTTACAAACACACACATTACATATAGTATGATTTAGGTTGTTATGTGAAAACATTCATTAATTTCTGTTGATATGAGATACATACTGGCAAATATTTGCTTAGATGTTAAAATGCTGCCATTGCTCATGCTGTGTGTAAATGGTATGGCTGTACACACAAAGGCTTCAAGCCTGTAGCTTTTGCAAAACTGGCAGTTTGCGTTTGTGATCCAGAGGAACAGAGGTATCATATGCAGAAAACAAAAATAAAATTCAATGAAAAATTAAATACATGGGTATTTTTTCATTGAAAGTGCATGTGGCAAAGTTCAATGATTCTCTCCCTCTTTCTCAATTTTATTTTTTAAATCCTCAGTGGAAAAGATCTGACTTCTATTGCTACTGAGAAACACAGGTTTGATAGTACATATTACAGAAATACAGAAATACTTTCAGTTTTCAAAAGGGAATAGGGGTCCTTTATGATGGCTGTTAAGCAAGAGCAAATCTGTCCCATGATAAAGCAAGTGAATTTATTCTTATCACAAGATCCAGACAGCTGGATTGGGTTGGACTGTGAATGCTGCATGTCTTTGACTTCTCCCACAATCCAATTCAAGTAAGAAATGCACTTGTTTCCTCCCTGAGTGAAATTCTCTGAAGTTAAGTTCTCTTTTAAATGCAAAGACTGATTCAAAAACCGTTTTATGAAGGTGGGAAACACCTCTCCAATGCAGGCTACAGCAGATCACACAGGATTTAAGCATCCACTTTAAGTGTGACTAGGTTGGTGAAGGCCAAAAGCATGTTTATTAATTCCACATTAGCAAGGGCTGAAAGTGGCCCTGACATGAACCCACAGTACAGCTAGTTATTATGTCATACATATACCACTGTCAGATTGGTCAAAGTCCTTTAAGAGCTACTGTCTCATTCTAAAATTGTATTTTATTAAAATAAGGCTTCTGTGAACTTACAGACAAATGAAAGAAAGCCATGATAAAATATTAAAAGATTAAGCATTAAAATAGAGCTTTCCTGAAAAAGGGGAAAAAAAGGTAAAATAACCTAAGTGTAAACTTAAACTTCTTCAATTTGGGACTTCATATACATAAAAAAAGTCTCTCCAAAATAGAAGAACATTGCACTTTCAAGATTTTTGTGACTTACAGTGAAATGGCAAGGAGTATGAGTGTTAAATGAAAAAACATTGCAAAACAGTATGTATTTCTACATGTCTTTGATTTTGAACCCCCCTTTTTGGAAAAGGAAACAGAACAATCAAAACAAAATACATACAGAAGAAACAACATTGAGTACGCCACAAAAACAAGTAAGAAACACATTTGCTAAAGAACCATCAATGTTGTTACCAGTGGGGGTTCCAGGGTTTGGAAAGGGAAGGTAGTACCAGTCAGAGGAATATCAGGACAAGGCACTTACGATGTGGACAGCACAAAGAAACAATTGGAATAGAGCAATAAATTTCACATCCATGTTGACTCAATACAGGACTTTATTGCTAAGGTTGACATGGGACCAGAAACAAGAACTGTGCATGAGGAAAAGTTGGCTTTATTCCCATAAGTTTCAACAGTTTTTCTTTGACTTCGGGAATAATAGTTTCAGGCTTGTAGGTTGCAAACTCAAGGACAATTACTCATGAATGTGCTTCCGCAGCCAATTCAGATGAAATGAGAAACAGGCTAAAATGTACATTTTACATCCCATCATTTCCCTGGGAATCAATAAAATTATCTTTAATTGAGGAGTAATTAATTACTCATAGACTAAGCATCTTTCTCAAAAAAAAACAAAAAACAAACAAATAAAAACAACCTGGGAGAAAATCTTTCTCATCTTTGATACGTCCTTTGTAGTATTTACAGATGGTTATTCACAGGATTGCAGACTAAGAGCTTATATATCTTATAAAATCTAGAATAATTTGAAATTGTTCACTGTAGGAGTTTCCCCACAGACACACTGGCTTGGTTTTCATAATGCTATCAGGTATTAATACTAGTACCTGTACAGCTCTTAAATAAACTGCTTTTCAATAAACTGAAAAAGGTGTGCTTCATAATACAAAAAAAACATTATTTGAAGGTAGCATATTATCAACAATTATGTAACTGAAAGGGAAAACTACAGTCTTTTTGGATTATTTTTCTTCTGAATTTTCAGTAGCTGGATATTAATATGTAGGAAAAGATTGTGTTAGCAAATATTACCCATTTGTGCCAAGAAATTTTTGACACAGTGATTACTGTATCTTGACACTGCTACTGCTCAGTAACAAAGAAAACAAAGATAAAAAAATATCCTAATCACTGTGTAGAATTTTGTTAAGCTGCCAAATAGAAAATTTCCACTGAGAAAACAAAACACCAGATCATCCTCCTCCCTAACATTTGGCTAATGAAAAGACATCTGCTGTGTTTGAGTTCATTGCTTCTGCTGACTGGTGTACGCATTTTGTATTTTAAATTATCTTTACACACGGTGACATGAACACCTTATGGCAACTGCTCCTACAAAGCTCTTCCTTTACTTGAAGTAAGGAACTTTTGAGGTATAGCAACCATAACACATCAAGTAGCTTTCAGAATAAGGAATAATCTCCTGTAAAAAGTATTGAGTTCTCTAAATTACCAATGCACCACCTCTTTCTTATATCAACTCCTGACCACATTAGATAAACCCAGCCAGTGGCAAGTCCTCTCCTTACTGACCACCCTCAAATCCTCACTGGATCCACCACTGATTTCCTGTGCTTGCACAAATCAATGCAGCAATAAAGCCACATTCAATACACAACAAAAAGGCTACAGGAGGACTAAAGCAAAAGGCTTTGTGTTTGTATATATCGTTATTATTTTTCCTTTTAACATTCATCCATTGCAAATACTGGGCTCACTGAAATGAAAACAAATAAAAAAGAACACAAAAGAAAAGTATAAAAAAGCTTGTTGCTCTTACATCTACTGTGTCAGTCACTGTGCAAATCCTGAGAAAGAGAGAAAGACCAAACTGGGGAGATCTGACAAGTAGACCAATAATTTTAGAATTTTGTACATTAGAACAATTGTAATACTAACAGAAAAAATACATTAGTTTAGCAGTATTACAGGAAAAAAAATCTAATGATATTCAGGAGCTGTACGGTGCTGACACAAAGCTAAGAGCAGGGAAAATAAGGAATAGGCAGTTGTTTTTAATAATTACCACGCTCATGGGTGATGACTGAGGAAGGGAGGACAGGACAATTAGTTCAAAGAAAAAGAAACAGGAAAAAAAGAAAAAAAGGTGAGAATTTGTTTTAGCAAATACAAAATATAGTTAGTATTGGTTTTGCCAAAATTAGTTCTGTACTAAAAGAGAAACATCAAAAAAACAGAAAATGAAAAAACGTTCCTCAAATGAGGAAGCATAAAAATATTCTTAACATCAGTAGAGTCAATTATGCAGCATTTAAGGATTTGTTTATATTTGCATGCAAAATCAGTCATTTCTAGAAACAGAGACAGAGGTCAAAAGAATAACAAGCCAATATCTTGAGAGTCCATTTCAAAATCCAACATTATGAGTAAGTTTAGTTATGTAATATTAGAAATGTTGTCCAAAAGAATAAAACATTTTGCAGAATAATCTTCAGTAAAACATGAGAATAATGGTCGACGGATAGTTGCACCGTTGCCCAATTAACTATCTTGTAACTGAATTTTATTCATATCACTCATATTAGTCTAGAAAGACTTAATCTATAATTTAAACTGTGGGAGCACTTTCAGAGAAGCAGAATTTTTGACTGGCCTTGAAGTCATTCAGAAAAATGTAATAGTTAATGAAAAATCATAATTTAAGCAGTTGAATATTAAAGAAATAGGCCGCATAAAAGACCTACAGGCACAACAGACAATGAGATATGCAGTGTTGCTGGCATGAATTATGATTCCTCAAATGCAATAGGGATTATACAGTCAAGCTTTTTTACCTTGCTTTTAAGATAAAAACATGTTAAAATGTTAGGTCACTGTAGGATTCAAACATAAAAATGCACTGTAAAAAAGTAAGAAGATAAGGGAAGAAAATGTACTTTGGTAGCCCTATTAAGCATGTAAGAATGAACTCAGTGTATCCAGACAATCACAGTAAGGGAATAGTAGAACTTACTGTCAAACAGAAGAAAGAAATTGACAGTGAACTGACAATACTATGGGTGGAAAGACAATTTGGTTCAAAGCCAAAAGTAGAGTGAAAAATTTGGAATATTTCCCCAAAGACAAATAGAAAAAAATTACTTCAAAGAAAAAGCTTTCCCAGACTTTTTTCCACACAGCAGATAGATTTCCCTCAACCCCTTATATTTAATTTATGGTTTAAGTGGTGTGGTTTTCATTTAAAGAAATCAGGTGGGAACTTTTAATTTCATTTTATGTTGAAACTGGCTGGGGACTTCTGAAATGTTTTACAGTGTTTATATAAACACTGCAGTTTGTAACTGGAATATGTTTTCAGTTCTACATGTAATGTCTTCACTTCTTCAGAATGATGAAAAAGAGTCCTCTGAGACCATTCTGAAACTCAACACATGCTAATGATTTGCTATTGACAAGGATGGGTTTAGGTATGTCAATTGAATATAAACCACTTTTAGGAATCCTGTTTTAGCTTCAGCCTCTAGATATATATTTACAAGGTTCATGGGATCATAGACTATCCTGAGTTGGAAGAGACCCACAAGCATCTTCAAACTCTAAATCCTGGCCCCACGTGAGACACCCCAAAATCCCACCATGTGCCTGAGAGCACTGTCCAAACACCTCTTGAACTCTGCCAGGCTGGTGCTGTGACCACTTCCTGGGGAAACCTGTTCCAGTGTCCAACCACCCTCTGGATGAGGAGCCTGTTCCTTATATCTAACTTAAATTCCCCCTGGGTTCTTTGCAATTCAGCTTGCTTCTGCAAAATATAAAACAAAAAAGCTCATGGATAATCTCTGCTGAACTAACAGTACCTGATCCCTCTTCAGTCACCATGCCAAGGCCTTCTGCTTTGTTCTGACGTTCAAACGCATTCAGGTCAAGAACACTGTGGTGAGGAAAATTACATTTGTCTTGTGATTAATTAAATATATGCAATATTTAATTCTGTGGAAGTTTAAAAGGATTTTTTGATTTCATTTTACTTTACAATCATACTAGTATAAAGAAGATACATCTCACTGGCTTGATGAACGTGTCTGTTAACCAGATTACAAAACTCGACTCAACAGTCTTAACCTGCTTTTGACCTGAAACTGACCACCGAATTCAGCTCTTTATGACTGACCAGAAATAAAGGGGAACATATGCATTTATGATACACATAGTCATTTTTAGGTGCTATAAAGAAGCCAAGTTATTGACTACTTTTGTATTATAGCCCAATTCATACCAAGCAGAAGGTCCATTAAGAAATTGTCGTTATTAGTTTCTCTCCCTCCACGCTCTGAAAAACTGAAGCTGCCAAAAGGGGATAACCAGATTTAAGGAACATATATCACATATTTCATTTGTGAACCTACGAGGTTCTAGCTTTCAGGGCTTTGCACGTCAGCTGGCCAGGGATAACTTATGTTTATAAGCAAAAATAGTTATAAAAGTCAGATGAACCCAGAACTACTACAGCACCTCTGCCAGCAAGAAACCTCATTGATTTCAAAATGAAACTTGGCCACAGACAGCATTAAGAAAAAAGAATACGTAATGTGATACCCTAGACGTAACAAGAAGGCCGAATCACCTGATCCAGGGAGCCCCTTTTAATCCTGTGTTTTATTTTCATTAATACATGATTTATTGATATGATTTGTTATTAGAAATTACATATAAAACATTTAAACACATATATTTATATAGGAAATCAATATAAATCATAAATAAGCATGAATGGACAAAAAAGTCATAGTATCACCTCAATGTATTAAAACAGAATATTCTATTCCTTTTTCTGACTTCCAAAAAGTCCTATGAATACTTCTAGCAAAGCTGGGTTTTCCCAAAATTTTTATGATTATTGAAGATTGATCATCAACCTGATCTCTGCAGGATTACCGGATACCTCCAGAGTTAAGGATTCACCTCTGAAGAATGGTTCTGACTCTGGAGCTGTTTTCTGCCATACGTCAGGTAGACACAAATTCCATAAATATTTTTGAAAAGAGCTTTCTTACAAAGGTAGATCCATATCACAAGGATTTTCACACCATGAGCGTCACCTTATCCTTTAACCCAAATCTAGCACATTACAATCCCCAAGTGCTGTTTGCAAGAATTAAGTAGAGAATCTTTTCAGAACTATAAATCCCATGAAATAAAATATAAATGCAAAATAATAAATTTTTTAAGTCGATACTGTCTTACCTACAGGACTGCATAAGACCAGCAAGGCTCTGGAAGAACCCCACATCCTTTTTATCCTTCAGGTAGTCAAGCATTTTCTGCAGCAAACACAAACAGTTTACACAAAGAATTAATATTCATATTATGTGTTAATCTGGGTAATTTAAGAATATATGGATTCTATACTATTAGTGATGTTGGTGTTTGGAAATATCTCTAATATTTAAGAGTCTTGCAGAGAAAAATCCAGATATCAAAACCAAAAAGAACATTTAATGCTCATGTACTTTATACAAAAGGTCATCCATTTTGGATACACCTACCAAAATAATGGAAAATAAAGATAGCAACTAAAGTCAACACAGCCAGAAGAATTTAGTGTTTAATATAAATGCAATCTTGCCACTACTAGACTAAAAATTTGTATTGACACTACTGTTTCAACACCAGACTAGGCTTTTCATAACCTCAGTTTGTCTTAAATTATTCTAGCTGCAACAGCCTGTTAGTAGTAATTTGAGCATATTTTTAGATTTGTTTTATCATATTATAATGTGCAATAACTATGTGAAAACAGATTGCAATAACAAGAATTTATTGAGTGAACTCTCACTCTAGAATGCAATGTGTTGTTGAGTAAAGATATAGGATGATACCAGAACTCTCACTTGTGAAAAAATCCCACAATGCCAAAGGCCATTCTCAGCAGGAAAGTTACAAGAGTTCATGTTGAGAATGAAGTAAACGATTTTTGCAAATAGTAAAAATAATAGGAGCTTACTAAGTAAGCTCCAAAATGGAGAGCACATAAGCAGTGTTAGCAAAACTTATCAGCATAAACCCAATTAGACACAAGACTACAGAAAAAGAGTACCACAATCAACAACATTATACCAATCAAAGCAAAGAACTCCAGAGGACAATGACAATAATGACTTTCCAAAACCACTACAGCATCTCTCCCCCCACCTATACCATTCTTCCCAAGGAAGACTGAAGAGTTGATCTTAGGACCTAAAGGAAAATTGGAAAATTGAGCATAACACCAGAGAAAACAGGTAGAAATGAGGCAACTGAAAAAACAAGAATTCCAACTATATTACTGATGCTTTTATGCTTTTTGTGTAATTTTATGTGTTACTGATGCTTTAATGTTTTTTATGGAATTTTATGTAATTTAGACTAGTAGCATTTTTATCAATGTAAAAATACTAAGTGTTTCCTGCATTTTGATTTATCAAGACTTTAACAAATTAATTTTAAAAATAGATTGTAGGATTACAAATTCAAATTATATTACTATGTACAAATTTCATGATTTTCCTAATTTAATATCATGACATCACAAAGAACTGGCAGTGGTTCAAGCAGATAATTTCTGTACTACTTGCAGTCTTTCATGTCAATTCCTGGCAATGACAGCTCCTGAAAAGAACATTATTGTGGTTGCACTCAGCTGCTTCACTTGGGACCTTAATTGTTCCCAGTTGTCTATATTCTTTAAACTGTACTACAATAATTTAGCAATGGCAGGTATAAATCCGCAGCTCAGGAATCTTCAACTGGTACAGAACACTGAATGCACCCTATATCAGCCTCTTCACTTCAGCAGTGCAGGATTCTTTTAACATATCAGGCTCGTCCACTGGGCACCAAATTATCTTACGATAGATTATTTATTCAGGCTTGAGTTCTCTGCTTTTATCAGCAAGACTCTCCATCGCATAAGCTAAGGACTTCTGAAGTTGTGAAGCTGTGTATCGTTCTTCCTGGTGAAGACTGGGGTCAGCAATTTTACTCTACTGGCTATAGGACAATGGCAATCTCCCAGGAAAGCCCTCCTTCCCAAAGAATTCCTACAGAAGTAAATAATACAACATAAAATTTCCCCCTTACACCTGAAGTACAAAATAAATTTTTTCAGCTTTGTAAACAAATAAGGAACAGCCACCAAACAAGGTACTCTTGTACACTATTTTATTCTGAGAACAAAAGTAAGAGAATAAACAGTGTGTGACAAATAGTCACACTATGTAATGCACTACTACAGTAATGATGACCATACTATAAAGATATATACTGACTAGAATGGGTAGAAAGAAACGAGTACCGTACCTGTTGAACAGTAGAATTTCCTCCATTTAAGATGGCAATTCCCAGCTTTAGGGTAGCTGCAACCATTGGCCCCATCTCACCTTAAAAAAATATTGAAAAATATATTTTTGGATCATATATAAAATTAAGGATGTTTTATTAATTGATTTATCCATTCAACGACTTGCAAAACTGACCTGTTTTTCTTAATTTCTTCATGAGTGCCAACAGACATAGTGTAATGTATACACAGTACACAGAAGAAGCAAGATATAAGGCAGGAAGAACTGAGTTTAATGAATATAAATCATGTTTGAATTACTAAATTTGAATTACTAAAGCATCCTTGACTGAAGGTTGGGCTCACAACGGTAAGCTAGCTTTCAAATTTAACAATATGTCCCCTCTACATGACAATCTAGATGTTTTCTTCTGAAATGTTTTATCAAAGTACACCAATAATGCAGATATTTGGAGAAAGGGAAATAAAAAAAGGACTAAAGTCCACACCTACTTTAGAACTGTACATACTGCAGAATTTGAGGGCCATTTTGTCATTCAGTGCTGCTAAAGCTAGGAAGTACTTCACACATCCTCAAAATCAGCACTAGAAAAATTAATTATAACAACAGTCTCATGGAAATTAGTCATACTTTTCTGGATTAGCTGTCAATAATTTTTGAAATTTCGAGTTCATTTGGAAATCAAACCTTAGAGCCAAACATCTGCATGTTTTGCACAAGAAATACAATCATTTCAAAGCTCATTAGAAATAAGGTTTAGAACTTAATCTACACACCAAAACCATACCTTTACTTGCACTGATTGTCTGCAGAACCATCTCGGCAGCACCTCTATCATGCAGTCTGGCTTGTTGATACAGAAGTTTTTGCTTTTCCATTTCTTTTTCCTGAATAAAAATTCCAGTCATTTAAGGTGAGACTTCAGTTACTATCAATGCTCCAAAGGTTTTTGGTTTTCTCTTAGTATATGGGCTCTATGGCAACATCATGGACCATTTTAATACATACGATGCTATTGAACAAATAATTAACAGATTCAAGTAATAATCTCCACTTGGTATTTTTCTTTAATATGCTTTTAGCAGTTTAGCTGGAAAGAGTCATTTCAATTGTAAATCATTAGGTTAGTTCAAAGCCCATGTTCATTATATATATATATATACTGCATGTATCAAACTTGCACTTTTGTGCTGTGTTTTTGTGTAACACTTCATACTCTAAATAATCTTCTATAGTGTGACCATAACTTCATACTGCTCAGTATGTGGCTCTCGAGTTGCAAGTTGTTGCTGAATACCAGAGTAAAAGAAGCATCTCAGAATTTTTTTCAAAACATATCAGTATATTACAATATAGATTGCCCACCCTACTAACAGAATATTTGATAGAATACACTGTGCTTTTATATTTTGTATTCTCTAGCGGCAACAAACAATACTGCATGGCGTTGCTTGAGCAATGGTGAAGTTTGTATTTTGTAATTTAAACTACTACCGAAAACATAAAGAGCATAAAGAGCAAACATAAAGGCACAGTTAATTCCAGATGAGTTTCAACTTTCATCGGGTTAATTGAAGTTTGCTGGAGAATTGAGGATGACTAAGCAGTATAAGTTGCAAAATGGAAGTTGCATAGAGCCCTATGACAGTGAGTCCATCAGATAGCGTGGTAAAAAGCTTACTCAAAAGGAACATGACACAATCAGTTAGTATCATGTCCAAAAAACACAACGCCCAAAATATGTATGACCTAAAAGCAGGAACAGCTGCAGCAGAAGTAGCCAGAATGACAGCTTTGCTGCCATAAACTTTCCATCCAAGTTACGGAAAAAGTACATTGGAAGATGGAAGAGGTTTAAAAAATGAAGGCTTGCTAAATAGAGGGTATGAGTAATAAATTAAAAAAGAAGAGATAAAAAATAGAAATATGTTCAAATGAATGAAAAAGAAACCTTTAACTCAAAAGCAAACCAACACAGACATTTATGCTGTTACCAGAGAGTTCTCGCCGAGGCTGGCAAATTTGTTTCTTAAATCTTTGATAATATCGTGCTGCGGAAACAAAATTCATCAGGGTTTTTTTTTTTCACACTATTAGCTCTCCTGTGTTTAAATTGTATCTTTCTTTTTGCTTTTAATTATGTGACAGATCTAGATGGAGGCACAAAAAGGAAAAAAAAATGGCAGCGTTGCTTTGTATTTAGCCATGCTAAGGTTTGAAAGTTTTGCCTTCATGTTTAAACCTCTTCCTGGGAGTTCAACAAAAACAAAACAGAAACATACACACACGCGCACACACACACCACACACACAAACCACCAGAAAATCATGACATCACAGGTTCAGTATAGCTACAATAAAATATTTTCATTTGCTTCAGAAGCCACTGACAATTCATCAGCCTTTCTTTTCTTAAAAACTATCTCCTATTTCTAGATACTTTTAGTTTTAGACCCAACACTCTTTCATCTTTCTTTCACTGTAAAATTTATTATTCACAAGCCTAACACCAGCTATACTACTTCCATTGTACAATATTTTTTGATGAGAACATCAAAGACTTATAAGAATGCTTACAAGTGAGGATGGATCTACATAATCTAGAGACTAACTTCTTGCAATGGCACTAATAGAAGAACAGTAGGAAGAAGCATTGCCAAACAGCTTAAAATGAGTGAAGTGGCATTTCCCATGGAAATCAAGATGTCTAAGATATCAGTAACAAAAGAGACCAAAAAAAGAAAACCAAAACCAAAGTAACAAACCAATCCACCAACAAAAAACACCACAAGCATTTCTTTTAAAAGCAACCATTCTTTTGATGATAAACCACAAAAATCATGGTTCCTTCTTCAGCTTGACAATGCATTTTCACTGTTGCTTTCTCCAAGCAAAGTCAATACATATATATAAATATATATGTGATGGCAGCACATACATGAAGTAGACCACCCATTGCCTATGAAGTATACTAAACTAATAAGGCTATCCCATTTCTCTAAGACATGCTTACTGTTTACATCATTATCTGTGCTACCAGTTTCAGCTTTTTGCACTTTATCCACTTGCTTGCCAGTTAAGAAAAGTCACGAAAACAATCAAAATAATTAGTCAATTTCTGTCTAATTGAGTTTTCTGTCATTCATCAAACCATCACAACAACAGCAAAAATATTTCACTAAATGAAACATTTAAACTAATTAAACAGATTAAAAAAAGAAACAAACCCAAAGAAACACACCCCAAAACAAAACCAATCCTCAATGAAGAATAGATCTATTTTATCCTGGATGTTTTCCATTCATATGGGAAAAAGTTGACCACTTTGAAATATGCATACATGTATTCTCATATTATAGATGTTTTCCAGCAACCTACCAAACCAAGGAAACTTCTGAATCATACTCTTTGAAAGCAGAGACCCAAACATTCTCTTCTTCATTCTGTTTTTTGGTTTTTAAATCATTACCAGCAATCATATGCCAAAATACATCGGGCAAATCCACAAGTTTTAGTTTGAATTTGTAGGCAACAAACTTGCTAAAACTAAAGAGAAGCTTTAACTGACAAGTGTGTCACTGAAATTCTTAAATTTTCTTGTAATTCATACAGAGACTGATTCTTGGAGTCTCCCCTGGAGCTAAGACATATGGAGAGGTTAGTTTGCTGCCACCACTAAGCTCCAAGATACAGACTGCTGGCATAAGATCCTGCTTTTACAGAGTGTTCTTTTTTCTTTTTTTTTAAATATGAAATCATGAAATTAAGTTAAAGAGAATAAACAAAAAGATGTAAAGAGGAGAAATTACTTTCAACTCAGCTACTAGAAGATGAATGCTTTTCCTTTGAATTGTCTCCATATTTTATACTTTTCAAGACTTCTATTTAGTCCAGAGAACAAATCCTATTAGGCCTTACACTGGCAAGACAACTGTTAATTTCAATGCCAGGCATGTATAAGTATAAGCTATGAAATTAAAATATCAAGTACTCATGCATAATACTTCTGTATCTTTTTTTATATACATCTCTATATATACTTTAATCCTTTAAGTTCAATATATGCTGGTTTCTGCTCTATAAATAAAATTTATTTTTTTCCTAAATCACTCCTTTTGGACTTCATCATTGAAGCATCACCACTTGCTGCAAGGCTTTTGGACTCAAGAACCACTAAAGGTCCTTTCCAACTCAAACTATTCTATGAATAAATAACGTATTCTGTAGTGCAGAGAGTGATACCATGTACTAGGTTCCATACAATCCATTACATGTAGGAAACACTGATAAAAAACATATTTTTACATAGTGATTGGAATTTTTACTTTCTTAGAATTGATAAATTGATTATGGAGTCTGATCTTAATTTGCATATTAAACAGTTACTTTTTGTAAATATAGGGTAGATGGACACTGAGTGGTTTATTCAGGATTTGTGACAGTAAGAGATAAAGGTAACCATCTTCAATGGATTGGAGCCTTGTGAGGTTGCATTAGTTGTATGCACAGAAACTTGAAAATTTTTGTCTGAGATAAGTGACAGCACAATGCATCATTTTGTCAAAAAACTTGTGAATACAGAAGTCTATCAACAAAGTTGCTACCAGTAACAGGAATGAAAAGAACTGACAAATGAAGCTCTATTTCCCCCATTTCTTTCCTTCCTGTGAGGAGTCGATTTAAATCAATTTAATACAAATGAGTTTAAAAATGTGAGCTAGATTTTCACTCTTTTTTTGAGTTCCCATCCTACAGGTATTTAGAGCACATTAACACGTAGCAGTGACTCAAATGCAGAAATTATTTGCTTTCAGCTAGTGAAACAGTTTGATTTGAAAGAATTTCCTATCAGATAGAATCAAAGGGGACAGTGATACCAATTTTACAGGGAGTCAATTGAGCATCTGTTCAATAACACAGAAAGTTAACTTAGAGACAAAGGGCAAGGGGCAAAGATTACTGTAATAATTCAAAGCAAATACTAGCAGGTAAATGCTGACAGGAACATACTAACATAGAGAGAACATTATTGTCACCTCCCTATTGTTCACACTATTAACCCAATACAGATTAATTGTACATAAATGAGACTACACTGCATGAGATATAGGCAAGAAAACTGTCAATAAAATGCACTTGGGATTTTCATCACATTCTAAGCTTGCCCAAAGGTTTCTGTTGCTCTGACTGTGAAAGGATTCAGGACTTCAAACCCCACACTTTTTTAAAGTCTAGAGGAGCAGTAGAATTTTATCACCATAGAAATTGAACAGTCACTCTTTTCAAATACACATACAGGATAGGATAAAAAAACTGCCTTCAACATTGAAGTTTGATTGCCAGACAGAAAGAACCACACAAATCCACACACAAGCACACACACAGCTGGTATGCACAGTTTCACATCTGCACAACTGTTTCCTGCCATGTATGAAGGAAGCAAGAGTGATTTCTTGTGCTTTTTCTTCCCTTTTAAAACACTTCACAGTCAGCAAGAAAAGATTTTCTATGGAGCATATAAGATTTAGTGTATGGTAACCAGGTAAGTAGAGTGATAGATACATAGTATTTGAATAGCTGAATTATTAGAATTAAAAAAGAAGAAATTATGTTATATTAGATTGCACATATATTTTCTTTGGGTTTTTTTAATATGCACTTTGTGTTTGTAGCAATTACAATACCTTTTAAATAACTTTGTGAGCATATTCATCTTCCAGTATAATGCCTTTATTGTATGAAGGTGGAACAGACCTGGGCAAATTTTTGGAGGAGTAAGACTAAAGTTGATCCTGAAATACATCCTCTCTCCCCACAGATGCATGGCAAGCTCTTTCTTTTGTGATCTTAATGTTAACAGAAGGCTAGCAAACAAAATACCAAAATCATCTTGCTCTTTTCCATTGAGAAATTTTTTCCCTAGAATACCATAGGAAATGAAATTTGAGGTTACTGACTGAAGTCTGACCATTAGCTAAATCTCTGCATTTCAAATCTCAAGCAAATCATCTGTACTTACTCTAGCTGTCATTAGCTACAGCACAAATAACTGTATTTAAATGCCTCAGAACCAAAAATTAGCTACTCCACACACCATACCTTCTCCCAGAATATCAACCTCGCAGCACTACCAGCAAGTGGCCTGAGTCAACAACGGGAACTGAGACTTCTACCTGCGTGAAGCAGGCAAGCAGTCTGCTGCATAGCCATGGGACACCTTTTAGAAACAAATGGTGAGGTTTCATGATAAGACACACACAAAAGGCTGTGTAAGAAATTGAGCCAATAAAAAAATTAACACTGAAATTTCAGAGCTACTGCCTGTTCTTAGAGAAAACATGGAAGAACTAGGAAACATTTAAGATAATGAGTATCTAAAGAGCTTCTGTCAAGTACTATAAGGATGAAGGCTAAGGACTCTGTTCCAAAGGATCTGAATCAGACATGAGCTATGATTGATGCTCTCTCTCTTTGACAAATATTGGAAACAGAATTCTACCACTATATCAGAAATATGTCTGCTAAGATACAGGAGAAAATTTCAACTACTTTCACTTAATAACCAAGTAAGTTGCTTTAATAATTCAAAGTAAGTTATAAGCAGAAAGAAGATAACTGATGCACAAAAGGCATGAACAGCAAAACAACATGAACAAGCCAAATGACACTGTTTTCCCCAAAACGGTATCACAATTTCACATGGCATATTCTGCATAAATAATTCCTGGAATCTTTAAAGAGCGTGTGCACAAAAAGGGTTTGGTAGAGATGTCATGCCGGAACTGAAACGTTAAAAACGATTTCAAGACCCTTTAGTTGAACTTATCCAAGATGTTGGGCCTGAAAAATCACAAAATTAGACCCAGACAAATACACACATATTTTTTTTGTTTTACCTTGCTGCGTTGTGATCCTGTCACCTTAAGGAAGGGCAAGGACAAGAAGCGAAATAGTAATAAGAAAAAGAAGTCCAAATTTTTTTTTCTGCAGGTGACTGACCAAATACATACACAAAATTGTCTTTTGAACATATAAATACATTATTTAAACATAAGTTTCACAGCTACAGGAAAAATAATAAAGAGAAACAAATGAATAGGATCTTCTCTCAAAACAAAAAAACTGAAAAAACTGAATGCTGAATAAAGAACCCATTATGATTTAGGTAAGGAGCGCTAAGAAATTCCTTACTGATAAATTTTTTCATAAACCTCAATGACTTCCTTTTCAAAAATTTTCATATTTATAAGCATGAGGCTTTTGATATCTAATAAGCATGTACAGGCTAAGTGATAGGAGCTTATAGGAATGAATTTTCTTTGTCAATGGTAAGTCATATACTGCATTCCCAAAGGAAAAGAAAAAAAAAACAGAAAAACACGCTGAGGTTTGGGTTCATACTGAGATAATTAACAAGAAACAGAAATTTATACATTGAGTATATTACTTGTAACTCAACTGGACTTCTGAGTGATTGAAAAGAATTTAGTATTGATATTCTTTCTGATTTCTTTATATAGTCAAATAGGGAATATGTACTAAAGTAATTCAGTGCTATATCATGTAGCATCATATAGAAAACCTACAGAACATTCTATGTGTATGAAACAATGGAGAAAAAGTAAACATGACCCAAACCAACAATCAGAACAGCACAGATAGTTTTACAGCAAATCAATCAGTATATTTAGAATTTTTTTTAAGAAATAATAAGTGTTTCTTTCATGTTTCTGTGTTTTAGTAGAGATATGACATGTGTTCATTTATTTGAAAGACACAAGAGCCATCTTTTAATGTCAAAATTGTAATAAGCCAAAATACATTAAAATATTAAAAATATTAAAGAGCTAATTCCCTCAGTGCCCCTCAGAAGAGACAAATTTCTTGCAAACTCCATTTTATTAATGGAAAAAGAGAGACAGATCCCAGAGCAAGCACATGACAAGGACTCAACTCTTACACTGATAATCAACTCATGTATATCCTTAAATAGTGATGACCACTAAAAGCTCAACATTAAACAACAATAAATATATATTTCCTATTCTCAACAAGCAAAAATCTTAGCAGTACCAATGAACAGAAGTTCATACTTTATTAAGAAGCACTAATATGTGTGAATATAAAACTACTGTATGAGTTATTGGCATGAATATTAATGACTACTGCAAAAAGCAGTAGTATTTAAGTATTTTAAAAATACAAACTAAAGGTAAGGCAGAATAATTTAAGATACAGTCTGTTATTATTGGACTTTTAGAATAAGTTACTATCTGTAATACCTAACTAAAAAGTTAAGCTTAAATGAGATAAATACGTAAGATCCAATAATTCTCCATATAATATTATATTATATAATGCAGTGCATGTTTTTGTTTCACTAACATTAATCTGGGCACTCATATCTGCCATATCCAGCTTGTGACATGCAGTTCACTGGCATAATAAGCTGCAGTAAGCCATGAACCAAAAAACATAAATGTCAGCTGGAAGCTATGAAATAATGCCTAACATGACAAGAAAAACAAAACAAGTATGATCTTACTTCAAAACTCTTCACTTCTTCTTCACCATCATCATCTTCTTCATCATGGCAGCTCTGATACCATGTAGAAAGAAAACATTTACTGATAACTCGCAATTTACTGATAAGACTTTAAAAATTATTTCTCTTGATCTTCTTTACTAACTTAATTAAAACAGAAAATAAGCAATAGAAATCAAAGAAGTTACCTTTGCCATAATGTCAGCATAAGCCATATACAGGAAATCTTCTTCCAATTTGCTGGTTAATAGAGAGAGGAAAGGTAAAATGAGGAAGATTAGAGTCATTATGGTAGAATTGAATGACAAAATATTTTTAAGCATCTTAAAATATTTTAAAATCATTTCTATGCTCATAAATAATTACAAAAGTATTTTTGGAAAATGAAGACTTGATTAACTTACACAAATGGAATAGCATAGCCAGCTACGAACACAATACTCAGAAATTCATAAACACCTTCCAGTAAAGTGAATATAGTTAATTTCTAATTATACTTAGAATATACTGCATATTCATTATTTAACTGTCAATAGGGAACACAGAAGACAGAGGAGTAGTAAGCCCTGAACATATCCATAATTCTGAAAAAGTCATGTTAAAATTTCTTTATATACCACAAGCTAAAGAGGTTTGAGTGTAACTCAAACTCACCCTATGTTCATACACATGTTTTGGCCTAGCTTATGCAATCTCACTTGAAAAGAGACACATATGACTTCAAATACAGGAGTAATCAGAAAATCTGCATACACTCTGTAGTCTCTCTCATACCAACCCTACCATTTTTCAGTCAAGGCTGTTCGACTGAATAGTAGAATAAGTTGATGTAAAGGATCAACCCTTTTAAGACTTTCATCTTCTTCTGGTGGCTCCTCCCCAGGTTTCTTTAGGAAAAAAAAAAGATTTTAAAAGTATATTCAATTATCTATAGTGAACACTGTTTTACTCTGTGTAATTTACTAAACATTAAATATTAACATATGTAATTTTGATTTGGACAACCAGGAGGAAGTAACTTCCAAGCAAAGTATGAAAAAAATTAACCCCAACTGTGTTTATGACCATGAGGACTTACAAAGATGACACCATTTGCAAAGCCTTGGATTTCCTCTCCTCATAAAATTAACTCTCTTGACTAGATTCCAAAAATCATTTCAATCATTTACTCTGTTATCTAGAAAGAGTGGTAACCAGATGCCATCATTTACTATTATACTGTCTGTTGCTAGGTTAACCAGTTTCATCAGATAAAAATGAGAATCCTCTGTTTCAAGTCTATGCCAGGCATAATGTTCACTGAGAAATTCTGAGAGACTTTGAGGGAGAAGAAATCCAAACCTAAACCTTACCAACAGTTTTAGACACAAGGAGCTCTACCTACCAACAACAGTAATGTTGGCAGGATGTAGAATTTTAGGAGATGAGAAATCACTAATGTACAAAAAAAAATATGTATGATTAAATAATATATATAAGTGCATAAAGAGGGTTCTTTTTTCATGTAGTTATTTTGCTTTCTGTTTTAGACAGCTCTAGTTAGTTTCCTTTAAAAGAAAAATGTAGTCCCAAATAGTGAATAACAATGACCAAAGCGGTGTTCTGAAAAGCATCTATACAAATCTGTTCTCTGACTTCTTATCTTTTGCCAAAAAACATTTCAGAAAGTAAGTTTTGCCTATCAAGTTATTGACAAAATTGCTTCATTCAGGCACTTTTTTCTATGAAGAATCTGGTAGTTCAAAGAAAACTGGTTGCATAAAATATGCCCACTCCTCCTCCTTGTTTTCACCTAGCACTATACACCAAAACACAGATAAAAAGAACTCCATGCATTGACAAGACAGCGCGAGTAATTATTATGTTGTCATATGTTATTTGTTAAGCAATAAGGATGGATTGGCCACTTCAGAGATACATGGAAAATGGATTGTTGTCTATTAGGAAACCAAATTTTGCATGCCAAACAGATTACTGTGGGAATGCTTACAGATGTCTGTAAGTACTACTCTTTCTATGGGCCTGTGAAGTCCACCCTTCCCACTCAGCTGTACCAAACGTGACTGGTTGCAGCTGAGAATTCCCTTCAGTTGACATACATGCACAACAGCTGTTCAATATGCCACTCCTCTATGATGGCCATACAAGGTTCATTTCATATTTTTCAGTATGTGATAGTATTTACAAGATCAATAACAAGATCAGAACAATTATGGATATCTTCTCCTGCTCTTTATTTCAATCTAATTTAGAATGCTGACCCTTCTCTTTAATTAACTGGCAGTATTCTGTACTTCTTAATGTTATCAACCAGAATATCTCCCTAATGCTGTAAAAACTGGTGAAACAAAAGGGCAGAAGTTGTGCTAATGTGTTACTAGTTAACATAGATTTATTGAAATTAAATAGAGGATCAAATTCACCAATGACTGAGTTAAGTAGAACTCATTATTAAGCACAGCATGAACACTAGAATCAAATGATTTTCTGACATTTCTTGGAAATAAATATGCTTAATTTTCAAAGTCTTGAGACATTTTCCCTATAGTTATTTAAGTGTAAAACAAAAAGCTCTCCCTGAATGGAAAATAAGAGGATAAAAAAATAGGTAGGGTTAAGTTTTAGCTGCCATTTCTAAATCTTGAACACTTAAAAAAATATTATTTTATACAATCTAATTATATTATTATTATTTTATATAATTGAAATTTCTATTAAACATATTGTTTTTACAAGTTATTATGTCCACTAATGTCTACCAATAAAACAAAGCAACAATTATGTCAAATAAGTGTAAGTGTTCATATAACCTATTTATTTAAGCACAAGCATTTTTACAATTAATAAAAAGTATTGACTATCTTATGAGGTTAACATCAAACATCAAAAATCTAGTTCCCTCAGAGGCTTGATTTGTTGAACCAGAATTAAGAATCAGCACAATTAAGCTCCTCAAAAAACAGAAAAGTGTGTACTTTTCTCCTTTAATTTCACAAGTGGAAGAAGGAGTACCACTTTTGTAAAACAGATTTGAGGAGAGAAGATTCAGGGAACAAAACTGCAAGTTTAAGTTCAGTTCTCTGTTTTTATGTGATGGAAATTCTCAACTCCCACATCCCAGAAAATGTTATTACCACAAGTCTATATATTGCCTGGATCTGGAAAAATCAGGAAGAAGACTGCATTTGTTCCTTTAAATTATTTTTACTTAGCAGAAAAGAATGGTCAAGATTCTCAGTATTGAGAAAGAACTCACTATGGCATAAAAGATTGTAGTTTATTAACTACAGAGAGTTAATGGATGAGATTCTTGCCCATAGTTTCTGGATGCTGGATTGATCCATTTTCCTACTTAATAGGTGTACAGTCCAGAAACCTCAGACAATCCTTCAATACATCAGAGAGCCCAAGGCTCCTCCTTTCTCCCCCTCCAGATGAGCTCTGCCACCATAGCCTGGGCTACGATTCCATGTTGACAGTTCAATAAACTTTTAATTCCTTGCCAAACCAGGGTATAGTTTCTCTAAGAGGAACTTTCACCAGCAACACAACCATATCTTTCATGACATCCACAAAGCATTCTGGGTCAGCTCCACAGAGCCAAACCTGAAACTCTCACTTTTCTGAGAGTGAGTGCTCTAAGGCTGCAAGAATGTGATGCAAATTTATTTAAAAGACAGATGGAGTTTTATGTGCTTTTGAATGAAAGGTGCAACACACCTGTCCTTAAGAGAGCAAGGAAAATACATGCAACTGTATGTTTGAGGAAGTAGAAGGGAATTCCAGTAGGTTTTTAATAAAAGCTGATACAAAAGCCAGGTCAGTCTGTTTCTGTCTTCTTTGAGACAGTTTTTCACTCAAGCTACCTGTTGGCAAGGAGTTACTAAGAAACTTAGGAAATATATAGGTTCATCAAGGAGGTAGGAGATAACCCTTCATGTCAGTGTAGCCAATTACCATGCTGGGTTATTTCTTTACATGCACACATGCAAAGAGCTATGTTGCTCCACTGCACCCTCATGCTCCCAACTGTTAAAACATAATTATTTTTGAGACTGAACCTGCACTATTTAAAAGACTTGCATTGTTTTGGGATACATAAGGATATCAGTTTAAAGGGCTGTATACAAAGTAAACATTTGTAGAAGTCTCTTTGTTTCTTCACAATGCTTTATCATACAATAAGGATGCCACAAGAAATTAATTCTGCATGTGTGCAGACAAAACTGAACTTCCATAGTCTGTCTGTGTTGAGCTCGTTGCTGATTTTTCTTTCACTGTTTTCATCCTAATTTTCAAAATTGTTTAAAATTTGGGTAGCTGGTTTTTTAGGCAGTAAACGCAAATTATTACTTTTTTTTCTAAGAGAAAATTTATGGCCAGCTTCTTCTCTGTTGCAGAGAGCAGGCTCTCCTCACAATGAAGAGACTGATCTCAGACTGTGTTCTGTTGGACCTGCCAGGGACTGAATCCATTCCTAGTATCATTCTTGCCCAAGCTGTGAAAAAGCTACCTTTCAGAGAGACAGTTCTAAGGGATGAGGACCCCAGACTTATATGAAAATCACCACAGGTATTTACAAGGCTAAAGACATGGCTCTAACACTTCACCACTGGGAAAAATCCTCATGTTCCTGACAAGAGGATTCTTCTATAAAGACAGCTTCTAAGGAATTGATTGATCTAAGACTAGAATTCCTTTAGTTTCATATTCTAACCTTTTGACTTGAATAGCTTTAATGTGGATTATGTAGCCCTCAAATACACAAAGGTTAGCTGCAAAACAGGAGGAAATAGGCTGTTCCAGGTCTCCACAGGGCAGAAGATAAGAGATAGGGGAATGACAGCAGTTGATATGCAATTTAGAAAAAAAGCTTTGTAAAAGGTTATGGAAACCCTGGAGCAGACAGCCTGAGGGGATTTTGGAATCTCCATCATTTGTAATTTTTAAAAAGCTGTCAGAGTGACTTGGTTATAGCTCATTCCTTTGGGTAGAGATAGCTCAGGGGATAGCTGAAGTACTTCACAGGTTTAGAATTATTACTATACAAGATGAAAGTTAATCCATAATACATTCCAACGACCCTTTCACCCAGACTCACTGCTAAGTCTTCAATCAGTTTGTCTTCAAAATAATGTTCTTCTGTTTCAATCCAAGACTTATCATAGCCTTGAAGAAAGAGATTGACGGCTCGGTGTCTAAAAAGAAACATTTAAAACAAAAGCTGTCAACTTCCAAAAAGAAGATTTGGTCAATATGAATTTCATTTAGCTTGAAAAACTGTCCAGTCATTATAACAATGATTTAAAAGGGAAGCAAAATTTCTATGGTCAAACCTATCAAAGCACCCATTTAAAAAGAAAATTTACATTAACATGTTCTATTTAAAACTGTGTTCCACTAACTTGCAAAATTGGTACTAAAACATAGTAATAATTATTTAGGAACAGATAATAAATAAAACTTTAAAGAAAATTAAAAAAATAAAATAAATTGCCACATTGCTGAGTTTTATTTTAAAAGATAAAATACTTTCATATTATTTTAATTTAAATATTAACATAACAGCAATAGATAACTTTGTGCTCAAATAATTGCATTTTTTAATGTTTGGGATTAGATTTGAAATCAGAAATCGAAAATTATATCCTTTGTTAATCTTTTGAGAAAATAGAAAAACGTAATTAAACCTAGTAAGAGAAAGCAGTATACAACCTATAATACCAAGTAGTTTACCAATTATTGGTTTTCATTTTTTTTCCTTTTGAGCTTGCCAAATAGCTCTGTATGAGCATTAGTGCATTTGTCAAAGACAGAATAATAAAGCTCTTACCTTGGCAGATTATACAACGGTGCCATTCTAAAGCAGGCCACTACTGCTCTTTTCCTCTGTTTGGACAGCAGCTTATGCCACACTGCTTTTTTGGACCGCTGAGGATGTTCAACCTGTTACACAAAATACACATGGAAAAATAATGTGACAATGTCCCTAGTGTCTGGAAATAGTAATATTAGTAAAAATGTTAGTCAACAGATAAATCAAGTAGAAAAGCAACACAGGAAGAATAGACCAGAAAAAGTGTTCTAGACAGAGTTCAAGCATTCAGCCAAATCATAAAATCAGAATTTAGAAAATAAACTTAAAGCAAAAATCTCCCTTTCCTGGTATGATACAGATACTCTTCTTTTTTACCTCATTCTGCTGCTTCTATCTTTTAGATAGAATACCATCATCAATAGGGCCATCTCTAAGGAAACCCTGACTTTTAATTCAAAGAATCTTCATTCATTCTTTTATATATAACTCTTTACACATGTACAGGTAAACTGTACCCCCTCACATTGCCTCAGACAATATTTTTGAAGAAATTTTCCTGGATACAATTAATCTTTTATTTGTAATATTTACCATGATAAGCTATGATGGAAAGGAATTAACTTTAAAAAGAGTGACAGGTACAAAGACTTAAGACTAAATCTTTTCCATGAAGTAGCACAGACAGAATGAACATAAAATACTTCAAAACACTTTAGCTACATTTCCTAAAACTACAGCTCTTTCTTAAGATTTATTCTCTTTCTGCATCCTGGCTCTGCAGTAGTATGGGATGAAATTTGGTGTGCTCCATCTTTATTTTTTACACTTTTAGGATTTTTTTCTTCCACATTTTATCCTTGTTTCCATCCAAAAAGAATTACTGCTGTGGTGCTGAAGAGCACCTGCATACTTCTGTATATGGCCTGACTGGATAACTGGGAACTATGACTGCAGGCTGTGCTACAGATCACTCCTTTCCCACAGCCTATTCTCTATGATTTATTTCACATATCTTCCATAAATATTACATAATTTGATTTAACCTATATAACTGTTGTAGAGTTAAGGGGGAAGGGGGTGGAAGTGACCTTTGGGGGGGCTGTTTGGTTTTTTTAATTGGGTTTTTTTTTCTTTTACAAACAACTGCACCCCTTGGTGTTTCAACAGCATCAAAGAAGCCAGTGGAAGTTAGCATTTCTACCCTGAAAGATTTGGTAATTCTCCCTTGCAACAAAATCAAGCATTGTATGTAAAATATGTAGTGACAATTCTGATGTTTATGTAGACTCAATATTCAATCCAAATTTGGTTATCCAGATTAGTGAAATACAAAAAAAATTAATAGTTAAACAATGAACATTTAATTAAATGGACAAAAACACTGCCATTCAGTGAAATATATAATTATACTTGTAAGATTAAATTCCTTCTAAAAGACAAAATAAAGATGAAAAGTATATTTTAAGAGAAAGGACAAAAAAACATTCACTGTGAACATGTTTACAGCCACAAAATAAAGAGCCAGCACTAGTAATTTTAAAGTCAGACAAATCCAAATGTGAAAGTTTGGTAATTAGTAATATCTTCACAATTATAAATCCCTCTATACTTTCCCAAAAGAAATAGCCTCGGCCTATGCAAGCAGATTTCTGAAAACAATAAAAACAAAGAAATTAGGTCTGCATGGAAAGAAAATACAAAGAATGAACTGATCGTTGCCAGCACAATACAGAAAGCATTCAGAGTATGTATATATGAGAACAGAGTAGTTGTATACAGAGAGCAAAGGATTACTCAGGACTATCATAAAAACAGATGCAGTGCTCATATATTCATTAATTTTAAAGACACCAAATTTCCCATTTCAGTAACAAAAGCTCCTGAGCATTTATCCACAGGGGATAAGTAAAGCTGTGGGGCTCAATCTTTAAAAATAGGTGCAAGGTAGTCATAAAAAAAGCAGAAGGCATTTACTTGACAAGTCACGTCTAAGTCTGATCAGAAGTACCAATCTTAAATGTTGGTCTGGTATTGCTGTGGGAAACCATCCTGTTCTATACTACCGCTAGATCACCTCAATCCACTTTGATAAAACCAGAGTAAAAGAGAAGACCTTTTTCATCCCCATATTTCTAGCTTTTCTCTAGAATTCTTTCCTCACAGCAACCCTATGTCTTTCCAAGCCAATACCCATTCTCCTGTCTCTCATAGGCAAACCATCACTGACAAGGATTTATTTCCATCACTTTTTGCTCTACACATATTCAGCAACAGATAAATTTAGTGAGTCCTCCTCATTCTCTTCTACCAAACTGTGTAAGGCTGTTGAACTTGCAGCAAGTCCATATCAAAGCTGGCAGACTATATGAAGAAATTTTTTAACTTCATATTTTAAAGAATATGGAAAGGTCACAAAATAAAATAGAGATTTACTTAAATGAAAGTTTCTGTAATTCAGGTCACATGGGAAGCTCATTTATTAATGCAAAAAAAAAATAGATAATACCCTAGAGCTTTTTGCCAGATTTTGAAGCAACTTTAAGATTTTGACAGACCTTTCTCAGAAAAAATGATTCCTCCAACCTGCTGCTGCTATTTTTTGAATGCAGCAAGGACTATATGAATCGGCCAGATAGGCCATACAAATTATTGTTGGAGGTGCTGCAAATACACTGTGAGATAGATATTGGACTACAAAACACAAGATTAACCATGTAAACAGTAGCCATCTAAAGAAAGAAAAAAGAACAAAACATTAAATACAGCGGGTGAATACTTGTATTTAGATTAAGAAGCAACCGAATTGGTAAAATGTGTCTAACCTGTTCCAGGTGAAACAGCACATTAGCTATATCAAGGACCCTTTCCACAGTCTTCTCTGGATCTGAGGAATCTTCAGTCCTGTTCGGTAAATCTTTGTAAAGTGCCATCTGCCATCTAATGGCGGGATCCTCAAGCTGCAGGAGAAAGATTTCACATGTCACTAAGGCAAAATGTTCCAAACATAGCAGAGAAACTGCTTCAAAGGTAAACTGAAACACTTTATATGGCTAACCTACACCTTCACATGACTAACCCATACAGCATCCATTACACTGTGAGAACAAGACTGATTTGCACAACGCTTTTTAAAAGCTTCCATAAAACATAGAGTGTTTTGGGTTGGAAGGGAAATTTGAGACCATCTGGTTCCAACCCTTCTGCCATACACAAGGACACCTTTCCACGAGCCAGATTTCTCAAAGTCATATCCAACTTGGCCTTGAATACTTCCAGAGATGATGCATCCACGGTTTCTGTGGGCAACCTGTCCTAAAGAACTAAAACACTAATAATCATACAAATAGCAAATGATCATTGCTCAACAAATAACACTGGCACCAGCAATGAACATAATATTTGAGGAAAAGTAATGAATATGAGGTACACAGACATAACTTAGTACACTGCCTTTCCCATTATTACACGAAACAACATTGAAAGTGTTGCACTACTAGTCGGGACTACTTAGTTTTCAGACATGGAAATTAGTAGTATTACTATTATTTACATCTATTTTTAATTTTTTTTTAATTCTTAGAAAATCCTATTTTTACTGATTACTAGCTAAAAAATTAAGTTAATTCAGAAAAATGAATTTTTGGAAAAATGAAGATGCATTTGCTTATCAGCCTACAAATGGTAAAGAACTGTAAGAAGCAAAATGGTTTTTATCGAGTTTTACTCTTTACATTTCATTTTTTCTACTTCATTGATCTGTAAATCTCTGTTTTACAATTAGTGATTTCTTTTTTTGTTTGTTTTGTCTCCCCAGTCCTTCTGCCAATCAATACTGATGCAACACACTTTGAAACCATTTATTGTACCAATGACACTGATGACCCATTTTACTGAGAATTGTGGCCAGTGATCATTCCTGATTATGCAGTTACTGTTGAAGACACACTGGCCCGGATGGCTAGAGAACTTGGGGGCTAAACCCTACAGATTTGCATAGGCTTGAACTAAACACTTACTTGTCTAAAACATCTTTGCAGATCCAGATTTCAGTTTGTGCCTAAGATGAGACAGTAATGCTAATTCACCTCCACGAAACATATTACGATACATGGTTTACTCAGGTTCCAGAAATTATTAAAAACTTACACAGTCGTTCATTAATAGATTATTATAACCTAGAAAGCCACATTTTGCAGGCATTTCTTCCACCTTTCGGCTTTTCCATTTCTTAACAACTGTCACATCCACAGTCTTTGTGTGAGCATTTGACTGGATCATCATGAATGGATAGTCCACAAAAGACTTTCTAATCACAGGTGGAGAATTCTTTTGATCTGAGGACTCCTCACATTCTATCAAGGTACAGCTTTTTTGTATAGGTAGTTTTCTAAGGGTATGAGTAGTCGGCATTTCAAGGTATGAATTAGAATTGCTGGAAGAAGGTTTTGGTGACTTGAGCTTCATCCATGTCAAAATGAATGCAAGTTTCGTCATCAATTTCTTGAAATAAAAGGCTTGGTACTGAGTAACAGCATGCAGGCATGCAAGGAAAGGAAAGACAGAAACAGGGTGAAGACAAATGTACAAATGTAGACAAAGGTAGACAAATGCATGAAATAGACACCACAACATTAATAGCTAAAGATTCAGAAGGATGATTCTCTAACGGTGCAGTACTCCAAAAAGGAATCTAGTAAATTACATTTTAGCTCTAACGTAAATAACAGAGTGTTAGGTGCCTGCGAGAGGAAGTGGTTAACAGAAAACACCACTTGAAGAAAGAATATTTCTACGGTAGGAAGAAAATCAACTTTCAAAGAGTGGTATTTTTCCTATATTTTGAAAGCCACTTCACACAAATACCATTATTACTAAGTTACATATTAATTCATAGTAGTAAATAATAATTTAGATTTTTAAGACCATTTGGCCTACATTCCCATTATGCCTGACTCAGACAACAAAATGGTTGTTTATGCATGATGGCATCATTTTTCTTAACAAGAAACATCATACTTTACAGTGACCAAATTCTAATGACATCAGACAATTATGGAATAAAATGTATTGTACTTTGTATATAACTACTGAATTTAATTTTAGATATTAACTTTAAGTAATTAAGTTACACACATTTAGTGCTAACTCTAGAATGTGTCACTGATGAATCATTTTGTCTGTAGTTAACTACTTGACACATACAGGTCAAAATCAGAGCTTTTAAAAGTTAGTAAAGCATATATGTAAATATATATAAATAGCTATAAAATAAAGCTAACTACATTAGCAGTTTAGTTTTGTTATCTATGTTCACTAATATGGTTCTCTTTCAGATTTTCATCTTACACCGGAAATTCATTTTAAAATAGAAAATTCTAAAGTCATTGTTGAAAAGTTCACAACTAGAAAATCCAACAATGTATTCTTTGGATTAGCTAAAATTGCTTTTGTCTTAATCATCAAGGCACTCTGAAATTGCATCAATCTAAGAAACTTAAAAGCACCTTTATTCTCATGTAGTATAAACAGAGGAGACACATGTTGCTTAACAATAGCAAACTTTTAATTGAAGGATAGGAAGTTTTGAAGAGAAGGCGCACATCTAGGTATTAGGATGTATCATTACTTCCAGGCAGCAAAGCAGTAACAGACATAAATTTCTTTACAGCAGAATGTATCACTGAAGAAGCAAAATAGAAACTGAAATAGTTAAAACAGGAGGACAAGTGCTAAATAGCAATATGAAATCCCAGGCAAGACTTATAAATGCATGGCTCACAAAATGACAATATACACATACTGAAAATGACAGAACAGAAATATCTATGATTGTCACTAAGAAAATAATATTGAAGTTTATACACAAAATCACCTCACGTTTAACAGTTTTATGTTCATGGCATGCACATTGTTTAAGTACTGTTGCTCATTAAGATCTTCAGAAACGTTCCTTTCTTCCTAGTACTTTGCCTGTGTGTTTTCTGCTTCTCAGTATATAACAATATTTGCTATATAAGGATAAATATTTCAAGCTTTTTTAGGATTTAAGCAGATCTTTTCCTTTCAGAGTAAACTTTTCTATGTGCAAATCCTGTAATTTAAAGGTACTGGATTTATATTTGGAGTATTTTATGAAAAACACTTTTGTTGTTGATGTGGCAGGGCTATATGGAAAACATGATAGGAGAAAATTAATCTTCACGTATTACTCAGGAAGAACCATCCCACTACCAGCTCATTAAAAAAAATTATTACTGCCATGCACTGATTGCAGAGGTATCTAGACTTCTGAATGATACTTAAATAATTGTTCAGAAAAAAAAGCACCAGATTTTCAACTCATGTTTACTCTTTTCTGACCTTTTAATAAGCACAGGAAATAGTAGTTTAGTTCTTACTTGAGGTGAATAAAACATGGAGCAGGGGGAGGAGGTAGAGGACAATCCTAAGTAATGCAACATCAACAGGTACGATTCCATCTTTCTTCAATAGGAGACAAACATGCATAATTTTATTACACTTCCATATCCTGGCTTCTTTTTGTTTATTTGAAGCATTAATAAAACCGTTTAATTATGCTGGCCATTTCAGGCCTTTTCTCCTAAAGCTATTCACCTGGCATTAATTGGAATTCAGTAACAAAAATCTGTACTTTTTCCCAAAATACCTTCTTTTCCCAGGGCTGAAAAGCAGAAACCAAACAGAAAACTGGAGACTTTTCACTTTACAGAGTACGCCAAAAGGACAGTTTCCTTTTCATTTACACTTCAAGCTGATACTAAGTAACTTCGAGCATTTTGCAGACTTTATCTCAAGCAATAGTAAGTAGAGATGAGTGGAGTTTCCTTCCATCTCCAATTTTGTATTAATGGTGTGAATGGAGAGAGATTTGAAGGGCTATATGTTATTGTATATAACACATACATACACACATTAAAAACCTAATATTTAACAGTTAACATGAACAAGTTACTTGACAGAAGAGAATAAGGGACTACATGTTATCCTAATGAACCAAGGCAGATTCTCATTATATGGCATCAACAAATGAGTTCAAAGGAAGAAAAGTCAAGTTTAAAAACTGCATGTAGATTACCTTGCCCTGAAGATGAAGATTACTGCGGATGACATCTCGTACTTCATCTTCAGTGTCTTTCTGCCAATAGATTACAAATCATAAAAATTAGGAATAGAAAGTAATTGGGAAACATTATAATTGATTTAAATATCAACCTTGGGCTTCATCAGATGATGAATGAAACTGCCAATCTGAAAGACTGAGAAAAATCTCAGAGGCAAATCTTTCTTTATCCAAGCTCACAGGATCAAGTTTTGGATGGCATCATACGTATCTGTTCACAGTAACAGACTAAATGCAAGCCTGAATTCAAATTGCTAATATATACATACCGAAAGTTTGACCAAATAAAACCAATAACATGTACAGAGCCTTCTATAATTTGAGTTCTGTTTGTTTTGCAGAGCTCATTTATAGCATTCTTTATGGCATTCAGCTCAGCAGTCAAATGGTCATATAACCCCCTAGAGTGTATAAAGTATTATAGCTTGAGAAAGGAGTATACTCCAAATTAAAATCACATTATTGCACTGTGAGTATAAACCCAAAAGAATCACTTTCAGAACAGTCTATCCCTACAGAAATTTTAGCATTCACATGAAAGTGATTAAAAGGAATTAGTTATGATATTGGGCACAGAAGTTAGGAAACAGCTAGTTCTTAATTTTATCACAGTCACAGAATCAACTAGATTGGAAAAGACTTTTGATCTGACCAAATTCAAGCTTCATAAAATATTACAAACACTACTTTGCATTAGAACTTAAGAGAGAAAAATAATTAGTTTAACTACAGAATCTATTTCTGCTATCTCTAATCATATACTAATCCTTCTGAAGTACATCCATTCTGTATGTTCAAACTTAAAGGTTTTATGCCATGAGGAAAATATATAGATACATAGCATAATCACCTACTGTGTCCCTATAAAACAAAATTATAATCTTCATTCTCTGTGTCATGCTGTAAGAATGAGCACAGGGTGAAATATTCAAAGAATTAAATTAGCAAATATCTCTACTTTTTAGAAGCACAAAAAGAGCACCTACCATGCTAAATCGATTTTTGGCCAGTGCAATTAGCTCTTGGTCTCCAGGAGCACAAATGTTCAGGCCTATTGGAAGCATTCTCTTCAGTGCTGCCACAATGAGAGAGGTCTGCATAGAGTACCGGTCACCTTTTCGCTTCATCTTCTTTCTTTCCTGGTCAGAGACTGCTGCCTGCAGAATAAAGTAGAGATGGGGAAAAAAAAATCCAGTATCAAATAAAAGAATTGTACTAGTAACTTTGTACTTTTTTTTGGTTTGACAATTTCCTTATTACCTATACAAGCGAGACCCTATCCAATGGTATTGGCATCTATCATTGCCAACATTTTGCAACGCGTTTCTCAAATGACTGCATTTTGCATCTCAACCCAGTGTTTTCAACAGATTACTTTACCAAAAAAACCCCAAAAACAAAATCCAACAAAAATCCCCCACAAAACAAAACAAAACCCAAAAAACCCCGCAAAACCCACAAACAAACAAACAAAACAAAACCAAAAAACCCCAAAGGTGCTTCTCTGAAGTCTTCCTGACTCCTTCCCTTTGCAAAGAGAAAAATAAAAAAATCTTTACACTACCTTAGACATCTTAGATTTGGTGTCACTGATAAGGAAAGACATGTTGTTGATTTCATTTTGTACCACAAAGTTCTGCTCTTCCCTTTTGAAATTCTGGAAATATACAGAAGATCTCAATTAGAAGCATTTATACAAGGATTCCATCTAAACGTATCTTAAATAAAAATATAAATTAGGTAGAAATCTGTAAAATCCACAAGTTAAGACAAGGATGGTAAAAATGAACAGATGATTTTCAGTGTCCTGGAATTTCAACTTCATTTACATTGCATAAGTCAGTTGGCATATGTTTGGGACTTTTTTTTTCCCATGTTAGAGAGAAGGAAATATTTCCCTAGCTATGAAATAGACATGATAAAAATCTCACTCCTCCTCTAATTCAATATAAAAATACTGTCCAGGTTTTACCTTACTACTAAATTATTCATTCTTTTTCTCCCACATTAAAAATTTCCAGTCTATTCAGGTACAAAAGAAACTTTTTAAATTGAAGAATGAAATTATGAATACACAAGTGATTCCATTATCCAGTATCTATCAAGAGTGTAACCACTTTTTGTGCAAAGTGTTGTTTATAATAAATCTGACAGTCAAATTCAGGCACAAGTACATAAGTTATAAGGCATCTTGTTCCCCAGACTTGAGAGAATTGAAGCTAAAGCAAATGAAGAAATCTAGTATAGGCAACAGTCCATACAAAGATCTAATGCCTGAAAGAAATTAGACTCTTTTGGGTTTTCATTTCTTTGTGTTCCAGTATTTACTGAATCATGTTTTATTTAAGAAGTATCAGTGCTTACTAGCTATGATTATAAAAAACTATGGGGTCAAAATAACTGAAACCAAAAAAAAGGGGTAAGGGCACAAAATGCAATGAGCTTAATGCATTAAAAAATATCCCAAAAACCTAACAAATCAAGCAAACAACAAATTCTCAGCAAACAAACCAGAACCTGTAAGAAAAATTACTTTATCCAGTTTACTATGTTACAAAATACCTATCCAACTCTCCTATCTTCTCTGCCATTTCATGCGTCAGAAATGTGAGTCATTAATACCTTCCTATCTGCAGTTTCACTTCTGTCACTAAATGTATTTTACACCCACTTTTCTATATGTATTTTATAACAATAAATAACTGATCTATCTATTAAGTAACCTCATTAAAACAAGTATTTACCAAAGAATTACTTACATGAGACTTTGACCAGTAAATAAAGACCTCAGCCACCATGCGGAACAACTCTTCTGCTTCAGGATTGGGTTCTTTCAGCCATTTTGCCCTAAAGTTTGGTAAAAGCGTGAAAAAAGGGATGATCCTCATTGTGTTTTTGCTTTGAAATCACTTCTCAACATTTTACAAGGATATAAGTCAACAAAACCAATAATCTATGCTTTTAATCCTTTCTGGTAGCAGTGGCTTTTTGATACCCTATTTCAAAACCCTTAAAATCCTTTAATATTAATCCTAGTTCTAATCCAATAGATCTGGATTGCAATTTTGTTTTGTTTTGTTCTCAAAAAAGACCCCAACTCCTCCTAAAATTCAGAAAGCATTAGCTTGAGCAACTTCAAGATTGATATTTCAGACTGAGTAAAAGCCACTTTAATTCAGTGCTAGGCACATTAGGGGGTAAGAGGCAGTATCAATAAAAAGGAAGGTTTTATGAGATTCATTGACCTATTCCTCTCCACATACCTGTTATAGTCCACAAATCTAATCAACAAAGGGTAGAAGGCATAGAGGTCCCGTGCCAAAGTGGTGAACTCATCTAGGATGAGCAGTTCAGCCTCCGACATGTCACCTCTGCCTTCTGCTCTTAGATGCTCTTCATCCGATACAACCACTGCTGCTTTTTTCTTTAGTTTATCCATCAGTGGAAGGAAGTGTGTCTTTAAGAGCTGTGGCTTCGCTTTACTTATGATGGGCTGGGAAAACACTATTTAAGGCAATGAATATTATAATATATACCTGGCCAAAAAATATAACTAAAATCTTTTGCTTTTACCCTCTTCCTGGAATCTTATTTCTGGGCTACAGAGTCAAATCCTGCCCCCATTGAAATCAGCAGAAGTTTTGCCAAGAATTAAATGTGGTCAGGATTTCACAAAGTCAATTCACTTTGTCTGAGGGCAGAAATTGCAACTTCACAGTCTAAGGCTGCAAGATCACAAAACTTGAAATACCTCTCTATTGGTATTCTGTCAGCATGGTATTTGTCTGCATAGTTTTACTGAGCAATGCGGAAGTTGTTTAATAGTATGGATGGATACATAGGTAGCTACACAGTGCACACACAAGCTTCCTCAGCTACTGGCTTCTCTTTTGAACCTTGCCTGAGCCAAGTGGAACTGGAAAGCATGCTCTGGTTTTTTGAAAACCCATAGAAACAGCTTGCCTGTATCTCTTATGCACACTAAGTCTTGTATGTAGACACAAATGAGACTGATTCTATCATTCATTTCAGATTTGTCAGCACAAGCTTTTGCAAATCTACTCATAAGAACAATTATGTAAATTAGCACTTCAGCTGGGCCCATTTGGTACAAAACCATTTGTAACATACTGACTAAATTCTACAAAATTTTAGGCAGTTACTGCCTATTCTTAGAGTGCATTATATTACTAACTCTCAAAGCACTAGGAATTCTGAATGCTACCATGAATGAAATTACTACTACAGTAAACACTGAAAAGTCATAAGAAATTGGAAAATTGAATCCACACCACTGAAGTGACTTTTCCTCAGAGACTACAGCACTTAGAATTAAAGTGTTTTTAAATGAATTTCAAGTTGTTCACAAGATGAAGTTAACGTAACCATTACTAAAATGACACGAGCATTTTGACATTTCATTGTAATGGGTACACATTCAAACCCAAGTTTTAAGGATCCAGCACTCACACAAAATAGCAAGGAACTGTATAATGCCTGCAAACAAAAAATTGCTATATAATGAAAACGGGGCTAAACTACTCTAGTCCTTGAATTTAATATACCACAAAAGGCACATGTGTATATTCTCTGGAAAAAGAAATTCTAATGTAATTCTTACATTACTTTTTAAGAGATTAATACACACTGCTAGAACTTCTTTTTCTTTATACCTAGTATTCCTGGTTCGTCAAAATCTGTATTGTTTAATAATGTAAAAATGCGAGTGTTCTTCTACTCCAGCTTTAACTGGGTAAATACAGAGTGATTCAGAGTCTGTGTGTATATATACATACACATTCTGAATATATATATACGTTTGCTTGTTTATTAATTTATTTTCACATCTTACCTGCTAATCTCTTCATCCAGGCTCCTTCATCAATACCAAGGTTGTTATAGATGATTTTCAATATGTTACCCAACAGAGTATTCATGTGCTCTGACGTCAAGGCTGTGCAGCACATTTCAGCCTTGTCGGGGTTGTTCTCTGGCCCGTGCTCCCACCAGTGGGACATGTAACTGCACAGCATGGGCAGAATGACTTCCATGATGTGCGGCATTTGTGTGTAACGGATACCAGATTCCGCCAGCTCCACTATTTCTTCCATTAGCTTCACCAAGGAAGGAATATTTGGGCAAACCTCTTCTACACTAGTTGGCAAATTGAGAACTGTAGAAAAACAAAAGTACCAAAAATCAATAAACTAGGCCATAAAAGGAAAATAATTCTTTTCAGTTGCTATTCAATACAACTTTTGTTTTCTGTTTGCATTTGCACCCTTCTGATCCAAAGGAAACAAACCAAACACAACAATAAAAAACACATTCTTTCATACTGTTGAGCAATAAACTGCTTATATGAACAGTTCTGTAACTGAAATTCCTATATGAAAGCTTCAACAATGTAAATATTGTGGAATGAATTCAGAGAAATCAGATAACTTTTCTATATACAAAATAAAGCTGAAATTTCAAAATCACTTCCAGTCTAAGTTTTGCAGTTGAGGAAACAAATTGATACAATGAAATATCTCTCAAATAACACATCAGATGAGACCTGAATTCTAATAGAACAAAGAGAAACCATTGCCTGTCATAACGACTTGAGCAGATTTGAGAAACTGATTCTTGAGGTGAATATCTGATTGTAAATGTTCACCCTGGAATTCATTTGAATTTTTAGTTCCTTCCTCTGAAAAAGCACTGCAGTTGTCTTTATTCTTGAGGCAGTTTCTTTCATCTACAAAAAAATATCTGCAAGCACAATCTGTAGGCTCCCGAATGGCTGACATACTAACGTACACATACAATGACATATATACTACTCTGCAATTTATTTACTTGATAAGGGCATAATATATAATTAATACAGCAAAGCCATTTTCCTTCAATTACAAGTATGTTTTAGGGATACAATATTGTTTATGTAAACTGAGGAACCAGAATTACTTATGAGAATGCATAATTTTATGATCAAATATATATATGAGGTACTAAAAATAGGCAAAGTCTTTGTATTAAATAAATTCCAAAGCAGTATTTTGAGAATGGTATCTCAAAATTAAAATATCTGTAACATTAGGAACATAGAATAATCAGTTTTCTCAGATTTAGAAAAGAAATTGATTAGAAAATTGATTTAGAAAGAAAGATTTAGAAAAGAAATACAACTAAGACATTACAAGAAAATTCTTGCACTATAAAATGTATGCAAAACCACATGTCTTAGGGCAAGCAGCATTTACAGTGAAACCATGTTTTCACAACCATGATGTGAGTTTCTGGAAATACCTGCTCTATCTCTCGCATTCTTGGTATTGTAGATTGAGTAGATATTATGTTTGTTCAAATGAGTTTCCAAAAAAGCCACTGGAAAGGCCCCTGAGAAAGCAGCCAAGCACTCTCCTAGTGCTGATCGTTGCCTGTGAATTAACAAACACCATTAACGACACACATCTCTGATCACAGAGCCACAGAATGGGTGAGGTTGGAAGGGACCACCAGTGGGGTCACCTGGTAAGTACTGACTGACCACAACTTGTGGCTTTATTCTAAAATGAATGCATTTCAAAGAGATAAGCCATGACATTATTAGGATCATCATCAACACAAGAACACAACAGAAATTGAAGTCTAGCAAACCTCTGCTAACATATGGATGAAATGTTAAGACATAAAATCTTAAAGGGGGCTTACATGGCTTACAGAAGATGCAAAACATACAGGGAAAAACAAAGTAATTGTAACAATGCCTTCTGTTATATTACTTTTCTCTCAGGTTTACCGATTTTATAGTCCCTACTAGTAATAAAAAGATACTGGATAGAACAAGAGACCAAAATCAACTATCATTTTATTTAAGTGATATTTCATTTTTCTGAGAAATAGTGATAATCACTTTCATGCTTAGTCTACTATGGAAGTCAAGTTCTTCAGTGAGTGCAAAATTGCTTCTAATGATCAAGAATTCTGAAATTTTATCACAAAGACATTGCTTTAATGTCTTCAAATATATGACATTTATTTGACAATCAAAATTCTTTGTGTATCAAAATTTTAAAAAGCCTGTTTCTAGGAAGAAGGGACACCCTATCACTTGGGTTCTTCAAGGGACAGTTAAACTAGTTTTTCTAATTTTCAATTGAATTGATCACAGCACAATTTAGAGAGGTGAGAAATCCCTAGCTGAGATCAAATCACACACGTGACAATAAGCCAAGAGAATGTGAACCCAGGAGTATCATGAACTTTCAAGTTAAAAGGAAAAAAATACTGCAAAACTGATCTTGTGATTTAACAAGGTTCATCCTCGGTCTATAGTTTATCTCAGTCTTGGAGATTTTATTCCTTCTAGATCTAACTCATTAAACTTGATTTTGTTAAACCTAAGTTCATTCCCATTATTATTCATACTGTTTTCTCCTTCTTCCCTTTTTTTCTCCTTTTCATTAAGTCTTCATAAGCAAAACATACATCCATACACACAACTGTGAAGAGCATGCCGTGTGCTTTTCGATTGCAATAATGGTTGCAGACAATCATACACAAAAATTGTCACATTCACTGATATATTGTGTCTTCTAAATAAATCCTATATCCTTTATTTGCCAAATAGCAAAATAAATTAATTTTATATTCTTAATGAAATTCATGAGACCTGATTTTCCACAGATGTGTATTTTTGTTACTTAAATATTGGTGCCAATGATTTTTCATATTTTTGCCTATGACACCTCCACTAAGTAAGCAAGGGTATGTCATGGGGCTGCTCTGGAGTTACTCACAGGTTGATTTGCTGGAGAGTGTCACTGCCCAGACAGTGAACTTCCTAGATTACTGCTGCCAATATCTAAAATGTATGAATTCTGTTTAGCCTTCCTTCAGAACAGTGTTAGTCATTGAAGTCCAGCTATTCAGTTTTAAGAACTGAATTTTTCTCAGTATCTCTATTTTTTGACCAAACACAGCTTACAGACCAAATGTAACTTGGAGGGGAGTTAGCAGATACAGAGATGTATAAAAAAGCAATTTTAATGCCTCATTTACCTGGGTAACTGAGTTAGAAAGGAAAGAGTGTTGTAAAAGTGATAAATTAAATTAAATTTAGGGTAATGAGAAAGAAATATACATCACAATTAAACATTATAGAAGGAATAATGTAACAATTGCTGAGCTGAATGACATAATTTTACAATACTTCAGTTAACCCTCAAATCAAGAGCTGTTTATTAATAAATCAGATAATTTTATCAGTAATTTTTATTTTAATTAAGGAAAATATTTTGACAGACATATAATGCACCATTTCAAGTGTATGATAATAAATGCACCTGCATTCCACTTAACATCTAAGCACAGTTTTTTCTCTCAAGATATCTTTCCAATAATATCCTCCTCCTATATTAATTTCTGAACTGCAAATTCATGATGCTAAATATAAATGCAAATATTGAAAACAGAAGAACTATTTTCCTTCTTACCTTTCAACATAGATACTCTTGCTGGTTCCCAGAGCATATAAACTGGCCAATATTCTGTAACAAGAGACCTGAACATCTTCCACTAAAGAGAAGAAGAAAACTATATTTACAAAGAGATTTTTCTTTGCAATACATTCCTACAGATTTGAAAGAAATTTCTTCAGACAATAACAGAATTAAAAATACTAAGCAAACAAAGGCAATCCACAGAAATCATCCACTAAATATAAATGTCTTCGGACCTCTGAGTGCTACACTTTTTACTCAAAATTTCCTTTTACTTCAATATCATGTTAACAGCTAAAACAGTAAACCAATTACACTAGTGCACTAATTTTATTAAATTAATGGCATACCAACTCTTTACATGTGGCACCTTTAGAAATAGAATACCACCATGCAAAATAAAGGCAACCCTATTAAACAAATATTTAATTATTTTAATCACAGTTTATATTCTTTTTAATTTAGGCACTGATACCAACTAATAGCATGTACTTAATTTATACTTCAAATTTACACAGGACTAAAAACAATAAATAATCCTTTAGTCCATATGAATACTTCACCAAAGGATGTTATCAAATAAGTCAGTCATAAAACTGTGAGAATAATCTTAATATCTTTTTGAAAAAATGCTTTTGTAATGCACTCTGCAGCACCAGTGTAACAACAGTATAAGCACCACCAAGAAGAACAACACTCCCATTCTTGCCAGAGATATCTTTTGTAGTCACTCCTACAGTGCCAATATCATCCCCCAACATGCAATGAATGAAATATTTTGATTAAAACAGGGTAAGACTTAATGGGCTGGGAGAGCCTACAAGATATTGTATCAAAGCTACATGGCATGGCCCTTTACTGTACTGTGATTTTAGTTCAGATCATCTTGGAATTAAGTGTTTTTGTATCATAATAGTAACCTCAGGTACACTGACCCACCTTTGTATGTGATTCCCCCCACAGAGTATACTCTGTAACTAATACTCTCAGATACAAGCACCAGGTCAAAATGCTTGCAAAAATAAGATAAATCTTATCCTTAACAAGATGTAAAAAGAGAAGTTGTAAGAAAAATTAGTCTTTCCACTATGCTCTAGACAAAATATATAGGCATATTTTTAAATAATTGCTCTTTCTCAGTTCATGATTTCTAAATTTGGTGTTTTACACCAGTGTGATGTATGTAGAATAGCTAAAGAACACCAACATAAGTGATGAAGAATTCAAAGCTAAATATTGAGTTCCAAAACATGGAATACCAGAGACCAAAAATTATACAAGGCATGAACATGATGTGTGAAAAAGTGGTTTATGATGAACAAATTACTTTTTCTGGATATTCACCACAGTCTCTGGAATTTTACAGAAATAGTTTAATGAAAAAAGTGGATGTTTACATTTCATGACTTTCAAATCCATCAATACAACTCCAAATTTTTGAAGAGTTCTTTTCATGCTACTTTCAATAATACTTTTTCCAGATTCTAAAAAGAGAAAAAATGTAACTCAGTATTCTTTTCCTCCAGGTATTTCTCATGGATTTTTGTAACTGAGTAACTGAGTTAGCTATACAGAGCAGGAGTCCTTAAAATACATAAAATTAAATTCTTTTGCACAGACTGCAAAGTCTGCAAAATTTTGGCTGCAAAATTTTGAGGTTGGGAAAATGAAGGACCACTGAATCTGCTACAATCAGAACCTTTACAGAAATCCGATATACAGACTCTCATATACGTTTCTGTATGGTGTCTGAATTCTTCTGGTATCTGAATTCTCTGGTGTCTGAATTCTTCAGGAGCTAATTCCACTTCCACCTTTTCCCTGAAATTTTCAGAATTTAAGGACTCACCCAGATTCCCCTCTAACTGAAACTGAGTCAAGGTGCATGTATGATGGTGTAACATCATTCTTGTTAACCTTATTTATAGACAGAGTAAAGACAAAGTAGCTTACAAAAAGTGAATCCTCACACATGAAGAAAGTCACAGTAAATCTGTAATAAAGTTATAAACAAAATCGATCTTTCTGACTTTGTAATCATGGAAACATCTGATTCAATATTTATTCAAAGTCCACTAAAACCTGCAGAAAGTTTTTGGTTGATTGCAGCAAATGTTTGATTACACCAATAACAATTTTGTCAAAATAGCACAGGATTTGTCCTTCTCAAATAGAATTGAGGGTCTAGTAATGCTTACTACATGACACTACAGATATTTTAATGGCATGGCCCTTCTACATACATGTAAGATAATATGATACATACATATCAAATCTTCCCCAAACTGGTGCTGTCCAATATGCTCAAATAATGAAGATAGCACTGGCAGGAGAGCAACTGTGGTATAATTAATGATCTGTGTAACTCCTTTTGGCTGGTTTCTGCTGTGTGTAAACTGGCCTTGCTTAAGATTTTCCATAGTTTTCTCCAGATCCTCAGCAGCATTGTCCAAAAATGCTCTCAATGCCATCCTAACAGATTCCAGACCAGTTTTCATCACAGTCCTGTTTATAGCATGCAAAAAGAATAAAGAAGAATATTCTGTTAGACAAGCATGGAATAAAGCTTAGTCTTGGATTATATGAAATAGATAATAGAGATCTGAGGAAAAATCTTTCATCTTTTAACATTGCAAAATCTGCTCAGAGCAGAATAACTGAACTGAAAACAAGTTTCTTAGGTATCCCTACAGAACACAAGGATACTTTATCTGTTTTTCTGCTGAGCAATAATCCTTCAAAGTTTATAAATTGATTCATTTGCCTTCAGAGAAGAAAAAAACAAAAAGTACCTAATGAAAATAAGAATTAGTAAGTCTGTGATTTCTGACTCTAAAAAGATAACAACTGTTTCAAGCTAGAACTCAGAAAATCTTTCCAATTCTAACAGTCATATTTCTGTCTCCAGAATAAGGGCATCAGAAAAGAATGAATAAAAACAAATATGTCTGTTAAAATAAAATAAATAAACAAACAAACAAATAAATAAATAAATGCATTGATTATGTAACTATAGCACCATAATCCATTATGTAAAGGTATCATCCAGCAGAATTATTACCTTATATGATTTAACTAGCTCAATTACAAAGATCCTTTGTTCAAGGAAAGCATCCATTTAGGCATGCATGAAATCAAGGTGACATCCTTCTGTAAATTGAGTATCAGTCCAATTCTTTTAGTCTGACTGTTTATTTTAAAGAGTGAATATATCCAGTTTCAAGAGCAGTACCTTTTTACTTTCATGTTACCTCCACGAGTTTGTTAATCTCCATCTGGAGCTATTTCTGCCTCTCTACCAAGAGCTGAATCAGTGACCTTCACCTGTATCTGTATTCCGTCTCTGTGATTGCATGGACCATGGACAATTTAAGACAAAAAAACCAAGACACTGCAAACTAAAGGAGTCCCATACAAGAGCTGAGCCATGATCATGACTCCATCCCATAGCAAATGGAATGTAAAACTTGTCCATAAAAGCCATTGCAAAGACACTGAGAAAAAGAGCTACCTGTGCATAATCCAGCCAATTGTTTTGAGACTAAATGCAAAATGAAAAAAGTTACCTTAAAATTTCCATGGAGGCAGTTTAAGCCATCATATTTTGTTTGACAACTGCAAAGATCTAAAAATCAACTATCAGCAGAGATGGTTGATGTTATGGTATATGAAAAGCAACACATTACTTTTCAATATATCAAGGTTGTCTCATCCATAAACCTCATAATAACAGCTCAAGCAGCTCAATATAACACAAAAGTAACACTGAATTCTATGCAAAGGCTTTTTTCAAATTAGAACCTGAATTAATTTTGCAAAGAAGATACTCTGAGACAGATGTACTGTGCATTTAACTCATGAATTTCTTGATTAAACAGTGTAAGGAAAATTAAAAAAAATATTTCTAACTTCATTGTGGTTTTGAGGAAGTCACATGATTAAAACCAGATAAACTAACAGTGAGAAGTTTCGGGACACCACTGATCCATAAGGAAGTTTTAAGTGTAACCTACAAATAGTGTCCTGTCAAACCCTAGTAAATTGACCTATTTTGCAATAGGAATTCTTTTCAGCCCAGTAACTACTTGACTGTTGAAGTTCTGTAGCCTTACACAGGCAGCCCAAATGCAACTGCACATTACTTCCTTCAGTGATTTTCTTTGTACTTTAGAAAATATAATACCTCGCATCCAAGGTCTGTCCCAGTATGTGAAGACAGTTGACTATTGATGTTGCATCATTTCCTAGAGAGGGAGGAAAATTATCCACCAGTTAAGCTGAGCATAGTGTATAGCTTATCGACACTCTGCTAACTGTACCTCTGGATCTAATGAAAGAATAAATGACACAGCAGAAGAGCAACTGAACTTCTGCATAATTTCAAGTTAAAAAACATGCAGTTTTTGGTCTTAGCCTTGTTTACACAAATGCAGTAACTAGAGGTAGTAAAGCATCTCATAAAATAGCTGAGGCAGTCAAGATGGAAGCACTTAAATGTGAGGTTAATTAGAGCTCTAGTGTATTGTCTGGTTTTCATTTGATTTCTCTAATTTTTGCTTTAATTAACTCAAGTTTATCTGGTTCTTTATCTTCCCCCTCTCACTAACATAAAAGCTGTTAAGTTTCCGCAGTTGCTATTGCAGGAAGAGAACACTTATATAAAATGTCATTAAAAAAGTTAGTTCCCTGGTGTTCCCCATAGGCTGCAGCCATTTGTAGCTTAATTGGGTCCACATAAATAACAGTTCCTGGCAAAACACACATATTCTGTAATTATTTTTTCCCACTTAAGTATGTAAAAAGAGGACTTACACACAACAAGCCTTCTACACATATGTACATCCCAAAATGCTGCCATGTACAAGTCTCTTTCTTCTAAGATAATTTTTAAGCCCAGAACAGATGTACACTACACCAATTTGAACCACAGCCTATTTTTTAAATTTACTTTTTAAAAATGAAATTATGCAAAAATAAAACTATATTTTCTTGCTTTGCTTTAAATTTTCTTGATTAAAAAAAAGTAGAAACAAAATGAATGTTTGAGACAGATTTCTGAAAATACTTATATCTGCACACAGTGATGCAGCATACTATATTTTCTCACTGGTGGTTATTTCTTAAAAACATAAGCAACCATTCAACTAAAATTAATAATTGTTTCAGTGAACTAAAGATTTTAAAAGAGAAATTGCAAGGAAGGTGTGGGAGGTTTGTTGCAGCACTGAGAAAGTTATTCTATGCTACCAAAATTAGGAAATATTGTTGTGGTGCTCATCCACAGAAGATTAAACAAACCTGAACCACAGCTTCCACAGCCAGGCAGCTCCAACTTTTTTTCACTGGTGCTCGTGATCATGGAATGGCCCAGCAAGCAGATAAGAAAGCTAAGGTGACCTAAAAAAGTCCTACCAAAATCACCACCACCTTATTAGATTAAGGTTTGTCAGATCAATCTTTTTTCCTAATTATTTTGATGCTGTGGTGATAGGAATGCCAGTGCTGATGAAAAGAGAGCAGGACTGTGCTAATGACAGCAAGTATGGAGGGGAGTACTCAAAGCACACTGGATTGGGGATTAGACCATCATAGAATCATGGAATGGCTTGGGTTGGAAGGGACCTTAAAGAGCATCTAGGTCCAGCATCCTGCTGTGGACAGGGACACCTTCCACTAGACCAGGCTTGCTCAGAGCCCCATCCAATCTGGCCTGAACACTTCCAGGGATGGGGCAGCCACAAATTCTCAGCAATGTGCTCCAGAATATAAGGGCTCACTAGAAATTTAAACAGTATAAAAATTGAATCAAACTACTTACATAAATTTCTTTTTAAACATTGAGAAAATATAAAATAATATGGTCAATTCACCAAAATTATTCACTAAAATCTTTCAATTTCTGCCCAGTAACACTAATGAAAATAAATCAATACAATCTTTCTGATGTACAGATCCAGCTCTCAAACACTAAATTTTTGTGGTGAAAATAAACTTTCACATTGTAAAGCAATAATGATTCCATGCTGAATGACAGTTCCATAATCTCAATGACACTCAGACATCAAATATGATTAACTATTTAAGTTCATTCTGTCAGACATGCATGCATAATTTCCCATTTTAACCAAGTCCTATATACATCTTAAGCTACATGACTTTCATTAATAATTTTCATAAATGCAGCTGTGTTTTCAGAAGTACCATTCAAATTCACAGTAATATAAAATACCTTTACAGCAAAACTATATAGAATTTTGCTATTTGTTATAACAAACTCCAGACTATCCATAAAAGTTATTATTGAGCAACTCTTGCTCACAGAAGATGCCTTCAAAATCTAGGCCCCAGCTGTGCTCAATTATGAGCACTTTCTCCTCTTATACACAGTTTTTGTCTTTGCTGGAATAAGTGCAACTTTCTTAATCAGATTTTCTCACATCATGCAATTCACTTGCGAGGAAAGGCAAACTATAAGGTGACTTTGACTTGAGTTACTAAATCCATAGTAAACAACTCAATCATGCTCTGTAGTCTCATAATGACCTTTTCATAATTCATGCAAAAACTACCGTGTTGGCATAAAGATTTTGTACTGTTAGTTACTGAAGCCTAGGAAAAGAGTTAAAAAAAACCTGTAGCCATCACAAATAACCAGCTGATCCTATCTAACTTCTCTCCTAGCACTTGGACCCAGCCAAACAACAGCAAATAAGTAAGCTGAGATGTGGAATAGAAAAGATCCTTTCTTTAGTACTGAAGAAAGTTATGTTGACTTAGGTTTTTAATTTCAACCATGACTCATTTTAGAAAAAAGTCTGAAAACCAAATGCAAAAATAACAAAAAAGATTTGTAAAATTTTAATAGTATACCTGAGCTAGTTCATTCTTTGAAGAAACCACCTGGGGTATAAATCAGATCTTATGTGTATGTTTGTGACACATTCCACCCTTCAGAAAAAGCTGCAACAATACCACACAGCTGCAGAAATAATTCCATTCCTCCTATGATCTTTTTGCTTTATAGGCAAATCCACTCAGCTCCTCCCCAAATATTTAAAAGCAATTATCCCAAAAAACCTTCCAATCTTTCTTCTCAGTTTAATGGTTTTCATAATGGTCTGTAAAATTTTTCAACACCACACTGCTGCAGCAAGTGACATTCTTTGCTTCAAATTGAATGAAATATCCAGGAATTGAGTTAGATTAATGTTATCATAATCAAAATTCTAATTCACTAGATAATTACCCAATTAGGTATGTTCACGGATGCTGAAGTTTGCACTGCATCCATCATAAAAGCTATATATGCCTAGGATGTACTATTCCAACTCTTCTAGCACTATGGCATAAGAAAAAATTGCAAAGTAAATGACTGTGCCACACATTGCATATAATGTATACACTTGATATGGACTTCAAATTTACTTCAATTCAGTGATTTTCATATGGCATAAGACAAACACCAAGGTCCTGCCAAGGTCACATAATACCAGAGAGTACACATGCGTATGTGGAGTCAAGCACACCTGGGAATATTCTAGAATTCCACAGAGCATAACCAAGCATTTCAGCCCACTTCTAGTTTTCCTTAATGACTTTCCAATACAAATGTGCAGTTCTGATTGTCAAATGTTTTTCCCAAATGATTTAGAATAACATTACAAATCAGTAATTTAATTTACTCATCAAAAATCTTTGATAGGATAATGAAACCCAAGTACTAGTTATGACACACAGGAAACTAACCAACTCCCTCCGCCAAATTGAAAACTACAGAAGCTTTTTATTCCATCTAATAAATTCTGTGATCTACCAGTCCAAACAATTAGTGGTCTGTGTAGACCATGCATTTCAGCCATGCAGCATGCAACAAAGCAGCACTTAACACAATGCAAAAATGGCAAAGAAAACCAAGTGATGGCCATGCTAGTATTTGTCAAGGGTCTCCTTACCAAACAGTGAAATCCTATGCCTGACAAGAACTCCAAGTTTGCAGAACAGGCTGAAGACAAAAGAAAAATAAAAGAGAAGAGAAGGGAAAAGGAAAAAAATAAGGGAGGGAGGGGGGGACAAGAAAGAAAAAAATAACAGCTGATATATGAGCAGGAAAAGCAACATGATGTCACGCAGAAAGAATCAATTGTCTGAGCAGAATGTGGGACAGAATACTAAAGAAAGAATTTTCAAGTGCATATCCTTAACAAACATGGTTAAATAAGCACATATTATAATTAAAGAAACAAACAAAAAATTAAAAGCAAAGCTAATTAATATAAAAGCAGTCCATACAATAACCCACAAGGAAATAACCATCAAAGCTTTAAAAAGTAAAATGTGGTCATTGTGCTATACAGGATACCACTGACAATTTGAAAACAAAGTGTAAAGGAATCAGATTAACTGAGGTGTGTGATGGCAAATGTTTAACTAGTTCAATTAGGATCTAGTAAACTTGGACACAGCAAGAATTTCTTTTCAAGTAAGTTTTTTTAAAATATTGCCTCTTACACAGTTTAAAACAATGATCAATGATTTAGTTTCACATGTTTGAACTTCTTCCTGTGCTGATGAACAGCACTCCATTGAGAACAAAGAGTGAAATTTTGTGTTAATTCATAGAAGCAGGAGAAAACTGCCCTGGCCAAATTGACCTGGGCTCCCGATTAAGGAGTAATTAGATCAGACTTCATGATCTGGTTTGGTGTGAGAATTTTCACCATGAATGCCCATTTTGGTGTTATTAATTTATGCTGCAAAACCCTTCATCTGCTATAAATGACATGAATAATATCACGTCATTTTATTAAGCTACTTAGGCTCACTGGCTATTTATTAGTCTCTGATTTAAAAGCAAAAGATATAATAAGCATGTCTGCAAAGCCTGTGGATGAGATCTGAACACATTGTTCCATTGACAGACAAGAGCATGGTGTCAAATGGAAACATTTATGTCCAGAATCACAACAGCCAGGGAAATGTGGCATTGAATCCAGCTAATTAGCCAGTGCACAGTGATCCACTCTAACAACTAGATCCAGCAACTGCTCTGTTTTAGAAATGAGTCTGCGCGTCTTCAGGGATCTCTGTTCACTTCTTATTCCATAATGCAGACATATACTATATGTATTTTTAGGAGGAGCTTGGTTCACCAAGTCCAACAGGAAAAGCTGTAGGGAAGCATGTTTCCATTATATAGATTTTGTATCCATTTTGGAAAAACATAAACAGCTCACTAATCTATCTGATGTTCTGACATACAAATGTTACTCAACTGACTGTACCATTCATTAGATGCCATGTTTTCTCAAAGTGAGACTGAAACTATTATCTCCAGTGTATTCAGTTGAGGTTAAATAAATAAATAAATAAATAAGTCCAAATTGTCGATACTTAGATTAATGTTCAGAACCAATTCAATACAAATACATTAGTACAAGAACTTGTAACAGGGTCTACTGGATGAGAAATTCAAAAAACCCAATCATGAAGAGGTTAGTTACAAATACAACAGAATATTATGTCACCACATTTCAGGAAGAAACTTGACCCATTTTTGTCAGCAAAATTGATCTGGATTTACTGTATTTTCTGAATATGGAAGGGTTGTTGCATATGCTAAGGCTTTCACTGCATTATCAATATCCAAAATTATACTATTCCATAGCTTAATTAATGCAAGTTTATCTTCACTGGAGATGGAAAGCAGCCAGGAACTGCCCTTAGCTTGAAACAAATTCTATGTAGGAGGTGCACTCAGCAGGATTAGCTATTATTCATCCAAGGTTTCCCTGTATCTATTTTCTTCTCCTTGGCTGACACACCTGGATGGCACATAAGCCAAACAAGTATGGCGGCAGCTCTGATCTTTTTGCAGGACTGTATGTTCAGGAATCTCACATAGCTATAGAGCACACATGCATAAATCCTGAATCTCTATGCAGCAGGTATGCTGATAGATCTGACATACTCCCGAAGTAGGGCATTTATTGGCATGACTTAACAACTATAAAAATACGGTTATCCACAACATTACAGACAGAAAAGTAGCAGCTCGTAACACTGGAAAATTGTTTATGTGCATGCATTTTGATAGTTTTTAAATCCCTTGAAGAACAGCATTCAGATAAGCTGCCATATCAGATTAGTCCATGAGATAACACAAAGTCAAGATAGCCATTACTTGTGCTTAACATTGTGCTAGAAACTTCACTCAGTATTCACACAATCTTGCAAGCCCTGCATGTCTGTATGACCACCAACTGGCTGTCAGCCTCAAAACACAGCAATCCAATATTGCATGGTTCATGCCAAAAACAGCCAGGAAGGCAACCATCATACATGCCCACATTACAGGTATAAAGAGGTCCTGTGGGAAGCTTGTAATCTACCTTACTAAGTAGGAAGTGTGAGTTTCAGTTCAATCATAACTGAAATGAAATGAAAACATCTTAGAGAGATGGTTTCTAAAAAAGAAGAACCTCAGGGAAAGAATCAAGTATTTCTGTGATAGCACTACTCATTAATACTTATAAAACTGAAGAGCAGAAATAATGTAACTCCCTTATTTTTAATTTTTATGATGGACATTAATAATGATATTTATTGAAACTCGGCTACAAATAAGTTTGGCTTTTAAATATAACATTAAATTTTGCAGGAATAATGATAATACCTATTTCTAACAGTGAAAACTGATACATAATTGTATAGCCTGTGCCACAGACTGTGCAAGTGTTTTGCTGTTGGATACAAGGATAATGAAGTTCCCTGCATGCTATCATCACCTTTTAAACAGCATATAATAATAACTGCACTCCTCTGCATTTTAGACAATGAATTTTCCTAATGGGAAAAGAAAGTGAAAAATGTTTAATTTGTGTGTACATAAACATATTTCTGTGCCTGCCACAATCAACTGCTGCTCTTTAAAGACAAACACACATATGCATAGACATAATATTATTTTAAGCTTTACCTTGTCACCATTTCTTTCTCTTTATTAGAGGCATGACCTCCACTGCTGAGAGGCCTACTTGCAGAAGATAAGAAATACAGGCGATGATTTTTAAAATACTGATCAATCAAAGGGAGCACAACCTGAAATTATATCAGAAAGAGTGGTTATCTCAGGACCTTCTTTACTATGCTCTGTATTGTACTTTCTAAGTCACAACTGAAGACAGGAGATTTCAAACAGGTTTTCTGTGTTAAAACCTCTATCAGTTTGGTTTTTTTCTTTATTAGCTATTCCTCTGAATTTATTTAGTATTCAAGGCACTTAATATGCCATCAAGAAAGGCAGCAGAAAAAATATTTACATTATCACTGGGACTTATCTGTGGTTTTTTTAAGAAGGTACAAGGCACAAAGTATAATTTAATTTTATCTCACAGTTTAAGATTTTTCCCATATCATATAACCAAAGAGAACTATTGCTCTTTGTTCCTTTTAATGTAGGTTTAAAAAAATCACCTATAACTGTCAGCACACTAGCAGCATTTTGTTCTAGATTCTTCAAATAAAGCTCCCGAAACAACTTCACTTACTAAGGGCTTGTGGACAGAAGTTTTCCTGTTTACTTCCTGTGGTGATTATTACTCAGTGCCCACTGCAGGTGTCAGCCAGGAGGAGAGCAAAATAAATTGCCAGAAAGAAAACATGAAATTGCTTCCTTTTTGGAGCATGGGTCGCAACAAAGTGGAATGCTAGCTTCTGAGTCAATCAGCTTGGCAAATAATACCACATGGAAGTACTCTAAAGTACTGAAATTACAACTTACTGCAAAGGATACCAGGGTTAGGAAGTGCTGCAAAAGTTCCCTGTTCTTATTCACTAATGAATTCAAAAGGCATTTTGCATGTGCAAATATCATACACGCCTTTATGTGCAAAAGGCATAAGCAGATTTTCTTGGTTTATAATGTGTAGAATCGCGACAGGAAAAGGAAAATTATGCTGAGAGGAATCTCATGACTGTCAGGAGGAAGGGGAAGTGCAAAGTCCTGCACTTGGGGAGGAATAAGTCATTACCAGCGCACACTGAGGGTTGATCAGCTGAAAAGCAGTTTTTCAAAGGACCAGGATCCTCAGTGGACAGCAAACAGACTATGAACCAACAATGCAACCTTGTTGCAAAGACAGCCAACACCATCCTGGATTGAATTACAGTCCTTGTCAGAGGCCCAGGGTGGGGGTTCTTCCTCTCTACTTCTGGTGAGACCACATCTGAAGTGCTGTATTTGGCTCTGGGCTCCCCAACACAAGAGAAACACTGACATACTGGAGAGAGTCCAGTGAAGGGTCACAAAGATGATTAAGGAACTAGAGGATCTTTCAAATGACAAGAGACTGAGGAAGCTGGGACCCTTACCTGGAGAAGAGGAGGCTCAGGGAGGATCTCATCAATGTGTATAAATATCTGAAGGGAGGGGGTAAAGAAGATGGACCCAAGCTCTTCCAAACTGTGACAGGACCACAGTCAATGGGCATAAACTGAAACACGGTAGGTTCTCTCAGACCATCAGGAAACACACTTTTACTGTCAGGGTGACTGAGCACCAGCACAGGTTCCCCAGAGACACTGTGGAGTCTCTTACCCTTGGAGATACTCAACAGATGTCTGGACATGGTTCTCTGACTCTGCTAAGCAAAGGGCCCTTCCAACCTCAGCCATTGTGTGACTCCGTGATGGAGACAACAGCATGGTGTTAAAACAAGAGAAATAACTACCATGACACTGACAGATACCAGCCATGTAAGTTCCAGTAACTATTGCTAGCATTAACCAGCCTGAAGATTGTAAAAGAGAAAAATCTTCAAAATTAGACTAAGCTGGAAAACAGAAAATGTAGGGAGCTTATGAATAACATCATAGGAGCATATGCATATCATAGAGCAGGAAATAACAAGAATAAAACACATAGTCTGGTAATCTTCCCACATCTACACTTCATCCTACATTGTTTTCAAGTTACTTTTATTACTGCTGTTTTTAATTAATAAAAGAATGCATTTAACTCAGAAAAACACCACTATAAGAATAACAGTCCCTAGAAAATATGTTCTCATTTCTGTTACTATGTTGACAAAAAATAAGCAAAAATATACTGTACTTTGGCAAAAAATTTGATCTCTTGTTCATATGGGAATTGCTCTCCTTTGCCTCTGCTGCCACCATCTGCAGAGAGAAGAAAAATAAGTTCCCTGTTATATATCCTAATTACAGTCTACTCTTCATTTTTCCTAGGAAGCGTATACTATAAACAAATAATACTGGTCATCTTTAGATATAGATTAAAGGTACCCCAAACAGTATAGACACTAGTTAAAGTGGCATTTTATGACTACCTCATTAGAGGAAAAGTAACAGCAAATAAAATGTATAAAGAATAATTGTCCAAATCTTCATAAAAGTGTAGGCATCTCATAGTCCAAAGAGATATGGATGTTTTTGTGAGCCAAAGATCTGGTGCTGTGTTTATCTTTTGCTGTGACCAGTGACAATTTGAAAGCCTGAACTCAGATACCAATAAAACACCCTTCTCCAGTTGTTCCCAGGAGAAAAGAGAATTAACGCAATTTCACTCCTCATTTGTGAACTTTGTACTAAAGAAAAAAATTAATGGTTAGGTCTATCTAACTGAAATTTAAATTGCTTCACTCTTCTCCTACTCTGAAAAACAAAACCTCTTTCAAAATAAAATCTGGTATTTATCATTTATTTAATGTCTTCTTTCCCTTAATCTGTTGAGGCTCTCAAATAGTATTTGTTAGACTGATGTTTCTAGTATTTCAGTATTTAACCATTATCATTCTTGCAGTTATTCCAAATTTATGTAATTAAGAACGATGAAGCCACGGTAATCAAGCAATAGCAACAGAAGTAACCCCGTGAGAAGACCAGACTTTTCCTACTGTAAGTAACCATGGCACAAAATAAATTTGACAAATTCCCACATTAAAACTAGCTTGGTTTTTAGATGACCATCGATTGAATAAGTCTCCCTGATGTTCCTGTTACTGTCATTTACAGCATATATGACTATGAGGCACAGTATATGTTATGTGTCATTGCAACTCCCATGATCACAACAGAATCTGCATCTGGACAGGTTTTTTTGGCTTTTACTGCTCATGTAAGAAGCTGACTTGTGTCACCAAACTTCTGTATTTTTTTTATCTTCTCCAAAAGCAGATAAAGTTAAATCCTTCATAGAGCTGTTGACAAAACGTGCTGGGTATTTGTGAAAGAACATTTACATTGTGGGAGTTTGTTGAAGAGGTTTCTCTACTCCCTTTTTGAGAGAAAATTTCAGAATGGTACAAATCACCGGTTTCATTTGCTCTCTGAAAAAGGGATTACATGTGAATAGTAACTGTTAATGTGCACATGTGATAGATTATAATTTTGTGCATAAATGCAAGGGGGCAGCTAGTTTTCTTTCTCAAAGAATGAAAGTCATGAATTTTGGCTGAAAATTTTTAATCTGATGAATGAATATGGGAAACTGGAATGAATGGCAACTACATAATTCCAAAATTCATGATCTTCATCAAATACAGGAAATTAAAGGGACAACTAGTCCAGAAATGTACCAATCTTTAAAAAAGTTTTCAGTTGTTTTTATGATATCAGACACCTTAGGTAATAATTATTTTAAAAATGTGCAAGGGATACTATACCAAACTCCAAAATGTACTGATGGGCCTCATCCACATATCTTATAAGCTGCTGAAGGAAACTGTAGGCAAAGCGTTTCTCAATGGAAGGTGTGTCTAATTCCAGGTCCTTCAGTCCTCTGTAAAAAGAAGTGAATAAATTTTTACACGTGCAGAAGGACTCAAAGCAGTCTTACCTCTTTATATAGTCTGGCACCATTTTCTCTAGTAATCATCATGTGCTTATTAATATAAGATATTTTGTATCCAATGTAAACAGTATTCTTACACTTACTTAGGTTTTGAGCAATTTTTTAAGACACAACTAGATTTCCCAACTAGAAGGTTAGAAAAAAATTACACTTGTCAATCAGATTAATCCACTACTATAATAACGTCTTTCCATTACTTGTAAGGCATTACTATCTTACATTTCCCTACAGGGACTGATTATTAGGTGAGAAAGTTTGGAAGCTGCAAAAATACTTTGATTTAAACAATCAAACCAGAATTAAATCTAATATCCATCATTATGACTTTTCCTGAAAAGTCTGCTGGCAATAGAAAAGTTTTGAATAGCTATGAAGAATTTGTGAAAAATCAGAAGAAAAGCAAAACAAAGTGATGAAATTGCTTTTCCAGCATGCTCCATCCACCTTATTTACTAGTCTGATATAAAAAAAAAAATCTTCTTTCCACAAGAATGAATCTCCAAAGCATGAATCCATGTCATGGGCTGATGTCCCTAGCAACAAGCTGCAATGGCACAAGCCTTGTTTCTGCAGGATCAGGACTTATTTGATGGCACATGAAAAAGCTATTCTTAAATAGCAAGGGAATCAATTCCACTTCATCTCTCCCTGACTCATGCACCAAGTTCTATTAGTACTCAGCTAGGCTGCAAGTTTAAAAAGTATGCCTACTGCATATATACTGAATAGAACTGTCTGTGTACTGCACATTTATGCTTTAAATTAAAACATTGATGATGGTAGGGTTCAGATTCAGAAAAAGAGTTTCTGGAACTAAACCAGCTTTCTCAGCTGTTGATATGAGTAAGGGTACAATAATGTCTGCTTCATTAAGGCTATCTGACCAAGGACCTCCTCAATGCAAAAGGGGGTAATAAAACAAAAACCACAAACCAGAACACCTAGAGACAAATCTGGTAGATAAAAGGTAAAGGAGACAATGCTGAAGAACAAAAGTCTCAAGTTTAGTAAGTAAGGGACCATTAAGAAACTTAAGACACAACTTTGGAGAGGGCCACCTGAACTTTGTAACTCCTAAGAGGAAGGGACATGAGGATTTGGATTATTTGAGGCAGCTCAGTACGCAAACCAGTTACAGACTTTATGGGGGAGAAGGCTCAAGAAAGAGCAAAGTGGAGAAGAGACCAAAACAGACTTCAAACTAGCTGCTCACATGTGAACTGAGGCTTGTCAAGTCAGTTGACTGACTGAGCCTTGTACCTCATCCCTGGAGTTTATCCTATATTCTTAATAAACGCTGTCGTACCTGTATCTCTGTGTAATGCCATTCACTACTCCATGTGCTGTCAGGAGTAAATGGCAGCTACTGGCAAGACCAGCACGATCCGATACTGGGCCAGCAACTGGAGCCAGGCTTGGGGTGTAGGTGCCCCCAGGTCTGTGACAAATGGGGTAAATGAAGGTCTCAAGCATCAGGAGTTGGAGACGCCACAGTTTTGGGGAACATCTCTGTGGACCCTACAGACCTTGAGCCCAGAGTGGCAGCTGCAGCAGGGGACTGGCACAAGTGCATTTGGTAGTAGGCATTGGAGTAAGACAGGCAAGGGCATAAAGGAGTGTCTGCAACTCCAGCAACTGGAAGTCCCAGTTACCTGCCACTGGGGTGGGAATGCTAGGGTCTGAAAAAATTCCAGCTAATGTGAAGGAGAAATGTCAGTAAGATGAGTGAGGGCTTCTGCACCAGCAGCTGGAGTTGGCCAGAGTGCCACATGCTTGGCAGGGGGCAAATGTTCCTATCTTCTCTAAACACAGTTTTCATGGGGCTGCAGAGACCTGAATGGTCACTGTCAAATAAAGACTGTAAAGAAATGTGAGCCAGGCTTATATGGCAGAAAGTACAGTGGTCAGCAGACAAAACATGAATCAGGTACTTGCTTGTTTAGACAAGGCAGTGGTCAAACAGGCAGCAAGTACATTGAGTTCAACTTCACGAAAAAGCCTGCATTTAACCACCACGGGAGGTGCAGATGTAGCACAAACTAGTTACAAGACAATGGGTGTGTCCAAGTTTTAATGGTTATCTTACCATCCCTGTTAGCCTTCCACTCCCAAAAACCCCCAAAAGCCACTTTTCACTTGTGTTTAACAGGAACAAAAAGGGCTAGTACTCCTGAATACAGCTGATCATTTTGACAGGGAATAAGGAAAGAAACCTTTGCTGTCTGACATCCTTCTTTGTACATCCTACTGCACTGACAGGAAGTAAACTCAATTATTCCAGCTACCCTGAAAGATTTTACAAAAATTATCAGATTAACTGTGGGGTTCTAGAAACAGGCTGGAATTCATATATGACAGAAAAGAATGGAGATAGGCAGATTTTAGGTAGATGTGCAAGGCTAATTAATTCACAATGATTACTTAAATTGATCTCAGTGACTGTTTCGTTCACTTACTAATGTTCAAGTCATCCAAGGCTCAGATATACTTTCAGCCTTTTCTAGTGATTCTAATTTCCTAAGTCATGCTGATGAGGCAGAAAAGCCTCTAAATTAATTGAAATTTTATTCATGCTACATTTAGGAGGTAAATACATCGTATTAAAATGAATTATGCATGTTATTCTGCAGACTATTCACTATTATTACATTTACACTGTGGATTGTTTAAAATTATTTAAAAACATCACTTTTCACTTTTAAAATATTTTAATAATACTGTAAAAGAACTCAATTTAAGTAAATGAGTAGTACATTTTAGAAACAGAGCTGTCTTATCCAACCAATTGTCTAGAAATTCCTTTTGAGAAGGGCATGCACTTGAAGATGTGCATGAATCTGTAACTAAGATTTGATAATTCCATAACTTGAAGAAAACAAATAACTTTACAGACAGTTGGATGCATGGAGACACGCCAGAAAGAAAAAGTGGGCTGTGATGTAGAGAGGGAAGGTGGAAGACATGCAGATATTCTGGAAAACTCTGTTCACACCTTCCAAAAACCCTGCTACTAATTCTGTGCTCTGTTTCTTCCTTACAATATTTTATATGAAGGAGCTCATCCTTATTTCCAGGTACCGAAACATAAAAATGATCACAGATTTTTGTAGTGATAGAGAACTCCCAACAAACAAGCAACAACAAAAAGCTAAAAACCCCGCCACAATCAACCAAACCACCAAACAAAACAAAAAAGACAACTGAGGATTACCAGCAACCTTCTGTGACATTAATACTGAACAGAGAATTACCTGGAGACAACATATCCATTAATCTGTAGAAATTTCAGAATATCCTGTGCTTTTTCTCTGTCCTTGGCTTTTTCTTTGGCTGTGAGTGTATCATAAGGAACAAGAAGGGGATGGTTGCCTCCTCCTACTATGGAGCATTAAGAAAATTGAAATTAAAGAGTTATCCATTGACATGGTAAATCCAACTATGTAAAAGTACTATCCCAATAATACACAGCATATTACAGTAAATTCTAGTCTGAAATAACAATATACTTGTCTGTTTCTTTACACAAACCTTAACAAATATTCAGAAAGAAACTTCAGATATGGTGACATCATTCTAACATATTTGCTACAAGTACCAGCTAAATATGCTGAACTTACTGCAAAAAAGTCTTAAGGAAGAAAAAAATGCTTAACTGTTAAATGTATTTTAACTATAACTTCATTTAATGAAACTGAAAATATTTCAATAAATAACATCATTTCCTAAGAAAACAAAGATATAAACAAATACATAAACATACCCAAAATCCTGCTTTTAAAAATTTTAATGACAAGGTTCATCAAATTTAGCAAGATATATTTATATCTAAAAATATATTAAAGGGATACAGTTCTACTTTATAGTAATAAATTTAAGACAGAAAATTAGAACACATCATTCAAACATGGCTGACACAACTGACCAGCAGGATCAAAAGAATGCTGCAAAACCAGAGGTAAACAGAATAAATGTCATTGTATTGCTTGCAAAAATCTGATGTATTGTTATCTACTGAATGTAGATATTTAATTTCGAAGGAAAATAACTCTGCTATTGTTAATATAAATATCTGCATAAAAAGCAACATTCTTAGGAGTTCAACTTCTAAAAGCACCATTGCATAACATAACACAATCAATTCCTAAGACAATTGCTCTGAAACCCCCAGAAACAGGAAGGGTAATGATCAGATTTATCTCTGAAAAAGCACTAAAGAAAGTCTCTAAAAGTAATAATAGTTTTTAAAAGGAAAAAATTCCCTATAGAAAATATTGGAGACATATCACTGAATTATTTTTTTAAACTACATATTCTGAAATTTTCAATTATTTCTGCCTGAATCCATTTAAGTACATGCAGAATGATAACCTAATAGGCATGTCTGATGGTGGATTGGGGTTTTTTTGTTTAGTCTGGATTTATCTTAGGAAGTACAGTCTTTAACATTGGGATGATTGGATTTTATTCTCTTATCACCAACATGATGTAATTGTACCACATGATAGCTGAAGACAGATATACCAAATGCACGTAAATCTACATTATTTTTCTGTTCTTTACACATGGGTAAAAAAAATACTGAAGGAGAACTCTCACAACTTTTGAAGGCTCAGCTGACAAATTCATCTACTTTTCACACACAAAAACTCTTCATTAAAAGCCTCTCCTTCAATCACTACAGCTACCCCCAGCCGTGTCATACTGCACAACACAACAAATATTATTCAGTATTGAAGAGTTTCTCACAGCCAAAATTCTGCTTTCAAAGATGTGAAATGCAGTATATCCAATTAAATAGCTTATCTTTCTGTAGATTACGACTTCCCAAACTTGGCCCATCCTGAGGCTACTTATCCATAAGAAGGTTTTATAGAAAAGAAATAAAATAAAAACTGTATTAAGGGGAAATATAATTAAAGGCATGGAAATTTATAATGTTTATCAAAGGTACTTCCAGATAGAACTTTGCTTTTGTAAAACATTAACTGCTATACCTTTTCTGGAATTTTACAAATTTAAAAACTCAAGCATTGAAGAAAAGGAAAGGAAAAAATGACCAAGTTTGGTGCATACAACATACAGCTAGACAGCTTCAGATAAGATAAAACCCTAGCTTCAATCATTTGTAAGTGAGAACTTGTTGTTTTCACCATGTGCAAATACAGTGTTATCTGCAAAAAAAAATCAGCTTTAACAAACAGATTTTTTTAACACAGAGGAAATTCAGTAAATTACACAACAGATAAAATAACTTTTCATTTAGGTAAGCAGAGATCATGAAGCACATGTAATTTTTATATGGAATCAAATATCTCCTCTAGGTTTGTCCACCTGTCAATTCAACACACGATATGTGCAATACTTAGTAAACAACCTTTAGATCTATCTGCAATGAAAGAAGCAATACAAATGAAATCATAGTCCACTGGGTAATAGTCTGAAAGATTAATGCTAGAAGGAAAATGGATTAATGTAGCTTAAATTTATTTACAACCTTTGAGTTTCCGTCCCTTGATACATTTGAATTGGTAAACTACTTAAACAAGAACAGTTATACTTGGTACTATAACAACTTTCAGGCACTAAAATCAAAATAAAAAAATAGATACTTTGCTGTTTCTTCTTCATCAATATAAATTTGCTGTTCCTTTTTCTTCTTTTTAGTGTTTTCTGAAATGCAGAACCTAAGGTGATCACAGAATACTTAAAACACTGTAAATACCTATAGTTAACATTACCTTTTGCTTCAAGCTCCAGTTTCTTTTTCTTTGCCCAAATGTTATGGTAGTTTTCAGCCATCATCTCAGCCATAGCCTTAGGAAAATGGAGAGATAATGACATGAGTTGCAATGATTAACTCTCAATAAGGACAATTTTATGGTTGATATTGCATAACAAGTTTTGTTCTCTGGGAAGTTTAATACTACCACTGCTTGTTTCCTGCACTATGGCAAAGTTCAGTATGGGCTGTGTTTCAGGACTCTATTGTAGTCAGCTTTGAATACCATGTTGCCATCACTAGACTGGTATAAACACTCATGCTAACTAATTTCAAGCTATTTAGTATATGCCTACATTACGTTGCAATTATACTCACAGGAAATTAGTAGACTGTAAAACCTAGCTCCATACTCCAGCAAACACCATGAAAAAAATCCTAACTAATGGCATGACCAGATTATCAACTAAAACATATTGGTCCAAATAACAGCAACCTACTGACACATCTGTCAAAATCCCACCCCCGATTTCTTCATTCTGTATTCTCCCAGTACTTAATGGTTTCTGATTCTTATTCCTTCAGTTTAGAGAAAAAAAGAGCATTGACAAAATGTTTTGGCAAGATGGTGGAGAAATGAATGGGAAACAGAAAAAATAAATGCTGTTAGCTCTTCTAAACAGGGTTCTCTTCAACATGACAAATATTCACAAAGTGAACTGGGAAAATCAATTCAGAAAATTTTGAAGGTTTTCGACATGAACCATGTTTTTTAAGTAACAGAGGATCAAAGAGCAATAATAAAAAAGACCAGAAAGTCCCCACCAAATCCAAAGCATATCAAAATAGGTAATATTTGGTACCAAACTGTTTAAAATAAACTAGAAAAACGGACACAATTAAATTGTAAAACAAACCGTAAGCATTTTAGTTGTTCCTGACTTACATGTAAGTCCCTGGAGAGAGTGACATTGCTCATGTCAATTGCTCGAGGAGTGTAACCATGGGCTGTATCTACAGAGATCTGAAGACAAACGTGCAAAACAGGGGAGTTACGCAAGCATTTAATATGAAGACGTTAACAAGATCCTGAAACTAAACAAGAAACTGAAAGAAAAAGTCACTTGTAGATCTCTAGAGAGCAAAAGGATCCTTTGTGGCCCAGCTGAAAATACATCAGGGGTGGTAAATTTCAGTGAGATTTAGGCAAAGGTCAACAGAGTTTGTTCCCAAAGAGAGATGGCCATTTCATTTAAATACAAATTTCACTTGGACTCATTAAAGGTTTGAACTTAGTTTGGACAAGGATAGTTATGATTAAATCTCTGCATTTTCTAGAGAACCTTTTTTTTTTCAGCAGGTAAAATCTCACGCAATCTAGTTTATGGTGAATTCAGGCAAAAATCAAATTCTGAATTTAGCTTTTCAACCCTATTTCTACATTAAAGACCAGAACCTATAGTTATCTTTTACCTTTTGTCCCTCCTCCCCACCCAGAAAATATCACAATTTTTTTATTCTTTCTTTTTTCTGTCTAAATTTGTCACAGGTTTGCTCATTACAGGACACAAACGGTCGAAGAAGGATAAAAAGTGACAGAGGTTCCCTGGATGACAAGCCACTGACACAAGAAGTGTTGGCTAGAAAAGGGGCATTGACAGGCTTTCCTGTACGGATTATGCAGTAACAGGTACCTTCTGCTTTAAAAAGAAGAGTGTCCAAGTTTCTCTTGCTATGTGTGATATTATTTTCATATGCAGGTATATAAAATATAGCATATAGAACCCTAAGACTTCAAATGGTTCCTTTCAAAAGGCAGTTATTATTAATAGAGAATAACACAATGTTTTTAGCGAAGTGGCTCACTTGACTGGTTTGAGATATGCGACGCGACCGATTATACAGTGCCATGGAATCTCCTTCCCGTGTTCTTTCTATTCGCCATCCCCACGCCAGCATAGTTTTTAGGGATTCTTTAATTGGCCATCGATAAATTTCTTTCTCCTAGAAGAATGTACATGCAAGAATTATCTTGTTTATTATGTTCATAGCAAAAAGTAACTACTGGACTTTTGCCTGTATACACTGAGATGCAAAGAAATGTACTGAATTCATCCATTATGGCTCAGGGCTATTGAAATGATGCAAAAAAATCATATATGATATTAAAAAGTTTATTTATCATTTCAGAAGTGGGGAAAAGATTTCTGGCCCTGCAGGAAGCTGATGATCTCAGTGATAACTGTGTTAATAGCATTCTCAGGCATGAAATCAAAAGTGGAGCAGCAATTATCAGGAGTAACACCGTGTTTTATCTGCTATATGAACCAAAAAACCATAATCATAGAATCATAAACAAGTCTGTGTTGGAAGAGAACTCTGGACATCTTCTGCCTCTACCTTCTGCTGAGGTCAGATAAGCTACCTTATTGGGCTGTCAAGATTATGTTATCTACATCATGCCTTCAATATGCAGGTGATTTTACCACTTCTTTGGGCAAGTTATTTCAATGTTTAAGCTAAAGCTTACACCCATTGCCTCTTGTCCTGTCACTGTGCACCCCTGTCAAGGGAATACATGCATCTTCTCTGTATCTAATGCCTAGGAACCAGGAAACCAAGACCGTATCTCCAGCAACTTTCTCTTCTTTAAGCTGAACAAATCCAGTTCCTTCAGCATTGCTTCATTTATATCAAGTTCTCCAGATGTCTAATCATGTTTGTGGCTTTCCGCTGGAGAACAGACAAAGCCTAAACCTAAGTCTTTATTAAGCAAGAAGGCTGTATGACCTTACTGCAAAAATGGAGTGGCAATATCATACTTTGGTTTCACCATTGATTCACCTATGTGAGAAAAAGTTGGAGTGGCCTATTTATTATGCAGTAAAACCCCACTATATCTTTTCAGGATTTTGAGGAAGGCAACAACCACACATTAGTTGACACAGTGTAAATATTTTTTCTTAAAATGATGAAAAGACAAGGCAATATTTTCAGTGATATTTCAGCAACCCTGAATCAAGCATGAACAAATCCCTTACCTTTTCAGACAGTAACTTATATTGTTTCATTAATGGTTGCACTTTTGCAGATTCAGAAAATGTTTCACCATAGGTCCATCCGTTGGCAAACTGAAAACAGCAATAAGAAGGACAAAATGGGGAAAAGCAAAAATTATGAAAAATCCTTTTTTTATCAGTAGAAATTAACTGAATAATGCTTCTGCAGACCTGTTCTCTTAAAGTCTCCTTTCTACTGTTTTCTCAACCAACATCTTTATTAGCTACAAATTAAGATATGAATCATGTAGCATGCCATCCTTTTGCAAATTAATGATTACCAAAGCAACCATATCAATACGTTTTTCTTTTAAAGATTTTTATAAAGCACAATATTGTGTTACAGTTGAGGGACTATTTTTAACACTGGACAAACAAAATGCACAAAGGAATAAAAAGGCTAAAGAGCTTATTGAGCTAAAAAAAAGAAAATTCAGGTCCATAAAACTGTTAGACAATTAGCAAGTATATTTACTCAAAAGTCAACAATAAAAATGATGAAATGATTAAACACTATTCTGAAATACTCATATGCACTGAGAGAACTTTCCCCCAAATATAGAATAATATTCAAGAAAATAATACACCTGTCTTACCAACATACCAACTTATAGCATTATGAAAAATAATAACGTTCCAAGTAAAAGATTTTAAAGATTAAATGGATTCAAATAAAAAACTGATTTTGCTCTAACAGGAATATAGATTTTACCTTTTCCATTGACCATTTGTCATGAGCGTGTTCTGCATATTTGTTAATGAAATATTCTAGCTTTTCAGGAATTGTAATGCTGAAAGTGGAAAGAAAATTGGCATTATATCACACAGGCTAAAATTCAATGCTTTTGTTGTAAAGAAAACTTCAAAATAAATAATAAGTAATGCATCCGCTCTCTCCATGCATCTTACTGTGGTCTTCTTCTCATGTACAGTTTGCTCCAAGGCCCAATTAAATCAAGGAAGAAATCTGAATTATTTCATAGGCACTAAATGACAACCACAGCTGTTATAGGGATTTTACTTCTTTGAACAAACGTGTGCAGGGAAAAATCAATAATGAGATCAAGGACTAGTGCTTTTTGACATGTATTTTCTTAGTATTAAAGATATAAATACAACCTATAGTTTCAGAAATATGGTAGTAACTTATTGCACATTTCCATTATAAACTAAGTGTGCTAACAGTCCTTTTTGAAACACTACCTATTTTATATATTCCTAGAAATAGCATTATGTGTTTGAAGCCTCTAATTTATGACAACTTGAATATAATGACTAAGGCTTTATTTAACAACACACTAGTGAATATTAAAAATATAAAAATCCTTAATAAAAGAATAAAATCCCACAGAAATTAATATACTAGCCCTTCAGTGGGTGTACAAGACAGTGCAGAAGTCAAGGTTTCAGAGGCAGTAAAAAAAAAGTGATTATTAATCTTCAAAAAAAGGACTAGAGGCAGAATCCTCTTCCAGAAATAATTTATCAAATATCAGTAGTTTACTTCATCAGCATTCCTACAAATGAAAGGGAATAACTGCTTTTGATCACTGATGAAATAGCAGTATCTTCCCTCCTAACATAAAGAATTTCGGTAGTAGTGTTAGAGTGCCATCTACTGTGAAGTAGAAGTCTGGATTTTTCAGTCATAAAATGGGAAAAAGTAGAAATGTAAAACCAAATTATGCCCAAGTGACAGTTCACAAGAGCTTCATACACACACAAAGGTCAGAAAATATTCATCCAGCACTGTCAGCATGTTGTTTATATTGTTTGAAAGGTTGTGTTTTGAGGGAAGCTCTATTAATACTATAATACTTCAAATAATTTTAGAAATGCAATAAAATTACAAGTACAGGCAGAAAGCTCACATGGGCAAGTGAAGCAAATGTTTTACAACAGGAATTTTTAAGATATAGTGCATAGCCACACTTCTGTAAGACTATTCTATAGAAAGGGCAATGGCACAGTGGCTGTAGTCAAAAATCAGGGCAGAAAATTCTCATTGAGGTGCGCGCTTTGTCTGGCTAATATACTTAAAAAGCAAGGCCAGAGCCTGACTACGCAGAGAGAATGAAGATTTTTCTGCCTAATTCTCAGTTATTCATAGTAAAAAAGATTATATGAAGCATGATCAAAAAACTTTTTCTAGGTACATTCACACAAATTCGAATTAGTATCTTGACATATGCTATTAATGACAGGGATGATGCAGACTTGTCTACTTTATCAGCTCCTAAGAACATGCTGCTTTTTTTTTCAGCAGACATGCAAAGACAATTGGACAGCAGTTCTATCTCCTGGGTAAAAATGCATTAAAAATATTCTAAGTTGACCAAGAAATGAATTATGTAACTAGGTAACTATCGTTTTACTTACTTTAAAATAAATATATAAATAAAAATATTAAGATCTCCATTTTATCTAGAAAGTAAGCATTCAGAAGAGAAGCTATAAGGTCGCATCTCCACCCCCTCTTTTATACATTCATGATCAAAGAAACCCAAGCTGCAACGAAGTAATTCCTTACTTTGAGGTATCAACAGGTTGAGGATTAAAGTTCCCATCTGAATCCATTGAAGACTGTTTTTCCATCATATTGACATAATTTGATTCCATATAATCTGGAGGTAAGGCTCCTGCAACTGCGCTCAGACAAGGCAAAGCCAATTTGAACAATTCTTGTTCATATTTCTGTGGAATACACGGGATAGAAAGTGAGTAGTGAATGGGAACTTTCAACACCACCAGTGAAACTGATGCAGCTACAGATGAAACCAAGCAGCCAGACAATGGCTTTCTTACTCCGTGTGAAACTGAATTTTTGTTCTGAAAAGAAAGAACACTGACTGTCCAAAGGAGAAAGATTGAGAAAGACTTGAGCAAGTCTTAATCTTGCTCAAGTAAAAGGGAAAGTGTTGACTTCACTGGCAGCAATGCTAAACATTTTTCTGATGTTGGGAAGGCAGCACAGGAATATGCACAGCATTCCTTAACACTTAGACTTGAAATTTAACTCATGAAATTTTAAGCGGGTTTGTAAAAAACAGTCAGAAAATGAACAATAAATACATTCCAAGATGTATTATTAAGCTCCTGTTTAACACAGAATTGATTCAAGGGTGCTCAAACTACTAAACAGAGAAGTGTACAGATTTGTACAGACACATCTCAAGATTATTGCTTTAGTGATATAATTTTTTAATTAGGAGATAAAACATTATACCTACATTAAATCAGAAGCTATTAAGAGGAAAATTCAAATTTACTAAAGCTTAGGTTTTTTTCCTTCAAAGTGAATGATGCAGTATTGATAAAAGCTGGGTAAAAATTACAGATTAAGGAAAAAAAATTACACAGTAAGGATTTTACAGTAATAGATGGACTTACCTTTTGAGATAAAGCATCAAAAATACCCCAGAACAACTTTCTGGATAAATGAAGTTCTTCTTCTGAGGCAGCACCAAAGTTACCCCACCCACTTGACAAACAGTAATACTTCCAGCATCTTTCATAATGATTTGTCAGCAACTGAAACAGAACACATTTTGAATGCAAATAGAAATATAACTCCAGAGGTCCTTCAATTCTGGCACTCAAACACTACACAGATCCTACCAGAAGAATTTCTAGACTTTTATCAATAAGCCATGTTGTGTACGTATTTTTTAAATCACTGGTGCATGTACACCAAGACTGAGCAGTTTTTTCATCTTTGTTTCAATACCATTTTGAACAGCTTTTTGGAAAAATATTGCAAATCACAGTAAGTAGAGAGCTGACAGGATTCCCTTTTTTCCAATCTGAACAAACTTCAAGATGGAAAAATGCAGACATTTGTAACATAAATCTGTATGTGCATAAATAAAGACAGGAATTTAACAAAAAAAAACCAACCCACCTCTGATATGTAGAAGTGAGGATTTTGAGAGCCAAAAAAATAATCTTGATACTGAACTGTTCTTTTACACTTTCAACAGATCAGGGAAAAAATATCAAAACAATACATGTAGTATATTTGTATATCTTCATATTTAAATGAGCTGTTAATACATATTCATTATTTAAATTGTTGGATGATTAAAGCAAAAATGCAGAGAAGAACTTAAATGCATTTAAGATGCAAAAATACAGGAGTTTTATCATCTATGTAGAACCACGGGAGTCTCAGAAATATGGACTCTAGGAGTCAAATATGTATTTGAAAATATTCTTTAAAAATATATTCAACTACATAGTGGCCAGACAAGTTTGTTTTTGGACTACATGTGGATAATAATATATATGAATGTTTTTTAATCTAGTCGAGAGAGTAAAGGTAGGTTTAATCTTAAGAGAAATCCCTGATGAAGCACTGAATATTATTTAGGAGGAAATAAAACAAGGCAATCCTATTCCACAATGTCTGAACTATATAGAATACAGGAATATCATCACAGATTTGACCTTGCATGCTGTTTAAAACCTGAGGTAATTTTTAACTGTAGAAACCAGCAAATGTATTCAGAGTAGATAGCACTGTATTCTGATTTGCCTTCATTTTCTCTTCCCATTCAAAATTACATTTTCAGATGCCTGATTAACTTACAGCTGCCTCTTTAGGTTACTCTAACTAGCTTGCCAGCACAACTCCATAAGGAATACACACTACAGTACTACAATACTTTCAAATCAGAAACACAGCAGATATGGATAGGAGTCCTTTGTTAAATGACTGGAAATCAGTTTACTGTCAGTGAAACCTTTTAAAAGTCATAGGTCTATCTTCAGATAAAGAGTTCAATTTCCTCAGAAGCTCCTGTTAGTCTTTTAGGTGTCAACGGACAAAATCCTCTGACCATGCTAACAACCATGGTTCTCTTCTCATCTGTATTCTCTCAAAGCTTGACTAACCAAAAGGATCCAATTATTATTTCCTTACTGTTCAGTTCAGCAACAAGGGCAGCTCACTGCAGTCATGACCCTCAGTATCATAAAATCTGTTCTTTTAGATGAACAGATGTCAAGGAGGTGGGTTTATTTCCTCCCCCACAGAAAAACAAACCCTGAAGCACTGTAGCCATACAGGAAGTGCCAAGTTAGCATTTGATTTTAGCAGCACATAAAATGCCGTAATGCATTAGAAGGGTCCTCTTCAGGGCAGTATACTAAATTATCGACGGTTTTTCCCATGCATAGACACAGAAGAATGGCTGCTCCAGAATCTTTAGTTTGATTGAGGATTTCTGGGGGCATAACCAAATTATGAAGTCCTTGGCAGGACTTCAGTAGCAGGCTCTGGCTTTAGGACTAACAGTTTAAATTCCTCTTCATACATCAGAGATCCTGATGTGCTCTTGAAGCATAAAAAGACATTAAAAAAGAAATTAAATATCTAATTCAAAGCTGCCGTGGGAAAGCATTAAATAGGACTGCTGCAAAACATTAGGTGAGGTGTGGAAATGAATGTTTATTAAAACTGATGATGATATCTGAGGAATCTTTGAGGAATGTGTCATCTCAGAAAGGAAGAAACCCTCCCTTTTTTTATGCATTAGGAATCAGAATAGAAAGATACAGTAAACTTTTGGGAGCTGAAAACAAAATACAACATTACTACTAAACATTATTACTTAACATTTTCAGGCACCAACAACTTAAACAATTGAAGTTTAAAAAATTGAAAGAGAGTCCTTTTTCCAAGAGTAAGGAAAACCAACACAGAAGAAAAGGAAAGGTACATGCAGACTGTAAATTACTATGATTCTGCCCATGCCCCCAAGGTTTTTTGTATTCTGTTTTCACATGGGCTGAAACAAACAGGAGATAATTAAAGGAGAAGCAAACATTAGGCCCAGACTTCATAATTCCATATGGATGGATGTAAATTAGCCTGAATTTCTCCCACAGCAACAATTAATGGTCTTAGATTAATGCAGAGAGGAAATAATATAACAAAGATTACAGAGAATCTTCTCAATGCAACTACTTTCTGTTGCATTCTGATATAAAGAATGCTGTTGAATACTAATATTTAGTTTTACCTTGAGAGGCATCTTTGCATGTTCATTTAACAGAGGTACATCAAACACTAATCTCCTCAGCAAATGCTGCATCATGGAAGGCCGCAACTGCCTAAAAGCAGACAAACCATTTCAAAAGGGTGTACCAGCACAGTTTCATGTAAATAATTGATAAATACATTAAAGGAACAGATCAGTTCTATGCCGTTAAAATTCTTCAAATTCATAAAATAATAAGATTTTACTTGTGGTACTAGGGCACTAGGGGTCCAGTAGAAAGCAAACAAGTGTATACAAAAGAAAATGTTCTGAACAAGCTGCAAATCAAATGCTTCAAAGAAGCCGAGAAAATATCTGATCTACAGACAGAGAAAACCAGGAAAAAAACCACTAAATTTTGATAGCGTGTATTAGGACCACCATGCCCATGAGAAAAGGATATAATGTTAATTTCTTGTAATATATCTCAATGGCTCCTAAAATATCTTAGAAACTAATGAAAACATAAGAGCACTATCTCTTTAGATGTGCTAAACAAGACACAGCAGTGAGCACCAACTGGAAGAATAGAAGAAATTTTTACAGTATGAATTTTAGAATGGCATGGACATTAAAGCTTTCCAGATAAATGGTAAAATCTGGTCAATTTTACTGGTTCCTGTCAATGTAATATATATTTATAAAATACCATCAAATGTGATATATTTTTTACACATTTTTACAGTATTACAATATAAATGTCTGTCATTTCTGAGCACATTTCCACACTTTGCAAAAAAAAAAAAAAAAGCCATGGTGAAATATTAAAAAAAAAAAACAAAAAAAACCCAAACCAAACCTTCTGGTGAACTGAAAGCCTAAATGTTAACTTTAATTAGAACTTGAATTTGTATTTGCCTAGTTAACCTCTCATAACTGAGCCTGTAGGTTTATAAAAAATTGGATAATAACCAACTGGTTTTGACTCTGCAGACACACAGACAAAAGCTCTCCCATGGCTGTTCAGTAAAGAGACGTAACAATACTAGCCATTGATTAGGATTTCAAATGGAACACATCATACATAAACCTCTACATGGAATTGTATATGTTGCTGAATATCAGCCACAAATCTGCACAGCTAGAAGTATTTAAATGAAAATTCAGTGTATGTATAATTCCACAGTTCTAGAACTTTGTATTTTAGTTAATCACCAAGGTTTTAATTTAAAGGATTTGACAATCGTAGAATAACTAGGGACTGAATGAATAAGAACTGAGGAAAGATTGGTGATTAATAAAGCTGCAAATTGAATACAGTGTCTTAAAAAATATTATAGTCATCTGACAGGAAAAAAATAACTTAATTATATTATTGGTGGCATAGTTCTGCATTCCTTTATTATAAATATCCCAGATTAGTTTATCACTTAGCATTTCTGTACAGTCAGGAGTATTTTCTTACCCACAGATAGATAGCAAACACTCTTCAATAGAATCTCTCTGAGCTTTGGTAAGAGAGCATCCCTTTGAGAGTCTGTACACAGTGTGTAATAAGGAATCGATGAGGGAAGCATGGTGCTCTGTGCCAGCAAACAGAGGAGCACATCTGGTCAAGAGAGGCAAGACTGCTGTGCAAAGGTATCGATTCAGAGCCAAAGCCATATCCGTGGCACTTAAAGCAGCCTATAAATTAAATGGGACAGAAATTAGACTTGTCTCAACAACAATTTGTTGTTACAAATTAAAAGAAATTGCTGATTTTGTTCTGCAGTTATAAAGGGGGAAATTTCCAAAACACAGAAATGAGGATATGATACCTACTGGAGCTAAATGCCTAGCTTCTTCTCCTGCTCTTAAAGTCTCATAGATGGCTTTTGTTTTGATTTTAGTGAACAAAAACAAAAATAGTGAATGTGGCCATTCAAAAACAAAACCATTTTCAAGATTATATTGAAGAATCTCATAGTTGTTAAACAGAACACTCCAAAATCAGGTAATACAAGTCAGTATCTTTTTGCTATGAACAATGCCAAGTTCCATGTGAGTTAATAATCCTCACCTGCTCTTTCTTAAATATCTGGCAGAAAAGGACCTGGGGGTATTGGATGACAGCTGAACATGAACTTGTGCCCAGGTGGCCAAGAAGATCGATGGCATCCTGGCTTGTATCAGCAATATTGTGACCAGCAGGACCAGTGATCATCCCCTGCAATCAGCACTGGTGAGGCTGCACCACCAATCTCCAGGTTGGGGCCCCTCACTGCAAGAAGGACATTGAGGTGCTGGAGTGTGTCCAGGGAAGGGCAGCGGAGCTGATGAAGGGTCTGGAGCACAAGTCTTGTGAGGAGCAGCTGAGGGAGGAGCTGAGCTCTTTAGCCTGGAGAAAAGGAGGCTCAGAGGAGACCTTATCACTCTACAACTGCCTGAAAGGAGGCTGTAGTGACGTGCCAGTCTCTTCTCCCAACTAACGAGACAAAACAGGAGGAAATGGCCTCAAGTTGCAAAAGGGGAGGTTTAGATTAGGTATCAGGAAAAAATTATTCAACAAAAGGTTTGTCAAGCACTGGAACAGGCTGTCCAGGTAACCAGAGAAGTGATAATTTTGGAAGTGTTCAAAAAAAAATAAATATATTCAAAGAAATGGATATGGCACTTGAGGATATGGTTTAATGGTGAACATAGTGGTGGTGCTAGGTTGACAGATGGACTTCATAACCTTAGAGGTCTTTTCCGACCGTAACAGTTGTATGATTCTATGATCCTAAATAACAACATCATTATTTTGAGAAAAAAATGTTGACATAAAAGGTCAAATAGGAAAACCAAGTTCAGTGTCTTAGCCCTCATAATAGCTCTCTAAATCTAAGCTTTCTGGACTAAGACAGTGAAAACAAATTAGATGGAAATAAGACTCACAGAAAAAAAATTTAAAAAAGCAGCAACATTGAGAAGGAACTAAAATAGAAATGTAGTAATTTGTTAAATAACAGTGTAGGTGTCCCTAACAAATGCGTTGAGATGAGCACCTTCTGTCTATCTCTGGAAAGAGGCTCCCAGTCACATGCTTCACTGGCACTCATCTGATTTTGATTCCATAGCACAAGCTCAGAAAGACTCCTGGGGAAAGGCACTTCCTCTTTTATGGATAAGGGTACCAGAGCAAGTTCTTATAAAGTGAGCATTACTCTGGTTGATGCATCTTCGAGTATTATCAAAGCTCAGAAGCAACACGCAGTTCAGCCAGCATTTGAGAAATGCAGAAGATGTGAGATACAAAAAATATTTTTTCAAGGTATGAAAAATGCTGTAGTGTCCAGTAAGATAACAGAACCAAAATAAAACTAGACTGAAACCCTTACCGTATCTAATGAGGCAGCAGCACGGAGGTCTGGCAGAAAGCCAACTTCAAGAAGGTGTAGAAGAAAATCCTGGTCCTCAATTCCATAGACCCTGTCAAGGAACAAAACCATGGCTGCCTTGTGATCTGGGCAAAACCCCGCAGACATGTCAGGTTCCACCACAGTACCATCTAAAAGAAAGAAATAAGACTTCAGTGACAAGGATCCTCCTCTATCAGCAGACTAGGCAGTCATGCTGCTACTTGTCAGAGCTTTTAAGATCCTGTTAATACTTAGGCATCTTCCCACAGTTTTGTTACACAAAGGAAACATATTTGCAATTAAATGAAAAAGAATGCACAAAACAAATTCTACCCCGAGATTCTGTTCATGCTTTGTATATTAAGGGATCCTTAACAGTTGATATTCTAATATGCTAAGTACCTAAAACTTGATCATTAACCTATGTAACTACCCAGTTCTCAACAGAAGCAGATGGAAGGTAAAAATTACAAGAACTCTACATCAGAGATCTGGGAATGCAGCGTTAGTGTGCATATCTTTAATGTATGACAAAGAATTAAGAATGTGCTAACAAGTCCTATCTGTCTCAAAACTTTCAAAATGTCTGAAAGGAATTCATTGAAATATTTTGAAATTTGATACTTTCATTTCAGAAAGTAAACAAACACTTCTGTATCTATGTGCTGTAGTCTTCTACAGAGATCTCACCTATTGGTCTATCCCTATTTGGAACATAAATAAATAATAGTAATATAGAATGATTGATCTTTTTATCTCTTCTACTGTAACCTGTTGGAAAATCTTGTGCTGTGAGTCTCTAAACAATCCAGGTTGCATTTGTAATGTTTTCTCTCCAGACACATAAAAAAGCAGAAGTAATCCCTTTCCCTTTTATATAGGTGCTCCATAGCTCCCACTATTGCAATCAATTTTATACAGGCAGAAAACACAAAAAAATGCATTTGCCTGTGTATGCCACACCTATCTTTTCACCATAGTTGCTGGAGAACAACTCTGGTGTCTTAGCAAGATCTGCTAGAAACAATTGATAGGGTTAGAACAGCAAGAGCTAAGGATTATGTTATAGAGAAATGAGACTGCAGTATTTTAAAATAGTTCTAAAACCAGAATGCATGCATTTTAGATCTTTTTTTTAAAGTTATAAACAAATTTTCATAATTCAGTTTAACAGGATTTATATCAGTGATCTAGGGGTACACAGAATTGTTGACTACAGCATGCAGAAGGGTTTTTGAAACATGTATGATATACATTATCTGTCTTTAGATTCGCACAATAAATAGCTGCATTTGTCTAATATTTTTAAATACTGAAAAAAGTATGAGTGTCAATATGTCAATAAACTACAAATCATAAGAATAGGATGGGAGAAAAAATGTAGAACAATCTTACCTTTTGCTATGGTTGGCATGTGGAAGGCAATACTGATTACTCCCACCAAATCTTCAAGTGGAATCAAAGACCGTAGAATTGATCTGATTCTAATGGCTTCCCCTTTACCAGCATGGATTAGCTAATAAAAAGACAAATAAAAAATTTGCCCAGATCTTCTTTTTATCTTCTGTACAAAAGAATAACTGCTCCCAAAATTGCATTATAATTAACAATGTAAATTTCATGCAATCTGTATCAATTTGTTGTTGTTTGGATGCAAATGCACAAAATCTAAAAATCTATGTTTGCTTATTAAATAAAAGTATGCTCATTTTCAGAACTCATTTTCAGAGTATTAGGTAAAGCTGATGAACAAAGCCTTAAAATGTAGCAGTATATGGAGGGAGGGGTGGGGAGGAAAACAAAAGCAGACTTAGGCTTTTTGTCCTGGTCAAATAAAACACTGTCAAGTATCCCAGTTGTTGATTTTGTTTTTTCAAAAAAGGCAGCAAGACAGAGAATAAACATGACAACTTTTTTATTCAAAGGAAACAGGTATTCATACACTGACTTTATTAACTAGATATATCTCTCCTCTCTCAAGTCCCTGCACAAATCTGATACTTATCTATAGTAATGTATATTAATTAGGGTACATTTCAGGGTGAAATGAGAAACTATGTGCAAACAATTTCTGAAGAATAATAATGTATATTGAATCACAAACAACAAATATTTTCAAATAGTTTCAATCTTACAAAATAAGAGGAAAGGTTTTTACAGTGTTTCTAATTCTTTGTATCTAATGCCTGAAATAGTGAATTCTTACCTTTGAGAAGGTTTGTTGGTGTGAATAGATTTTGAGATATTGATGTATATGTCCAAGTATAACGCTTATCCCTACATTTTAGAAGAATGTCCTATAATATTTACATTTTTACATGAAACTTTAAAAGTCTGTTTAAAATAATTATATGAATAATAAAACCATAACTTATAAAAAATATACCACTCTACAGTCTAGGGACATTTGAGGAATTTGTCACAATGGACAGTCAAACCAAGAAAAAAAAACAACCAAAAAACACTCAAAACAAACAAACAAACAAAAAAGGCAAGGGAATAATTCCTTTAAAAAGAACAGCTTCTAAGTATCTTTTTCCCCCTGCCAATCATTAAAACAAAAATCATTATGGCCACTAAGATACTATGCAGCCATGCCACTGCTTTAATAACTGATAACATGATACTGAGAAAGAAATGAACAGCAAATCAGTGATCAGTAAAACAACTATGCCTTTGCTTTCCAGTGCATGAAGACATAAAACTTACATGCATTTCAGGGGCACAGCGTCCTAAGAGATCAATCAAGGCAGCATAAAAGGTCATGATTGCATTTCCCATGTGAATAGTGTCATCTTCTTGTTCTTCTATTTCACTGTAATTAGTTAAATGCAACAACAAATAAAAGTTTAAAAAAAAAAGAAAGTTTTTAACAACAGTAATAAATAAAGAAAATCTGCTTACAGAGAGTGGCTTCTGTTTACAAATGGACTTACAGCAGACTAAGACAGAATGTATTTTGTGCCTAAAAGATTGTAGCAACATCTCCATTGTAACCATTGGTACCATTTATCTGTCTCATTTTGAATCAGTGGACTGACTCTTAATGGAATGAAAAAGAACAAAGAGAATTCTAGAGATGTCTTAATATTTAGAGGGAGTTACTTAAATTAACAGTGCAAAGGAGGCAGTTTTTAGCAAAAGTTAAATCTCTGCCCAACACAGAATCTAAGGAAGAATCAACTGATAATTCACGTGTTAAAACAAAAAAAGTCATTTCACATTTAAGAATACAAAACAAATAAAGAAATATTATGGCAATGTAAGCAATTTTACTGCACCTACAGGGTTTTACTAGATCCATTGCTTGGGGAAGGTCCATCTCTTGTTGGATCCTCTGATATTTGTATTGCCTCCTCCATGGCAGCAAGCAACCCATTGCCTCCTTCTCCCCTTAGAGCTGGACCAAAACACTCAGGTCGGCGAATAAGCAGTCTGACTACAACATTAGCATTCTCCTCCACACTCTCTCCTACCACACAGAACAAATACCAAGGTATTAGATTACATCAAAAAGAGTTCTGAAATATAACCAGAAAAAGGTACACAAAAGAGCAGAATGCATAGATGCTTTTTACTACAAAACTGTTTAAATATCACAACAGAGTTGCATAAACACACATACTCCTCTATTACTGCAGTGAAATGAAAAATGTGTATAAAACAAAACGTGTTTTAATTTTAAATTATATAGAGCCAAGGGATTATCTATGTAGTAAAGGATGCTTAAAGCATCACAACACTACTGAATTTTAGTAAAGGTTCAGTCAAGTGCAAAGGTTAAGGAGGGGACCTATATAATTGCTGAACACTGAAACTGGACTATCTAAACCTTTAAAAAAGAGATAGGAGTTTGGCTCTGTATCGACCATGAATTTATCACAGAGAGATTTAGGACTCTCTGCTCTACTTCAAAGGAGACATGGGCATTTCAAAAACTGAAGTTGGATGGAAAAAATGGGGCACAGATTCACAGGACCCTAGAAGCCCATTTCACAAGTCATGTAAATTAATCTGTGTCTTGAAAAATTGTACTCTTTCTGCAAGTTCTTTTAATTTACAGTAACGTATCAAGTTGGCTTGTATTACTATTTAAAATTACAAACTTATTTGGATATTATAGGAAGTTATAAAATGTTTAGGCTTCTACTCTACCATTGCAGAAAACAGCAAATCGAAGAAAATCCAAATATCGCTCTCCTTCAACTGGATTCCATCCAATGTCCGGGTAGCCTTTACAAATCAACAAAGGACAACTCTGCAACCCACATCCAGCCAAGTAGCGAACCACCTAAAAGCAACATAAGATGAAAAAGATACTAATTGTGAAAAAGAAGAGAAGTGCAGCTCAAAGGGAAGCATCCTCATGAATTTTCAGGATATGGTGTCCGCAATCTCTAATCCCTGACAAAACTATATCATGCTTTGGGCAAATCAGAAGAGCATCCTCTTTCTTAGTTCAATTTTCCAGTCTTTTCCTACTTGGGCCATGAAATGCAAGACTTACTTATCTCAATTCCATCATTTCTCTCTCTAGATTTATGCTTTGCTATCTGTTATCTCATTTCTCTAGCAGCTCTGAGCATTACAAATTAGTCAGGTTTGCAATATTTCCTAACTACACACCATCAATAATCAAAAACACATCTTTTACTTTATCCATTCATTTTCACTTGTCTTTTTTTTTTCCTTTCTTTTTTAAACACAGCAGTAACATTCCCTGTAATTCAGGACTACAGGCTCAGTAGTAGTTCTCAATTGGCCCTTTTCTTTCTGAACTGTAAGAATTGTAAGTATCACCTTTAGCCAGTTTGGACAGCTTCTTGCTGAGCACTTATAAGAATGGTAAGACTGAAAATGTCCTTTTAAACACATATGGTCCATCTTCCTATTGCAAGAAAGGAACATCTGCACTTATATGACTCCTGACAGATGTTTTCCTACAAAGATTATATCATCTCCAGAATCGGAGGTCTTCAAAAAGAAACTGGATATTGCAATTCCTCTGTCTTTTCTTAAGAAAGAGTTTTTAATGTCTACCTTGAATCAGTCTTTCTATTATTTAACCTGCTTTTTTTATCCACTAGTGACAGATTAACAATTATTCTATTCCTCCTTGCTGCAGCAATTTACATGTACTACACAAATGTCACAGGTTCTCTTGAGCATTTTCATTCTTCAGTGTAATTAATCCAAATTTCTTCAAGCTTTTCTAAAACAGGTTTAAATGTTAGGGGAAAATACGACAGATATCTCTACAAAAATTCGTCATATATTGTAACAGGATGTCACAAAGCTCCTAGTAATCCCTGTTGTGTTTTGTCACCACTGCATGTCACCATTCAAAAGAACAACAAAGAAAGATTTTCGCAATGAAGTTTTGTTGGGTATGGACTCCACTACTGCAAAATTAAGAGCTGCCCTTGAAGCAATTCCTTTTGGCCACAACTGTGTGTGTAATCATCACAAACTCAGTTCAATTCCTCAGACCACCAGCAGAAAGAACAAACAACCAAATTCTCAGTCTTCCCCTGAAAAGCATCAGAAACTCCCATGTAATCTGGGATTTTGCTTACTCCAAGAAATAGATATCTTCTCCTCTCTATAGGGGGAAAAGAAATGCTTGATGAAGGAGCTACCAACCTTCTCCAGATCAGGCTCCCTTAAAGCCAGAGCAAGCTCATTGTTATCCATTACAGATGCTGCTGCAACATCTAAAGGAGTTGATCCTCGCATAGAGGGAGAGGCTGTTAAAATAACATTCAGTTTTAACACCGATTTAATAAAACCCAACAACTTCTTAGGAAAGGCATTACCATTTTTTAAAATAAATTGCAACATTTTGCCATTAGTTAGCACATGATAATAAATATATAATTTTTACTTCTAAGTTTATAATAAATCATCATGCACTTGCCTGAAATTCGACACTGATACGAAATGAAATACAATATAAAAGTTCAAGCTAGAAACAACTTGTCTCACACACTCCTGTTCTCATAATATACTTTGTTTTAAGATCTCATTCTAATTTTCCAAACTGACACAACTTTGTTTACAGGAAAGTGCAGCAATGATTTTATGTCTATTACATGAACATGCTACTAAATTCAGTGAAATAGAAAATATCTTTAAGCTTTAAAATATGAGACTATAAATTATGTATTTCTTTTAAAAATAGTGGTAAACATTGCATTAGAAATACCTAAGGTTTGCATATTGACACTCCAAAGGCATTTGATTTGGGCACTTCCTCTTCAAAAAGATTTTGAGTTTATGCTTCTGTCATATGCCTTTACATTAATACATTTGTGATCAGTTAAAAAACTACCATGATGATTCCTAAATACTTATATATTGTCAATTTGAAGTACTAAATTAAATAAGAATAAATGTATTTCCTCTACAACACTTCAGCCAAGAAAATGAAAGCAAACATATTAAGAAAATTTCAAGGTTCATTTCTGGGCATCTTATCATGCATCTAATCAAGCAAGTGAGCTCTGTATTTCTCCCACTGCCGCAGTTGTACATTGAGCAGTACACAGAAAAAAGTGTAGGGGTGCAAGCTTGCGCCTTAATGAAATGCTGCCAAAGCGTGTTAATGATTCTCTTTGTCAAAACAGGAATATATTCTGTTCGTCAAAATTAGCAACTAACCACTAAGTCTCTCTGAATGTTCAGGCATATACAACAAAGTGTACGAAATTAGCTCAATTTAAAGCTACTATCAGGGGAGTTGTTTGGAGTTAGCAATACCGTTAATGAAGAGATTTTGCATGGGAAAGAAGAGAAACTTCAATACAGAGTGAGTAAAACAGAGAGACACAGAAAAATACAGATGGTTTCATATATAAATCAGCAGAAAGTTTTAAATTTTATTTTAATACGTACCAAGGCCAACACTGCTGTTTTCCAGTAAATAGCTAAGATGATCAAACATAGCTTTTTGATTCTGCCTGCTGATGCGGCAAAAATAACATAGAAAACGACAGCAGTTTGCCACCATCTTTGGGAAAGTGATTTCCTAAGAAGCAAATAAAAACAGACTGAAGTTCAAACTCTAAAACAGACATATAACAAGCAAAGGATCATTTCTAGAAAACCTTTTAACATACTAATATGTAGATGCTGTACTCATTGCCCCTTAGGGAAGTTAACTGCTTAGGTTGCTCATTGGAATCAACAGGACTTTCTCAGGTAGTTAGCAACACTTTAAGCGTCAAAGATCAAGGTATAAGCTTTAAAAGCTAAAGCTGGGATCACCCACAGATTCTAGATTCAGACATGAAAGAAAGTGTACACTCCGTTTCACAGAGTAATACTGAGCTGTTTTTTAATTAGTTAATAAAAACATCTCCCTTTTAAAACACAATAAGCATAGAAAGTGCTACCGTTTTTTCTTTAAAGCATTTGAAATTACAATGCTAATAATACCTTCCGCTGGAATAGAAGGATAGATTCTTCTAAAAAACTTAGTCAACTATTATGTTAATGGAAATTAGTTAGAGGTTATGATCCCAGTACCTCCAGTCACAGCTCAGCACCTTATAAGAAAAAGCTTTGAACAGCTCTATTCTAAACCCTCTGCTTTCTAACAGTGAATTGCTTTACCTTGGATTCTCCTCCACCAAGCACATTCACCATCACTTCCATGACAGTTTCATGCATGCCTAAAGCTCTCATGAGATTTGGATGTTGGTAAAATACTTTATTATTCATGATGTCTCTACAGGAAAACAAAATAAAAAAATGTTATGGACCAGTAGTTTACCTATTATGTAATTTGCAAAGCTGATTTACTGTGCAATTCTTCACCACCTCCTGAAGTAAAATATTACCTCAGGGACATTTTCCATTGAGTTTCAATCTCTCCGGTCTATTTTCCTATGTCCATTATGGAAGAATGTGACCTTTCTTTTTCCATATTATCGCTACTGCACTAATTACCCCTTGATTACACTGGAGTAGGAGACTCTTCTATTTTCATTAGAAATTCCATTCAGATCTAAAACTATGTTCTGACACGGGCATCATCAAAACTGCTATATTATTTTAAATTTTTAATTCAATTATGCAATGTTTTTTGACACAAAATCCATTTAGATTATTAAAAGCTGGAGACATTTGCTATCTGCCATCAAAAGCAATAAAAAAATCCCAGGGGAAAGAGATAACCAGCTATCTTCTAAGTGTAAAAACCAGAAGCTGCACAAATATTATTCATGAGTTACTGTTCAGCAGGACTCTTCTTTTTTACATATTTCATAAGAACAGATTTGCATATTTCAAATCAGTCTTCAAAATCATGTCAATATTTTATTTGACATGGTATATCCAATAAAAATGTCTAGTTTAAAAAGTAATTAAATTTCTAAAAACTATAATTAGTCTTGAAATCAAATGCAACCCATAAATAACTGTGAAAGCAATTAGGTCATGGGAGAAAAGGATTAGCAGGTCAGTAGAGAAAATGCTGTTGGCAACTGTTCAAATTTCACTGTACATTTTAAAGTCTTTTTTTTTTTCCTTCCTGACCTAAAACTCCTACACTCAGGCAAGGAAAATTTAGCCTTTCAAAAGATGAGATGTGAAGAAGACTATTTAACACTGACTTTTTGACTGCCAGTCACTTTTTTCCCCAAAACCTGAAACTGAACTATGAATCAGTGATGATGCCTCCAAAAGCTGTCTCATCTCCTTTCTGCACTAATTGCTTCATGCTTGGAAAAAGACTTCAATGTTATCAATCTTCCAAGACATTCTAAACTCTTATTTATCTGCAGTAGCTTTCTTTTACAGAAAGCAGAACAGAAAGACAAAATGTCACTTCAAGGGCTGGCCAGCAACATTGCCCTGCTTATCAAATCACATCCACTTTCAGTGTTTTGTTTAACTGTGAACTGTATTATAAAATGTCACACTTAGGAAAAAAAATCTTAACAGCATTTCTGAGGAAGCAGTTTTAAAGCAGCAATGAGTAACACTTCCATTTCTCAGCTGAAAGAAAGGAATACCACTCACAGAAAAAAAAAAGGCATTTCTAAATAGGTGTTTGAGCTCAGGTTAGCCTACAAAAGGTATGAATAGCATAGCTGGGTAATCTACAAGCTAAACAAGACTTCATAGAGACTACCAAGAGAGGTGATAGGAAGAGGTAATGAGACACTGACTTAAACTACACCAGACTTTTACATACCAGCAAAAACACCATTAACATTAAATAGATTCAGAAAATCTTGGTTCTTAACTCACAGTAGAAAATGTTGAGGAAAAAAATGTATAATAACTAAACATAGAACATGACATGAAAAACAAATCTAGTAATCACTCAGTCATTTTAGAGTTCATAAACTGAAGTGAAATGAAATATTTTCAATGGGTATAAAAAGGTAGATTTAGAAATGGTAGTACTTTGTGTCTCTTGACAGATGACACACCCTTCTTTTTGCCAAAGCCTTTCCATGAGTATGCCAAAGACTGCAACAACCATGAAGCACTGACGAGGCCTGCTGGTAACATAAGAAGTAGGGATTGTTCATAATGGCAATGCAAAATTATGTATAGACATTATTTCGATATTTGAGGTTTTCAGTAAGCTAAAAAAAAAGTATTTTGCATAACAAAAGCTTTGCTTCTGCTTGCATTCCTGACACTCTGCTCTTGCTGACTGGAGATTTCCAATAGATCACAGCTGATGCTTAATATCAAAAGACATGTCTTTGAAAAATATGAGAGAAAAAACCGACCAACCTCTTTCCTGCTAGAGACTACTATGTTTGCTTTACTGTTTTCTCCAATTGACCTCGTTATTACTCTATGCTTCACTATTTATAATCATATAATTAGGAAGAATAACACTGTGTGAACTACTTCATAGTTCAAACATACCACCTGCATTTAGTACAATAAAAAAGATGGCATAGGTACAGACATGGGTAGGCAACAACTCCATTAGCTGACTGCTGGGGGAAATAGTGAGTGCATTCATAAAAAATAGATAGTATTCTTGACAGGATTCTTCACAGCCATACTATTTAAAATGTAGTAACAAGATAGATTCTGATACCATAAAATATTACATGCATGTTTTCAACTTTTCTCAGAAGCCTTACAGATGTCAACTGCTTCTCCCCAAAATGACACATATAATGCTGCAAAGGCTTTATCTAACTGAGGATGCCATACAACTGAGAGCAGTGTCTGCATTTACACCTATATTCAGATTCAAACTTCATTTACAACCTTGGCCATAACCACACAACAAAAAAAATCTGCAAATAATGAGAAATTATTTACCCTAATCCACGAATCATAAGCTTCTCCTCTTCCTTCCCCATTCGGACACTCAACAAGGAACGGATTTGTCCAAGGGATGCCAGAAGATTGATGGTGTCTTCCACAGACACGCTGTTTATGGTGTAGGTCTTTGGCAGGGCTCGAACCAGGCCACCAATGCCATCATACTGGCGATGCAGCAACACAAACATGGCCCTCACTAAGTCCGGGTCTTCTATCACTGACTCCTGGGCCCAGCGCACCATCGTGTCTGAAATCAGCTGCTGGAGAGTAGCTGTGAAGAAAATAAATAAATCACAGAATTACCATTAATTACTCATCTCCCTGCTGCTCAGAACCCACCATGCAACATGAACTGGAATTAATTTAATTCCCAAAAAGCATATCTTTCTTGGTATTTCTTTAGCAGACTATAAAACAAAAACAAAAAACACATGAGAAAAGCAGGAATATCTCAAAACCAAAAGCCTATATTTAAAACTAAACACAAAAAATTATGAAGACATACAAGATGCTCACAAAGTCACCAGATTTATTTCTTGTCTATTTCTTTCATTATTTTTCTATGAATAGAGGTCTGAGGGGTTTTTTGCCTATTATGAAGTAAGGCTGAAAAGTTATACTGGTAGCATATGTAAATGATATATTATTTATTTACATGTCTAAGCTCTGTATCCACTCAAAGCTTCATAATGTACACAACAAAATAATTTAACTTATTCCTTGGCCAAAGATAAAGGCCCTTCAAAATATATAAAGACACTAAAATCAAATAAATGGCAAAATAAAAAAACAAATAAATGGCAGGAGCAGGAAATCACTTTGTTCCTATTTTGAGAACTGCAATGCTGCATTTCGCCGATGTGAGGGTCTGTTTGTTTAATATAATAGTCTTTTTACTAATATGAGAGAGAGAGAGAATCAGGTTTTATAGAGCTTTTATGCTTACTACAAATAAAAAAAGGAAGAGATAGGATTCATCACCAGATTCTGCACGGACCTAGCCTCTAATTATCACATAAAAAATCAGGACATTTGAAAGTGCTATGTACCACAAAGAAAGGAACAAAAAAGATAGAAATACAAGCAACACTGACAAATAAAAAGACAAAATAAACTTAAATAGTCAGCTGGCACCAACTGCAGAACTAGGATGCCACTGGGAGTGATTCTTATCAAGACAGAAAGGCAGAAAGTATCAGAAAAAATGACAGAACAACAGTTACAGTCAACAAATCTTGAATTTTAGGTTGGGTGGGGAGGCTTCGGCTAATTACAGTCCAGTTGCAGAGTTTTATTTCATATGGTAATCTTCATGCAAATACTGGTTTGAAGCTGTTGCAGGAGGAAGTTCTCATAAATCAGGACCTTGCTACAATTATCAGTTCTGCATTAATTCTACTAAAAGCAAGATACATTCTGAAAAATTTATGAGTCGACAAAGGATATGGGGCAAAAATACCAGCAGAAGAAATTTTCCACTACATTCCCCTGGGAAACAAATCTGCCTAATAAATCCCTCTGGGGTTGTTTTCAGTCAAGCTACAAACTTTAAGGTGCACAGAAAATACACCTTGCTTTGGCTGAAAATGTGTGAAGAACTTCCTGGTCTACTTCTTTTCCCTTTTGTAATTAAGTTGCAATAAACCGATTTAATTTTGCTTACAGGACGTCTTATCATCATCATCAACTGTCTTCTCAGCTTGTTTCTTCTTCAGATACGTAACTTTTTCCATAAGGTAAAGGAGGCGGCCCCTAATGGTTGAATCACTGTTGCCATCCAAGGTTCCATCTTCATCTAGCTCAATTCCTGAAATCAAAAAAAATGCACAAAGTAGTGAAAGAATTAAATTAAGAATTAAATTAAGCAAGCTACAGACATCTTGTGTGTGCACACATAATTAATTTGAAGTGTTGTTCTGCTCTGAGAGTTTTATATGGGACATGCTTAGCCAGCATTTGAAACAAGTATAGAGCAGGCGTATGTGCCAAGCAGCAAAGTGCAGAAAAAGATCAGGTAACCTTAGTCATTTATATAAATTGCGGGGTGCTATACACAAAACATACAATGAATGTATTTCCCCCAGTATGCATTTTTCCATGCCAACACTGATGCCTGTGTTATGGACATATGTAGCTCAGAAGTGTAGGCATAGTCCCTAGACATACGGTGTGGTTCAAGTGATAGTAGTAAAGATTTTTAGGTAAAACATATAAAAGAAGTGAAAGTACGAGTGCTACAGCAAATATACTTTCGTGATCAGTCAGAAGAAAGTAGCCACCCTCACAATACAGTGCTCCTTCATGACATTGCTATAACAATGTAAAAACAACTAATATGAAGATTCACAGAATCACAGAACATCTGAGTTTGGAATGAGCCTTTAGAGTCCAGCCTCCCAGCTCAAAGCAAGTTCAACTAGGGCAGTTTGCCCAGGACCACGTCCAATGAGGTTTTGAGTATCTCCTAAGGTGAAGAGACTCCACAACCTCTCTGAGCAACCTATTCTTGAGTTCCATCACCTTACAGTGACAAACAAGTAGAATTCCCTGATTTTCAATTTGTGTCACTAGACATCTCTGAGGAAAGTCTGTCTCAGCCTTCTAAACTCCTCCTGCCCTACAGGTATTTATATACATTGATACTATCTTCCTTTGAGCCTCCTCTTCAAGTTAATCAATGAGTCCTCTCATTCTCTCCTTGTACAAAAGATGGTTGAAGAATCTAACTATCTTTGATGACTCCTCCCTGGCCACACTCCAGTACAGCCACGTCTCTGTTGTACTGAAGAACCCAGCTTTTCTGCAAAGCTACTTTCTAGTTTGGTCCCTAGCCTGTCCTTGCTGCAGGGGTTATTCCTTCCCAGGTGCAGGACCTTATACTTCCCAACACCAAAATTCATGGGATTCGTATCAATTCATTTCTTTTAAATTTATTGATTCATGCATACATTGCAGAAGAATTAAAAATCTTGACCCATACCTATTATTCACACTAAGTCTAAGTAAAAATGTCATTCAACCATTTCCTGGATTTTTTAGTTCCCAACATAAGTTCTGAAGTTAAGGGTTTTCTGGAGAGTTCTTTAGCAGTCTTGAATTTTATGATGTTTCTTCATGAGATAACATCATTCTTCTCAATTTATTGCATCTGGTTCTAGTTGTCTGATTTTTTCGCAATAGGTACAATTCCATTAAAAGTTATTTTGTTTTACTTTGTTGTCGCAGGGCAATTGACGCTACACTAAGCAATGATCATCAGTAAATTCATATTACATACTAAATCATATTACAAAATTATTTGGATGGCAGTCTCCTCAACCAAACAAAATAACAGTAAAGATGCTGAAATGTCTTATCAATTGGAACACAGAGATGCTCTGAAATTACCCAAATGAAATGTCTGTTTTCCCACAGTTAGGCTATTCCCTGAGCTCTAGTTGTACTTTTTTGATTTGCAAACTTTCAATACATTGTCTCTCAACCATTCTACAAAATGCAAATCCCCAAGTGGTGGCTGACTAAGCAAGTAAACATTGGACTTAAGATGAGTAACTGTTTTACTTATTTTGCAATATACAAAGTAAATAGTTCTGCTCTATGATAATGCACCCGCTGACCCACAAGATTAATTTTATACTTGTAGATTATGCAAATTCCTATCTTCCCCCACAAGAAAAGAAAGGTAATGAAAAAAACTATGTTAAGTAATTTGAACAGAGGAGAATGATGGAAAACAATTAAAGAAAAATGGAAATAATCAAAAAGATAAAGCTTGTTTTCCTTTCAAATGTTTATTGAACTTATTATTTCATCTGCATTTCCTGTCACCAAATACAAGAAAAAATATTGAAAAGCTGAAAATCATCCAACAATGGCCCATTGGTGTCTGGACTGCTTGCCCTATAAGGAGAGAATGAAGGAAGTGAGTCTGTCAGTCTGCAGAACAGACACTTATGAGGCAAAATATACAGCATTCCCCACTAGTTTGACCAGGTAAGGATAAGAATATTTCCTTGGTTTTGACTACAGGCTAATTATCTTTATTTGATAATATTTATAATTTGTACAATGTAACTTACAGACTATTCATTTGATGTTTCTTACATAAAATTACATATAAAAATTTCTTCCAAAGCTAATACAATTTGAAAAGTAAAAATATTCAGTAATAAAACTTACCACAGTGTGTCATTAGGTCTTCATGGAAATCCAAGAGTTGATCCCGAATTTCTTCAGGGCAAGGACAATCATTTTTATCATCTTTAAAGTTCAGCAGCATGTTAATCTTAGAGAATACAAAGAAAAGACAAATTACACTGATCTCCAAAAGGAACAACTTTCAAATCAAACTCTGCAACACAAAAAGCACATGAAGTGCAACAAGAAAGAAACTGTCCATTGTGAGCTGTACCTGTTCTTGAGGAGGGGACCGAAATTCTTTTGTTTTTCTAGCTGTCAGGGCAGCAGACATGTTCAAGGCCTGCATCACTTCGTTGTACCGGAAGCGCTGATTCTCCTGAAGCTTGGCCACAAAATCATCGGAAAATGCTACAATGGCTTCTATTCGGTGTCGTACTTGGCAGTCACACAGGTACTGGAGTAAGTGACACATCTGAGAAAGCAAATTGTAACAGATTGTATTGTAAGAGACATGACTTGGCAAGCTAAGAAATGTCTTCTTCATAATACGCAAGTAAGGATGGATTTCCTACAGCAGCAGTTACTATCAAATGAAGTGTCCGGAATACATAATGGTGTTACTTACTACACGTAAAGCAACATTACACCAGGAATATCTGCCATCTCCAAGGGATTAATGTGCCTCAGACATAACTAAAGCTACAAAAGAATGGATTTACCCCTTTCTTCTAGGGAATTTCTTTTCTGTTTAGATCCATAAAAATGAGGAATTCACTATTAATGGCATTTGAGAAAGTAATTATTTTTAATGAAACCACAGTTGCTTGCTCTACAGTGAGCAAGTTTCTATCATCAGAAAGATACTAAATCTTCTAGTTTTCTATAAGGAAATTACCTCTCTATTTAACTAAAAGATTTAATTTCAAAATGCTTTGTTTCTTGAAAGATAAATTACCACATGAAGAAAACAGGAACAAGCACTATCACAACAGCATTTTTACCTGTAATTTAACAGGTTCTGGAAGTTTCATCTGAAGGAGTCCTTCCTTTGGCATTTGCTCCCCTCTAGTTTCTTCCTCTCCTTCTTCTGACTTGAGCTCATCTGAACTGAACTCCTTCTCTGAGAAATCAATTTCATCCTCCTGGCTTATTGCTTCTTTGAAAACCCGAGGCTCAATCAACTGCAAGATGTGTTTCAGATCCTCATTGTGGAAGATTCCCATAATCAGGAGGGTATAAAAGAGCTTTATGAGAGGGACAAACAGAAATTCTGTAGAACCTCCAACTGGATCTCTGACATGGAGGCTTCCCTCCTGAACAGCTTCAGTCAGCATCTCTATGGTTTTGGCTTTCAAAATTTCCAAAGGGAATTCAGGACTGAACTGAAAGCATTCACTGCTAATGCTTACAAAACTCGGAGAGGAAAACTGCATTCTTGGCCTTAAGGACGTGCTAAGTCCTATACCAGGAAGGCCGTGTTTTTTGTTTTCATCAGGAAATAATGTAATACTCTTGGTCTCATCTGTCATTGGAACTATAAATTCATTATTCATCATGAGCCTGGCAGTTGCATAGGTATTGAGATGGATGTCAATGAGTAAGTCATAATATCCTGCACGTAATAATCCTGGCATGTATTTATTCTCAATAGCATAGAGGAGCTGAGATTCATCCACATGGCTGCACAGAGCATGGGCCACTCGGTTGTTGCCTAAAGCACAAACAGCTGAATACAGTCGGAGGGTATGGTAGTGAAATTTCAGCAATTCTTCTTGTTCTGTCAGCTCCAAAATATCAATTGTTCTGCAGAGAAGAAAAAACAACATAGTAAATCCCACATGCCAAAACATCTTTTCAAAGGATTCAGACTTCTGCCTAAAGATAACATCAGCACAACAGCAGTTCCAGGGATGTGCATTTCCCACATTTCAGCTTTCATGTGAGAAATACTGTCAATGTAATAATCAAGGACTAGTAACAAAGTTTAATCTCAAATTTATTCAAGTCACTCCTAAATTCAATACTTCAACTACTTTCAATGGGAAAAGAAGTCCAAATTATTTACTTAACATCAAATATTTCTTCATACTACAAACAAAAATTCACGTAACTGAAAATTAGGGTTTTAGAAAGAGGTGGGGTTAAGATATTTATATCATTTACTGGTTTTAAATCTGGGGTTGTAAAGGGGCAATAGACTGACCAGTCCATTTTGAAGAGGGTTCAGTGTTGGGCAGTTTAGGCGCTGGCAAAGTGTTACTCAGATATTTGAGTGACAAGAAAATCACAGAGTTAAATTTCTTCAATTGTTTTAATTAAATTTAGGAAAATTAAAGCAATGGAATAATTAAATTGGTCTCAAATCTTAAAAAAATCTCTACAAAACCATATTTTTTCTTATTTTACAGATTATCTTCAATAATTTATAAACAGAGTTTCATTTTCATTGCAAATCAGCAGATACTATTAACATGTTTGGAGAGAAATTGAAAGAGGTTGGAAAAAGAGTAAAAGAAGGGAGATTCTAAAACATTGGAAATGAGGATAATTTTTTATCTTAGTTAAATCAAAGCACACTGTCTATATTTACATGTGTTATAAATACAGAGAAGACCTTGAGCCTTTCTTACATAGGTGACATCACATGAGTAGGTTCATAATCCCAACATAACTCTGGTACAAGTACAAAACTAACATCCACCTGTTTTCCTCAGGAATATGAAGGGCCATGAACTGCAAAGGATTCAGGCACTGTATCATCCAGCCTTGACGTTCACTGATCCGGGACACATCCACCTTCAAGAAGTGGTTTGGCACTCTGCTCCAAAGCACATGGGTCAGAAACTGGACATGGAGACGTGGGGGACATTGAGAGACTGGGTTTTTGTGTTCACTTTTGAATAATCCAGCAGATAACGGCATTACATTCTAGAAAATTCCAACAGAAGAGACAATTAGTTTCTTCATCTTTACCAAACACTGCATTTCTTTTCCAGAAATACACTCAATATATAGTAAAGTATAGTAAATCAACATTTATAGTAAAGTACAGGAAATCAACATTTTCACCAGTTTTTAAAACAAGCTAGGACCTGCTGGAAGATTAGCAGCAAGACAGCATTTTCCATATTTGTTTTTTAAGAACAGCCAAATCTGAAATAGAAACTCAACAGCCACATGTGGTTACTTCCTTAGACTCCACTTTTCTTTTACCTCTTCTGATTGCTTGGACATCTAAGTATCCAAAGCAAGGTAGCAAAATTCAGCTCAGTTTTCTTGTCTTCTATCTGAACATACTTTAAAGTTATTTTAAAACTCTAACCAAATTCTTCAGATACACCATTCACCCATGCTCTGCTTGTAAAATTAAGAGATTTGCTTTACCAACCCCAGTGATTTGTTTCATCGTGAAAGAAGAGATTCAGAAAATTCTGATCTGTTTCTACCCTTGTTATTTGATGTATTGTATTTTAAATTCATTAAGTATTTAAAACTGAGTTAAGAATAAAAATAGCAATAGTGCAAACACTTGGAATCACAAAAATGTGCCAAATAGCAAGGACACATCGCAGGAAATAAAGGGCAAAAATAAAATAGACTTATTTTATATGATTTATTAGTCTTAAACCTGCACAAAATCAAGCATTATTTACCTTTATTCTTCCCAATTCAAACTGGAAAACATTGGGGCTTGTAGCTTGAGCAAATACAGCAGGAAACAACTTTGTACTTGGTTCAACCTGGATCAAACAAAGGGAAAAATTATTGCCATAGGAGTGATGAGTGCTTTTTTTGACCATCTTGTACTAAAGGCTCTAATGATGCAGACTAATGATTTGGTTTTCCCCCTTCCCAGTGCAAGACATCAGAAAAAAAACCTCACCTGATAGTATGTGCCCAGTTCCTTGCCATTAGCTGTGAAGGTCAGCAGGCCACTGGCAGCATCAACCAAGCAACCAATCTCCAGGCCATTATTATTACGTCCTTGTCCAGGGCTCAGGCTCTCTCCTGCGCACACCATATAGCAGTTGCTGCGTTTTATACTGAATGTCAAAAGATAAATTTATTTATGAATGGTGTGCAAAATTTCTGCAACAAACTAAGAACAACCTTGCATGGCTGCAAACAACAGGGCCTTGCAACTGAAAGCAGTGGAACACATCCTAACTACTGCCAAAGTTCAATGAAAGCTGGACATCATAACTGAAAAAAATAAAAACTGAAGACGACAATGTATGAAAAAGTCCAAATTGTTTTTGAAATACCAAAGATAAAACTGACTTTGCAAGTCGAGGTTTTAAATCATTTAACGTTAAGCATAACAGGAAGCTTCTGGTACACATAATAAACTGAAGTGCTGAGAGGAGCTGTTGTACTAATTTTGGCCTCACAAGTCAATATTTACAGGATCATCATTTCAAACTACATAGAAAGCTGCACTATTTTACTTTTCAGTGCCTATTGATTTGACTAGATCATTAGTCCACTGTTTCCTTCGCAAGCAAGAGCAGGTAACAATTAAAATAACCCTTTTTCATATTACTGCTGTTTTATTTATTTTTTTCTACATCAATCCAGTTGCATTAAATGGGGTGGATTTACACCTTTTAAATTGCAAGTTGCTTGTATGGGTACAAAATATAGATATTTTTGAGCAAATTGTAACCAACCTCTCATGAACCTTCCCTTTTTCATCTCCCAGTGTAACTGTGACGGTGCGCACTCTGTCCAAGTCAAAGCTTGTGTCATACTGGTGGAAGTCTGATGTAATCCAGCCCACCCAGACATTAGCAGGCTCTTGACCAGGAAATATTCTCACAGAATAATAGTACTGTTAATAAAGAAATAACATTATCAAACGTTAGTGTTTGTTCCCTGGTGTATCGGATTGATTAATTTTCTGCTCTAAATCTGAAAACGTCATCTCTTCAAAAGTAGCATAGGCTTGTTCAAGTGCACTTCATAAGCAAAGCAACAAAAGACTATAAACCCAAATCAAAACACAGCCAACAAAATACGCATGCTAAAACAACAACAACAAAAAATTAAATATGCAGCTTATATGCTTGTATTGAAGGCTTCTCCATAATAGCATTGTAAGCTGTATTTCTATGGCAACTACAATTTTTATGCTGTAGGTGACTCAGTTTCTAGTATCTAATATCTTTTAGAAAGAGAAGAACATATCCAGAAGAGGAGTACTTGTTTTCCTTTGAATATTGAGGAATGAGTGCTTATGGAGCTGATCTTGTCAGAGAAAGATCTACAAAACCTGCAAAAAACTTCCACTGGGAATTCCATTAAATAAATTTTCTGTAGAACTAGAAGAGATGTTTTCAAATGGTCCTGAACACTGACCTACTAGTTTAATGTACCTTTTCCAATTTATTCCATTTTTCTAGAACTGTTTAATCTTCCTCATTTATGTCTGGTGTCATCAACAGTAGCTTCAAAAATAGATTAAACTAGTTTATAGGTTTTCATTTGGAAATGGTTTTAGTATGACAATCAAATAAAAATAAAAGGAACAAAACAGTCCCAACTAAAGTAGAAGTTCAGAACTACCACAAACATTTAAATTGAAAATTAGACTGCTTCTGAGACTCTTACAACCAAAAAAATGCAAGTAGGTATAAAAAAATGCCAACTAAACAAATAAAAAAACCCCAAACAGCTAAAAAAATCAACCCTATATTACAATACCGTGGAAGTCTGCATCAAATAATCATAGTCATCCCTATCATCTGCTAGCACATCCTCAGTAAGCCGTGCAGAGTGACTCGTACTATAATCTGGCTTTGTCCTTCTGAGCATAAACCTGCAATACAAAAAGTAAAATTAAAATGGCTATTAAAAGCTCAATCACAAAGGTAAATTATTCAGAAAAGAGAAAGAGATAAGATCATTTTTAAAAGCACCTAAATAAATTCTGCCCTTAAACTGTATGTTCAAAAGTTACTTGACTGGTCTGCCAAACATGAGTGGCTTTTTCCTCTACTTTGAAAAGCAGAAGGGGGAGGGGTGGGAAAAGGTAGCAAGCTACTAACCTTTGTTTAAGGCGTGAGGGCTTTTCTTGAACATAATCTTTATGGTTGTTTAACTCTGGTTTTGTGGCATCTTTTTCTCTTTCTGTCCGGTCAGGCACTAGATGACCGTGAGCAGTTTTCATTAGAACCTCAAAATCAGAATCAGCATCATAATCCTCCAAGTCATTTTTTGGGCCAAAAAGACCAGAGCCTGGTAATCCTCCTGCAGCTGATCTGGAGAACACCTCAGCACATTCAATGGGCATGCTTAATCGAAAAAACATGACATCTGTTTTACTGTTCTGTGAACCAAAGGATTTCTGTGTGACCTTCAGACAGGGGCAGCTGTCTATGGTGCCATCAATTCTCATCACCTATGAAACATAAAGATGTAGTTGTTTTGAAGCTGATGCTTTTTCAGCCATGTAAATATTAAATTTCTATTTCTATAATAAGCATTCATCATTTGCAAAACTTGCAACAGCGTGGTGTCAATGCATTGCAATTATTTACTGCCATTTTGAAGGGAAATAAATACTATGAGTGGATATTTCTGTTGCTCCACTGTTAAATATAAAAAAACAGTCACAAAGAAATTGCCTTTCTCATCATAACTCTTTGCAACCTAAATCCAACTCTGCCCAGGACAATCCAGACCAAGAAATAAAAATCATACATGTAGATATGAAAGAACGTAAACTGTTTCTTAAATACCACACACCCGCTGAAAAAGAGTTCTTATTTCATCATTTCAGAAGGATTTCATGGCAAACTTACAAGGCATGAATTCAGTTCCATCAAGACGCACAACTGATTGGGACATAAGTGTTGACGCAATTGGCTAATAAATATTTATTACAATCAAAAACAATTAGCTGTGGAAAAATCAAAAAGTGTGTGCACTAGAACACATGGTATCTGGTATTTAAAAATGCCCAGTTTCTGAAGCTGCTTACAAACATAGCCCTCACTGCACAAAGGAGCTCTTAATGAGGACATCTTGTATAATCTCAGAATGTCATGTTAACACACGTCACAGGTTTTGTGCGAAAAAAACCTACCAATCAACCAATTGCATTTTCTGCAACCGTACTGAATGTAAGAAATTTGTAACAGGTATAAGGTTCATCCAGAATTGGATCAATATTTCACATACTAATCTTGTTTGGATGTACAAAAGTAGAAATAAAATTCAAATATATTCAAGTGCCCAGAAACATTTTAATAGGATCACAAACCTCAATGTGTTCATGGTTTTGTGGCACTGGTAGAAACTGAGGGAGTCTTTTACTCAGCCAAATGGTGATGTCTCTGTTTGTATTAACAGCAAAGGGTTCATACCCTTCCTGTAAGCCACATATAGTGAAATATTTTAGAGTGCTGACATCTTTTCCAAAGTTCATTCTTCCCACTTGAGATGGGCCCAGGCTGCACACAGGTAGAAATCCTTAAAACGAGATGAAAGAACACATGGGTTGCACATAATGAACATCAGTGAACTGCTCTCTTCCATAAATGAATTAAAAACCATTCATGAAAAAAAAATCCAAAAAGCAAAGATTACAAAGGTAAGCAAACATCACATCTTGCATGTCACCAAGTAATGTATCTTAAACATCATTCTGAAAAAAAAATGCCCTCTAATAGTCATGGACCTTTTTATGGAAGTACTTCACAGAGTCTGATAGCCAACACTTGGTTAATCTCTCTGCTGAGCTAGTAGAGTATTGCCTAATTATTTTAAGTCTTACTACTTTTGATATTCCTCCTACAATGTCATTATTCATGGCATTTTGAGAGAATCTTACTTTAAAAGTAATACAGTGCCTGTCCATGCAGCTATAATAGTGAAAAAAAAATTACAAATAAGCACAAAGTGCATGTCATAGATTTTGTACAAAAAATCAGCTTTACATTTGTATGCATCTTACTGTTTCACTAGCACAGGGAACACATTTGTGACTTCTTTTTAGAAAACTTCATTTTAGAAATCTTCTATTTTTTTTTCTTTTTCTTTCCCTTAATTCCCCAGAATGGGTAAGGGCACTTTCCCCATACAGCAGTGCTGCAGGCATATTGTTCTTTTTTTTTTCCCTCGGTTTCAGCTTCACAGTCTAAAAACCTACGAAAACATTTCATTTCTTCTATTTCTTTTCATCCTGCTTTTCAATTTCCACAGCTACAAACTACTTTTTAGATTCATTTGTAGATTCATTTGACCTAGTTATTAATAAAATGTTTTCTTTTTTATCAACAAGAAACATGAAGCTCTGTTCAATAATTCTGATTCGTGTGAATATAAAAGGTATTGAAAAATATAAGGACAAAATACAAAGTAGTTCCTCACTTTTTTTAAGGCAGCCCAGATAAAATAAGAGCAGAATATCTATTCATGATATTTGTTCTTCAGAAACAAATCAAACTCCAGAGCACCATCTACAGGAATGAATGCTCACCAAAAAAATGATCAGCCTTCAGTACCACTTTTTGAAGATTTAACTACATATACACAAGCTTGGTTACCATGTGTATTTGTATTAGACATGACAAATTTGAAGATGAAGCCCTATTAGCCATAAGTTGTAGTCCAGATTTTTATCTTCACAGCTTGGCTCCTAAATCACAAGGCATCAACTTCTCAGACAACACAGCTATAATAGACAACATGATATATGTCAATTCTGCGAGTGCAAATCCAGTGATGGACAATAATACAAGTATTTTCCAGCACAAAACAGAACAAAATTGTATTACACAGCACACAAGAAAATCACATTTGCATATACAGATATATGCCATGATAAAGCCTAGAAGCTCTAGTAGGGAGATCTTACTAGGCTCTCTGTTGAGTTAAGGAATCCATAAGCTGTTGCAAAAGTTGCTAAGCAAAGCAAAGCAAAAATCAAAATTATGTTTTCAATAACCTTACAATTCTCATCACTCAAAAAACGGTAATTCTTCTACCTATGCATTTTCCTGTGGTCTCAAAAAAAAACCCCAAACCTCCCAGACAGATTAGATGTGAAGCAAATATTTTACACACCCACAGAAATAAAATGTAATAAAATGTAAATGAGCATTTGTAAGATTCCCTGAAAGAAAACAAACAGGAGAAAAACTCCTACATAGGTAAAGCTGTCACTGATGTTTTTACTCAATGTAGTGAATCCCATCAAACTTGCAAAAAGGCAATGTGAAATCAAGATGACAGTCCCTCTCACCAACACAGTTTTCATTGATAACAGTAGGACTGGACATGTAGCTAATTCCTGCACATAATTGTAACTGTACAGTAACTGTGGCTCTTTATAAATGGAATGTAAACAGTAGTCGCAGTCCTAACCATGAAAAACTCTGCTTCCATCTCTGGTGAAATTCTGCATTGTTTTGCCAATGATTTAGTTGTCATTAAGGCATTTTAGGGCTCTTCTATACATGGTGAAAGACAGAACATCTCATTTTATAGGGAGTGTACTGGTAAGGCAGTTACATGTCTTTCTACAGAAAAAAAATTAATTTCAACACCCATCTCTGAATGGGTATCCAGCCATCTTAGATACTATTATTCACAGATCCCATGTAGCCCTTTGTTGCGGGTTTAGAGGTTTGGGGAATTGAAAACNCAGGGCAAAGAACATTTACATAAGAGTTCTTAGTTCACTACTTATACCTAGAATATTACATCTTTCCTTTTTCCCATTTTAGACCAGTGTTCATATATTACAGGGTATGTTATAGCTAAGTTATCAACATGTCTTTACAAGAGAAATTTAGCATTAAAGCACTTCTCATCTCTTCCTTTAAATATAGGTTTGGCTACATTCTTTAACACAAAGGTCTTTATGTTGTACCTCTCATAGGTGTCCTTGTTTTTTTTCTTTCCTTTTCTGTGTGGGGGAGAAAATGGATGTTTTCGAGTCCCATCCTGATACTTCTGTATAATGTTGCCACGCAAAATTGAACGATGGGTCTGGGCTCCTTCTCCTCTTTCCCCCCTCGCACCAGCACGGTGCAAGGGGGGGAGAGGAAAGGCACGTCTTGTCAGTCCACCGGAAGCAGAAAAGAGAGCTTCTCCAGGTGCTCACCAGGTTTTTATGAGTTTTTTGGAGGCGGAAGCTGCAATAACTGCTTTGGGATACCTCATTTCCGACTCCGCCTCCTTTTTTATGCCGGGAAGTTTTGATATAAATTATACTACCACACCCTTGCATGCTGGAGGCTACATAAAGAGATTGTTTACCCCTAATCTGGCTCATATTCTCCAGATGCATAACCAGACTATGGAGCAAATTTTATTTCACTGTATGAAATAGCAAAACAAGTAAAAAGACTTTAATACTACCACATAAAAAGTACCCTTCTAGCACGGTGTGGCACACATAGCAAATGCACAGGACAGCAACACTTGTCATGATATTCCCTACTTTCAGGAATACAACATAAACCTCCTGACTCTGTCAAACACTACAAACAGTTCCTGCTAACAGAGATCACAAGTTGACAAAATAAAATTTGTGTTGTATATTGTACCTGTTCATATCTACAGTTAAATTTATCTGCTACAAATGCATAATAAGATGCAATTATGTTTATCAATTTTACTACTGAGATGGTATCTCATAAACAAAATCATCTGCCATAATGCCAAGGAGCTCCTCTTGTTGGCAGTACAACCTAACATGCAGCATGAGCCATATTACTAAGCTGGCAGAGCACCATATCCCCTTTTATTCCTAAGTAAATTAAATCTACAGGACTGATTTACTGTAAGGCTGCATCAGAAATTCTAACTCTTTTCTAAACAGAAAGGTCCCTTTTTGCAGCCGCACAATATGCACAGAATTCACTGACTGAAGTGACCTCCAGAAAGGTCTCAGTGCTGTTAAGCAAGAGCCAGTAACAAAACCAAACTAAAGCCTGCCTACAAAAAAAAAAAACCAAACAAAAAAACAAACCAAACAAAAAAAACCACACTCCAAACTCCATAAAAGTAATTTATTTTGGGTATTTCATACATGTGTATATTAAATACCCATAATAATTTCAAATATAGCTTTGGAGTTATTAAATCTCAGATCAATCAGCACATTCCCTTGAAAACAGAATACGACATCTTATTTCAGAGGGCAGGCGCTTTCCTACAAAAGCAGTACCAAAGAAACTTAATGTGAATTACAAGGAGATTGTGGAAAATCTGAGAGGTTTGACATGAAGTCTCTGACATGGTTACCAAAGCCTTCAAGCTCCATGTCAAGCCAGGAACTCCTTTACTAGAGAGATCTGCTTCAATTTGAACCTGCAGCTAGAAACAAGCACCACAAAAAGCACACCACTGTGATTTCATCAAGATGGAATAAACGCAGCTTACCCTAAGAATTCAATGGAATTTGAGTTTCTTTCAGAATCCCCTCTTCCTCGATGGGAGTATACTAACTAATAACTGGAAAGCCATTAAAATTTAATGGCACCAAGATGATTTTTTGCATGTAACACTAACAGTAGGACAGTTCACGTATCCCTTTCCCTCATCATGTTACCACTGCATCTAAGGAAATCCAAAGACAGTAAAGTCATAGGCACCAGTCCAGAAAATTAATGGCAATTATGTAATTTTAAATAAAATAAAAATATTTCTGATTCCTAATGTATGGCAGAGGAAGGAAAAAAATTCTCTCAAAGCACTCCTGAAATTAAAATACTCTGAAATCCAGATGAAAATAAAGTGGTTAAAAATCAAAGAGGGAATTGCCTAATTAAGAGGTATGAAATTCGTATTTCCCCCGGGAATAGGGTAGGGATCAGTAACGTAACAGTATTATGTGGAGTTCCTATTGTTCAAAAAATTTAACTTTATCTCTCAGCTACAGCGATATTGTTTAACAAATGTATAATGTATACAGTAGAATATATGTGCCTACAAGAAAAGAAAGCTTAAAGCCTATTTTTTTTAAACATTACCATAGTTCAGAAGTTTTAGGCAGTTAACTTACTTAATACAATTTCTTACCCCTTTTGTGTATCTATCTGCACACAGGTATATAATCAGATTTATAAACAAAAATACTTCTTTGGTACAGAATCAATCTGACACCTGACATACCCACACAATCTTTGCCATTTTTAGCCATCTTATGTCTTCACAGTAAACTAACACCTGCTTGTGGATGCTGAAACCTGCAGCAAGAAGCCTACAAGAGGCACAAAACTCAATTTGCTGGTTTAGAATTAAGCAGAATATTTTGGAGGACAGTTTTGTAACACCTGACTTTATTGTGGATCAGGTGTCATTTCTCCTCCCAGTACTAAAACAAAACCTTAAAGATGGCTTAACATCCCTACGACAGTTTCTCACTAATTGGAGAGAAAATTGGTAATATTTCAGTACTTCATCAAGATAAAATCTGATGTCCTTGCCCCCCATGGCAGGGGTATGGACTAGGTGCTCTTAAAAGGTCCAACACAAACCATTCTATGATACATTCTATGACTCTCTGACATACTATGGTGATCTACTACAGTGAGGATGAAATATTAGAAGTCATGAATCTGCCTCTTCAGACACTTCCCTGAAAAACAGTTAAAGGGTCTCACAAAAGATGGCCACAAAGACCACTACAGAAAAAAGACCTTCCTCATCCTCACACCCAGCAAACTTCCTTTATGAAGGGATAATACTAATCAAATAGAGAAAATGACAAGGCAGGGGAGGCAGGGGCAGGGATGAGAACGGGGACATGAAACACAAAATAAACACAATAAAGTGAACTCAGAACAAAAACCGGGCAATAGCAAGTTAACAGCATGATGTATCACAGTACTTACCATCAGCAACCTCAAAGTCCTTGAACGCAAGTTCTGAGCCTGAGTCATCAAGCAGGATTTCACCATTTAAGGTGAACATCATAGTGTGCTCATTCATGTCAACCATACATCCAACGACATCTCCTGCCAACCAAGAGCGGCCAAAATGCTCATTACCTTGATGCCACCGTTGTGCCTGAAAATAATTAAAAGCTTTTACAAGAAAAATAGTGACAATGCATGTGTTCTTCTCATCTTTAAGGGTAGAACTAATAATTAACTGCCTCAATTAGAATGACATTATAAGGAACACTTTAACAGAATATCATTCCAAAACTGTGTCTGGGAGTACTACAAGCTGACTCTGAATATGGAAATCCAACAATTAACTTCCTGCAAGTATCCCTCACATCAGCATTGTAAAAACATTGCGAAGAGAGCTGACAGGGAAAATTGCTAGTTCACAATTTCAGTAAAAAGTAAGATTTAGTTTAGTTTTCTGCATAAGTTCCATGAAAGACTTTTAAGCACAATAATGTTCTATAAATTACAATTTTAGTATCTGTTACACAAACTCTTTTTAAGCAATTGCTTTTATCTACTTTAGTAGCCTATAAATTCATTACTTGCAAACAAACTGTATTGTTTCCTTAAGTACAATTCTAAAAATGTTTTGTGCAAAATAAATTAATCTTTGTCTCATATCAGATTTTGGAAGGAATAGAACTGTCTGTAGATGAGACAAGCACTGGGTTTCTGATAGATTCCAGAGTAGCTGAGGGCACAATTAATGATTCCTATGACTGACTTTCAAGTCTAAGACTGCAAAGGCTTTTAATGGGGTCTTAGATTGGAGTTCAAATAAATTAACATCTGTTAACCTTAACCAAGCATAGAACAAAAAAAAGTTTTAATAACTAATAACAAATAGGATTCCTATTCATGTATTTCGTCACAAGTAGATGTTTATGTTCTGTATCCATACTGGAAGTTGTACAAAGCCAACTAGCCCTTTTGGATATCCTGAAGGCCAAATTTTTTCCTCCAGCCAAGGAAAGAACCCATCAAAATCAAGCACAACAAAACAGCTTTGTGGATTGAGACCTAAAGGTCAAACCCTAAGATTCAGAAGGCAACTACACAGCTATTCCAGTGAAAACAGAGGATTTGAATGGTTTACGTAAGACACTTTACAACAAGAACTTTCCAGTTCTCTTTTCAAGGCATCTTCTCATGCAACACAAGAGTGCGAAACCAATAAACTCCCACAGCATAAATAAAATACATCTTGAGAACTTTATCTTGCTGGGAAAATACAGGAATACTGTTGATATCTGTTACATATTTTAACAGTAATAAAGGAAATTTATTCCAATACCAGACACAAGGAATACAATGAGTCATCAGTAGCCTTAATAATAATAAAGGTTTGGATAGCAGCTGCACTTGCTTTCATACTGAAATTAAAGATATCAATGAGTCATTTAATCTATTCTGATGATAGTAATATAAAGGTTTGTTTTCCTATATCTTTTTACTACTCCATTTTGATCTGTCATTTTTTTCACACAGAGTTCAATTTCAGCAAACTTTAGTGGTTCTATCATACTTCATTTTAGCTGTATGGATTTCCCTGAAAACCTAGCTATACTCTTTGGAACTCTTACATTTCTACAAAAACCTTGTATCAAAGTTTGCCTCAAATGCTTACTGTTAATAATCTTAACCATGTTTATTCCCTAACAGCACTTCTTATAGAGAGAACAACAGAGTAAAACTAAAGAAATTATTCATAACTAATTACAGGTCTGCCAGTATTTTGAATTTGATTAAGTCACTTTGATTTTCAAGTCGTTATTTATGCTGTAGAAACACATGAATTTGAGAAAAAATCTTATAGAAATGCCGAACCTTGCTAATTAATTTCTCAGGCGACAGTGATCCTAGTTATTCTACCTAGGCCCTCAAAGACAGAGAGAAATAATTTCATGAAACATCAATGAAAATAGAAAATCCAATTGAGGCAACGATATATGGAATGAGATACAAAAATTTAAAAGTTTTGCAGTCCATTACATTATTACAGATAAAAAATTCAAACCTTAAAGCCATCAAAAACAAAAGCTTCTTCATCTGAGCCAAGTTCCTGATCCGGCAGACAACCCGGCCTGGTCCAGCCAACTCTCATGTCTCCTGCAGTGACTGCCTCAAACTCAAAGTACCACTTCCCAGCCTTCACTGCATACGTCTTTTCTGTGCGGAAGATCCTGAACTTTTCCATTATCCCACTGCACACATCCAGTCTCGTTGCTGTGAGGGTTAAAAAAGTAAAAATAAGTATAAAGAGAAAAAAATCAATGCAGAAAGTACTGTTTTTAACTACTGGCAAGAAACAGTGATAGGAAAAGCAAAAGATAAAGGAAACCCTTTGAGCATAGACATGAAAAGATGAATGTGCCTGCAGAACACCTGTGTGGGGAAAGTGTCCTTGCCCATTCTGGGAATTGGGGTAAAAAAAATCCACAAAGAAAGGAGAGCTTAGAAATCTGAATGCACCTACAAATAGATGACTCAAGGTGACTGATTATTTTTCTCAGATTGGGGAAAAAAAGGGACAAAAGCATGGCTCTCTTTCCAAAAATTTGTAATGTATTAAAGCCTGTGCAACTTCGAAAAGTCAGCATTCCAGTTTTATCACCACGATTCCTCTTCTTCCTGAGTTTTTTATAATATCAAATTTGTCTTCACCTACTTGCATCTGTTTGTTAGGCCATGCTAAGAACCTCCTCTTTTCTCTTCTGTTTTCTCACATACATCAAGGTCCACATTTCCAATATTATGTAGAATAGCCTATAAAATCACATCCCTCAGAATTAAATATCACTTCTCATGCCACCATACCTGACTTCAGTTAGGTGACATTTAGTAAGTTTCCTCTAAGCAACTCAACTCTCTGCCACATAATTCTTTATCAGAATTTTTTTTCTGTGATAGTCTACACAATTAACGCCTTAAAAATACTTCTGAAGATCCCTAGTACCTCACCTGTAGAGATGAAGCACCACAAAACATGGTAACTTGCAAATATTTTTTCTTTTTAGATTCTAAGTAACTTAATGCTTTCTAGAGTCTAAGCAATGGCAAAAATACAGCTGCTGTGGGAAACCAGTAAGTAAGAACAGTATCAAAGCATAAAAACTAACACTAGAGAACCTTGTAAAATTAATGTTTAAAAAAAAATTAATGATTGGAGATGCAGAACACCACTAGAGGGCTCTAAATCCCTTAATAACAGTACGGATTTTGGCTGATGAAAGAGGATCCTTGTGACATGTTTTATGCATCTCCAAAACCTGAGAAGCTCACAAACTGCAAAATCCAAATCCCCAAAATGCCTATAAAAATCTTTTGCTGACTGCTGACTGCAATTTCTTTGCTCAAGAAAGACCAATTTGTGGGACAAATTGCAGTTCCTTTCCTCTGGGAATTTTGCAGCAGCATTGATCACATCTTTCAGATTCAAGGATTGCACTTGTGTTCTTTACATTTCATTAGTAACTCCATTCATATAACCAGCTCAACAATCTCAGCATTCTAAGGAAAAAACAGTGGTTTTCAACAGTCCATTCCCAAGAAAAAGTAGTGGCATGTGGTTTTCAGAGCTGTGAATTAAAAAGGGGATTAATACAGTTCAGCAGAATGTGGAAGAGACTGTGGAAAAGGAGTGTGCTCTCTCCCTCTCTCACCTACACCATTAGACAGCCCCTTCATCTTCACAAGAGGCAAAGGCCTCCTCTACCAGCCAAACCACCTTCTCATAACCAAGCAGAAGCCATGCTTAATCTTTCTCTGCAGGATCTCCTTCCCAGCAGTGGAGGGGGAAGAAATTCTAGGATTATGCAGCAGGCTTACATTCTCCAATCTTGACAGATTAAAGAGTGAGACCGTGGCATTTTTCCACCAACACTGTCCACTCCACTAAGGAACACTGTTCTACCTATTCAGCAATCCAGCCTTGTTACACACTCATGGTCTCAGCAATACCTCATATTTAAGTGTAATTTAATAGCAGTATCTCATAAAAGCTGAGGATCAGAGCATGCATGTGGCTTTGGAAAAGAAATTCCAAATGGTAGGCTCCCCATGTACACTTTAGGTATGAGTCTTGTCTTCTGCAGAAATGTTTTACTGAAGGTCTACGGCCTAAATAGATCAAAACTTAACAATACTATCACTACATGAAGAAAAAAAGAAAATAAAAATAAGATTAGGCACATTTCTCCAAATTTTCACATATTGCTGAGATTATAAAAATGTTAGTTCCAATGTTTAAAATTTACTTATAGTCTAATTCAACTTCCAAGACCTGAGAATATCCAGGAAACTTAAAGGCTCTAACAGACTATCTAATTCTAGACTTGCATGTTGACATTCACAGAAATTTCGTTTGCAGTCATTCATTTTAGAAAATTTCATTTTGCAGCTTTAAGTGTTTAAATACAAGATTATACACAAACTGTATAATTCTTCACTATTTATAGTTAAATTTTAAGAACATAAAATTCACATCTACATAGTGTAGGTATTTTTTTCCTATTTTGTCTTGAAATAGCAAATATAGCATTAAATAAAAAGTATTCCAAAAATTGTGTTTATTGGTTTAAATTGTAAATAATTGCTTTAAAATGTAAAAATGTTACATTTTGTAAATACTCATTTGAGGCCACAGAACAAGGAAATGAAACAACAAGGAAAGTAAGAAATTAAGATGTAAGATAACAGAAAATGGAGGAAAGCACCTACTGGATTTGGAGACACCTGTTAGAAATGTTTTATTGGACCAACAAATTCAGTAGCAGCGTGGAAAATTCCAACCTTTTTTTGAGGAAAAAGAAAAGTCAAAATGAATTACCATGGTCCTGATCAGGAGCTTCCAGATTGTAACCATAGCCTAGGAGGGTGCGGACTGCTTCCCGAAGACTGTCTTTGTTGGACTTCTTTGTTCGGTCATCCAGAAGAGCATACGGTACAAGGCGAGGATTTCGCCGATTTTTCACATCCTGCACAAGTATAAAAAATGTGTTTTGTCTTAAGACAAGATAATTTTACAATAGCAGCATAAAAATTACTTTTTATACCAACTGAAATCATGTAACTTCAAATATGGCAAGGAATCAAAGAAATTGCAATAGCCTAGAAACTGCAAGGCTGAATTCATTAAAAAACAAGTGACACACACAAATACACAAAGCTGTGTGATTTATATCAGCCGTAATTGTCTGTCAAATTTACCTAATAAAGTAACAATACAAACAACAGAAACAAGGATACATGCAGAGTTTGACAGAAAAGTCATAAGGATTATAGTTCATACACTGTTTATGAAGCAGCTACCATAACAAGAAACTTTTTTCTAACTAAAGCTGAGAGGTTTCTATACCACAAATACAGAGGTGTTTGTTTTTTGTTTTATTATTATAGAACTAAACAAGATATATGAAACACCCAAATATTAAACATGATGAAAATAAAATAACAAAATACTACTAATAAAAAATAATAAATTCATGCAACAGTAATTAATAAATTATAAAACAGGTATTAAACCTGTGCCTTACTATATCAACTACATAAGACATGTATTTTTCAAACATAAAAGGGTTTGCAAGAATATGATTTATGTGCTCCATGTTTAGAGTTTTTGCAATAGATAATGAAACTAACTTCTCTTCCAGCTGAAATGAAAGTATTGTTAAGGTTTAATCTTTGTAATTTAGGTTTATTGAAAAACACTGATTAGGTTTTTCTCTACTGCAAAATTATCTTATTTGAAAGTAGTGTTTAACTGGATTATTTAAATGGCCTATCTAATTTTTAGTGACTAACAGAATTGTTTTCTTGTCTATATTTTCTTCTCACATCCTGTCAGAATTTGTTGGCAATGAGTGAAACCATGCAAAGAACTCTCCATGTTTTTTCCTAATATCTGTATTTATTAAAAAAAATTACAGACAGACGTATCATACAAAAAATAGTTGTTGATTGTTCTCTTCAGTACAATACCAAAGATACTGAAAGGCTTTTATTATTGGTTAGATTTATTAACAAGATCAAACCAATGCCTATTATTTTAGAAGACACTGTCTACAGTGAAAGTACCTTACTTCTTTTACAGCATTACAGTTCTAGTTTTAGAAACATATGCGGTTTCAATTCTGTCTTTGCAAGCAGAGAAGAAATGGCACATCCATTCTGAAAAAAGTTCTTGCAGGCATATTTTGTTGTCCTTTAAATGCTCAGATGCAAGGCTATCTGCCTCTTGCCATGTCAAAGTTATAAAGAGTTATAAATCAGAGCTTGTTGAAATCCTGTCCTACAAATGATTCCTCTAGGAGAAGAAATATTAATGGACAAGCATTACCTGTATGCTAAAAGGCCTAACAGAAAGATAAAGGTAATGCATTGCTGAGGACACAAATTACAAACCATATCAGCTTCAATTATACTCAGTGCAAAGGACAGTGGCAGGGCCAATACCAATACCATTTGAGGGATCTACTTTTCATATTTATTCCAAATTCTTAAGCTGACATCCTGCTCTGTCCAATGTTTAATTTGGTAGATGTGAAAAAGAGCTGTGTCCTTTGAGCAAATTTTATGAGAAGTTATTATTTGATATAAGAATATTCCCATTAACATCTGAGGTGATGAAACACTATGAGTTGAATTATTTGTCATTGAAAGGACACAAAAAAGAGAAATAATTTCCTCTGAAGCACTTTAAGTCCAAAAGACGTTGTGAAATACTGTCTTTAAAAATATGAAACAGAAGTTTGGAACAATAAATATGTAATTTCTTATCCATGATATACAGATAGACTAATGCATATGTAGTTGCCATAGCAACCATTAACAACATTAACATACAGGCAATCAGCTGATAACGAATATCATGAAATAAAGTATAAGTGCTTTTAAAATGGCTAAGCACAAAATGAGAGCAAGGGGGGGAAATGGAATACAGGAATTCTATGTATTAAATCAACTTGATTTTACAGATTTTTTTTCTTCTTTAGGTCTAATTTTAACACTGTGACCTTTTTCACCCATTCAAGACTGTGGCTCTATCTTAAAATTTCAATGTGAGAAAATATTTTTCTTTTAACAACTTTGTTATTTTTTTAATTTCCTATTACGTATCCATTTAAATTCTGAATGTGTTACTTATTTCTGAATTAAGTCCTCTTATTGTTATGCTCATCATAAGTTTCCATACTAATGACCTTCTGCACCTCTCTGGTGTAAGTGTGGAGAATGATCCTGCACAGTGATTGAGCTTTGCACATTCACAATCAAGTCAACAAGAAAGCTGATTAGCTAAGAGTGGTAATTTTTACTGAGTACATTTCCAAGTAGAACACAGACTGAATTCTTCCTACTCAATACAAAGAAGTTATTGTAGACTGTTAGAAGAAGTTTTAAAATTCAGCCTAAGTTATAAATATTTTTTTTGCCAGAATTTTCCAGATTTGACAGTCTAATGATTCATCAAAAGATTGTTTTGTACAGAGTTTGGCAGTTGCCAGAGAGACTTGTTAACAGACAAATGGTTTGAGCTGGGTAGCACATGATATTTACATAATTCTTTTGTTTTGAACTCAGAACCTATCATAGCACAGAAGAAAAGGGGGGGAAGTCTGTATATTTTATTACACAGCTTTGTTTTCATTTCATGTAACAAACATCCATTAATAATTTAGAATATAATTTGCTTTACTTAGGAAAACATTGCAACCATAAAAATTTGGGATGCCTGGCAGAATGTGCCCTGGATGGAACTAATAATGTTAAATGTCAGTGATATAGCACTGACCATGAAAATTCAGTATGACTTTTCACAGTGTACACTACTGATTCTGATATCCACAGCAGATGATAGACAAACAACTATTTGAATGGGCACACATACACTTGTTTGTAGGGTATAAAAGGATATGAATGAGGCAATAATTGGTCAACAATGATAGTAACTGCATAGAGCTCTTAAAAGGAAAAGAACTACAGAAAAAAATACCTAAACACCCACACCAAAGAAATCAAAAAGCTTTTTAAAACTTCCACAACAGATAAAGAGCACTGCTGCAAAATAATTCAAAGGAAACACATGTCAGATGTAAAGTGTATTCTTTCATTCAATGAGTCTGTGACATGTCAATAACTGATCTCATGGCACTGAACCTACAACTGGTCTTGGAACTTGCACAGACAGATCTGACACAAGAATGAAATGAGGAATGTCCGTATCATCCGCAGCAGCAGAGAAAACCATAGTCAAATTCTATAAGCAGCTCTGAAAGAACCTATTAAGAGATGCAGTTTGTGTAATAAGGTTGTGTGCTTCAGCAGTAATTCGGTAACAAAAAACAAAGCATCATATAAACCTCTAAAAGACATCTGAAAATAATAGTGTAGTTTTCAGAGCTATAAATGTCGTATTGCAAGGCTGTGCACTCCTGGACGTTTCCAAATCTCTGAGAAGTTCAGGAACAGCACAGACCACTAGACTAAAGGGAGCAAAAGGTCACCACAAACATATGTAAATAAGTGCTTATCAGAAAGAAAAACAGGAAAACACTGAAAAGTTAAAAACATAGTAGGAAGAGTACAGGAAAATATTATAATAATCTAATGGGAATACACATTTTGCAATTTAAAGAACTAGAGCTGTACAGATACATATTCTGTATGGTATTGAAATTATTTTGTTCTCATAACCAAGGCTGTTAAATTACAAGCACAAAACAAATGTATTTCAGCACACATCCAGTGAGACAGATGTGCTGTTGTTTTCTCAGCTCCCTTTGCACATTAGCAAACCCTCATTCCACAGTTGTGAATTGATTCTGCTTGCTGTCATATCTCCACCGACAGGCAAGATCCACATCTCTCACTATCACAAAGATTTCTGAGCAATTGCCACAACAAATGCTGTGGGGCAAGCTTGCCAGCAGTGCTGCCAGGAAACCAGTGAACCACCATGTGCATGTGCAGCACAGGCACTGTCTGCAATATCATTTACCTACACCACCCCTTTCATGTCTCGCTATCCAGAGGGCTGGTTTTCCACACAGATCACAGCAGCTCATGTTTAACCAGAAACCAGTAAAATCAAAAATCGTAAGGGAAAAAGGAAAAATACTATTCTAAATTGGTATTTACTAAAAAAGTAATTTTAAAAATCCAGAGCATTAGAACCAGAAAGCACAATAAAGTCCTCACAAAGTCATATGCTTAGCAACATTAATAATCCAAAAGCACCCAGCAAAAGCAGAGGTTGTATTCCTCACCTGAGTTCTAACCAGCTGAGTTCTAACCTTGGAAGCATGTGTATCCTTAGAAATTTGTGTACAGCTTCTGCCATCTTCACTGAGGACCATACCCAGCAGGAATGCCTGGCAGAATGTGCCCTGACTATAAATGGAAGGAACTAATATACCGGTATAAATAATGTAAAATGTCAAAGTGAGGTAACATAAGCAGTTTTTACAAGGACAAGATGCTGGTTTTATACATACTTAACGAAAAACTAAGCAACAACTTGATTTTTCCCACATATTTCACCCAGCCTGATTGTCCAGAACAATGCCCCTCTTGCATTGCAACCTTAGGCAGTCTGAGAAGACCAACTCCTGACCAATAAATGATGTCATATACTTTCTATAAATCTGAAAAAAATAAGATCCTGACTTTAAAAGACCAAAATGTCTTTCATTTTTGGGCCAAAGAGAAGTAAGATTTCATATAATTGCTTCGCAATATCAACTGACTATTCTAGAGCAGGAAGTGCAGAGCATCTTTTTTGAGATGCTTTTCACACAGTGGAAGGGAAATTTTAGGTTGCCAATATTTATAAACAATTGTTAAAGCTGTGAGATTATTAACACTTCCTCTTTTCTCAGTATTAAGGGGGTTTCTGATTGTTAGCTTTCCTAGCCAGAACACAATGCAACATGAAGAAAAAGCAAGATACCCTTTGACTAAACTATCTGGATATGTGACAATGCATATAAACAAACTTTGAAAGAATCTTTGCCTGTGATCTCCTCAAGCAGTGGGGAGACCTAGAAGTCATGTTTTTAGGAAGAGGGACAAGGTAGGTAATGTACTTCAAATTATTTTCATCTGCTTTCTGATCTCTAAGCTTGACTCTTTTCTCTTCTTTTCTATCTTTTCCTTATTCATATAGATGTTGGGATTCTCCTGTATGCATAATATCAGAGTTTTATGAATGTCAAAAAATACTGTAAGGTCATGGATATGCCAAAAAATACCCTAAGTTCATGGATAAACTTATATGAGTTGTGAATATTTTCCATTAGATGGTGAAGATTTACTCACAAATGCATCCTTTTATAGCTCAATGCTATTTTTCTATCATCTTGTTACGAAAAATTCCTTAAAAGTAACCAAACAAAAAAACTCATGTAACTATGATAGGACTTAATACCAAAATTCATAAAGGTACAAAAAAAAAAAAAAGCCCTCTCCCATAGCACAAATGTGGTTATTTCAATACAGTTACAGCAGGGCTATATTGCTCCTTTGCCTGGATCTAACTCCTGTATCTGTCCTTGTTCATTTAGCATTACCCCAGTTCTAGGAACAACAACTTCCAGGTAGGGACACTGTCAAGTATTTTCATACTGATTTTGTGCTTGTTTTTCTACTTACTCTTGCTACTTAATATCTTCTTTTAAGAAGAAATACATATTTTTCCTACCTGTTTTGCTCCTTCTGCTTGCTTCCTTCATGGAGCAAGAAGCAACTGTGAGTCTCTACTACTAAAAAATACTTACTTCTTTGTGATCAGAGTCATCACAACTGTCAGGACAGTTCTGGGAACAAGATTTATTAGCTAACCTGTGCTCCCCTCTCCTGGCTGGGTGGCTCTGCAGCAGCAGAACAAAAATACTGTATATAATCACGCACAAAATGTAGCTTGTTATATCTTGTTAAGAAAAAAGCCTGACAAGCAGTGGTGGATTTAGAAGAAGAAAAAGAAATCTGGAAGTTGGAAGGCATTTTCCCCAACAGTTTTTAAAGAAATAAATGGTTTATACATTAACTACTTGACAGTATCCCTGTAATTTATTTATTTTATATAATCCCAAAATGATGAGGCTCTCATACAGAACAGACCTACTAGATTATTTAATTCATCCTACAGCCACAGCATGATTGCTGCCCATAACGTCTTTCCCAGTGATTAGTTCATCTACTCTCAAACATCTGTAAGCTTCTTTCCCATAGGAAACTATTTTACAGCTCTGCAAGATCTGTTTACAGTATTATACAGCATAATGTCATGTCACTTTATTCCAGTACTGTAACATGTCACAGTAATATGATGGGATGACAAAATGTAGCCCATGAAATAAATCCACTGGAGTCAAGCAGAAGCACATAGTAGTGTGGACAACAGCTAGAGCTAGCAGCTTGCCATGTGATATGTATGCCAGCTAAATGAGAAGCATCTCTGCACTGCACCCAGAATGGAGCACCTTGCTATTCTGCTCACTTCTTTTGGATTTTAATAAATGGTATTTGTTATCTGTACATTGTAAGCACTCCTGAAACTCAGCTGTTGGCCTTTTCCCCAGAAACAAAAAAAAATATTTGAAAAGAGAAAGATTATGGAATTAAGAGCAAATCAACATCAACATCCAAAGCATGGGATGTACTATCGCTGGGAAAGGGCATCATCTACCTGTTTAACTATCCATGAGACTGTGGTAACTTGTCTGCCAGGAAGAAAGGAGTCAAGTATACTGTTGATCTTGTAAATCTGCTTCCTGAAGGTCAAGAATATTTATGAGCCCTTGTTCACCTTTAACAATCACACCCTGTTGAATGTGGAACTTTGACACTGTTCATTGTACCACTGCAACAGTGCACGACTGAGCACACAGAAGTCTTTAGTCAGTAAAAAAATATTTGGATGTTTAAAGCATAAGTGCTCAGTACTGCAAAACCTCAATTAATTGGCTTTCCAACTCCAAATGTGATCAGTTTCATAGGCACTTAAGTTCTCCAGATTCTTCTCTGAATGCCCATAACTGATTCTGTCTTGATAAGGAAGAACAGTTAAATATTTATCATATATACCTAAGTCCATCAAGCTTTCAAGCAGAAGCATTCATCTAAGACTCTTTCAGAGCATAACTTGATAGCCAAAATCAGCGCTTGATTCACACCACCTGCTTAAAAAATTTCTCAAAACTTAACTAGGGGCTACCATTCCAATAACCTTTCTCTACAAAAACTTGTCCTTGGCCATCAGAATGGATGCAGATACCTAAATCCTATTTGTCCAGTCAGACATCTTTGAGGCTATGGAATCAATCTTTAAAAAACTCTTGAAAAATGTGTAATGTACCACTTTGTAATTACAAGGCTAAGGGGTTTGAAACAAAACCTCTAGATGCCATGAGTTTTCTCACATTAAATTTTAATAAGTGAGCAGAGATTTAATTTTCATGTTAAATTTGTCATCCAGCGAGCAGGACATTTTTTAGGAAGGGAGCCTAGGGAAGGCCAGAATTCCAATAGTTTCCCTCAGGAAACTACTTTAGGAGTCAGTAGATAAAATACAGAGAGCTGGTCTGTGAGTAGATCAGAGTCCTCCTTTTTCCCCTCTGCTCTCTCCCTGTGAGGCTCAAAAATGTCTCCTCACAGGGCTACAGCATTTTAGGTTCAACAGTAGTGTTTAGTCTCTCCCCCTGAGAACATAAGATAGACTTCATGATTCTTCTGAAGTGTTTCATTTTAGGTTACAACCCATACTAGATTAGTCTGATCGATGTTTTTTGGGGGGACTGGAGTGTTTTTTTAAAAACTCAAGCTGTGGCCTTGAGCCACTCCATTGCCTTTAGGGACCCACAATAAAACTAATGATTTATGACTATCACATCACATCTCCTCAAATGCAAAACCTTCTGTATCAACAGGCACACCAAAACATACATAAAGAGAGTGTTTAAAAAAAATATTGTGAAGAGGTATAGGAGAAATTTTGTTAATTGCCACGGACTTCCATTACACCTTTTACATATCATTCCCAAACCAGTAACACTTGGAACTTCTTTGATAGCATCATTTAACTGACTTTCCTACTTAATACCTCAGTAATTCAGAAAACATGCAATTTAGCTGCAAATCCAGTCCTACAAATATGGCTAAATTATTTCTGGTTTTTCTCAAAGATACATAGAAACAAAGGGTAGGTTAAATTGTCTTCAAGATCAAAGAAATTTTATTCAATACATATGAGTCATGGGATTAAATTTTCCCAATGCTAGTTAAAAATATAATTAGCTAAGAGAAACATTGGATTCCAGAAACTTCTTAACTTCATCTTAACCCATAAATTCTGTTGCAAAACTAAATTTAATTTTGGGCTATGTCAAGTTTCTATCAAAGTTGTAACTATTTCCCAACTTTCATTCTTTTCAAAGCTCCCAGTTGGCAAGGTCCTGTATTGAAAATTATTGGCTTCTGGGGGAATAAAAAATATTGGATATATGGTATAAATTCTTGAGTGCATTCTTTAATATATCAGAAATATTTCTTTTTAGGATACAGTTTTTCATTCTAGAAATGAACTGTGCACAGCCTCCATAAACACAGGATTGAAATAGTGAGTTGAAAGCAAATTAATCCCCTCCCCCTACCTAACAACAGAAAATCATCACTTTCAACACTTCTCATGATTCATATTCCATCAGAAATGTTAACAGCACTTCAAAAGGCCACCTCTTACTTAAAGATGCAGTATTATACGAAAATTTGATCCTGAGGTAAGCAGGGGAGTTGCACAAACACTGAACTATCTTCAGTGTTTTTCTAGTAGAGAATATTACATATATTCCAGCAGAAGAATTGACCCACTGTCTGTCTAGACCCAAATACAGAATACAGATTTCCTAAACAGCCTACAAAGTAAAACAGTAAGAGCTTCATAGTAAGATACTATAATGAAGAATACTGAAATGCAGATATCCAGCATATATTTTGTCACATAAGCATATCTGTATGTGATGAGGTGAAGTGCTTAACTTCATATATATAAACCTAGAGTATTTTATTATTTTATATAAAAGTTTTGCAAATAGAATGAATTTTGGTCCTGTAGAAGAACAAAGTTTGACATATGTGGCACTAAAATGTATAACTCAAATTTTTATCAAAAAAAAACCAACTGTTTGTAGGAAGAAAAGGGTATGTACCTACAAAACAACTGTTTATAGGAAGAAAAGGGTATGTACCTACAAAACAGCTGTTTCTCTGTTTTGCAAAAACAATGATCTTTTATGCTCAGCACAAAACCATGAAAACTCACCTTTTCCCCAAGGGGTAAATTGTCCTAAAATTTCACTGTGAAATGCTACCACACATTTATTAACGGAAGTGAAGAGACCTTTCTGTATATAAAATTCACAATCAATCACAAAAAGAATAGAAAATCTTAAGGGAAAACTGATGTAGAAGCCATCTTGAAAAGTACTAAATTAGGCTCATGGTATACCAAACTAGCTGGTTTTGGGGGTTATTTAAAGAAACCAAAGAACCTGAGTTTTCCTTTTAATAGTCCACCATGCTTTATTCTTACTCTATTCCCTTGTAACACACTGTGATAACTACCAAATAATATTACTTTTCACTGAAACAGAACAACCTAAGTGGGATTGGTACTCTGAGACTGACTTAACTATTCTCAGTTAAACACGGCTTCTGCCAGAAATATAACATATTAGAAAAGTTATTGCTAGAAGTTTAAATTCTGATTTTCCTGGATAAACAAAATTACTCAATTCCCAAAACTGCAAACATTTAGATGATTCCCCTGGTGAAAGTCAATATTTACATTTCCTAAAATACTGGAGCACATTAGCTTCCTGCACGCAATTTTCTCACCCTGAGATCTAGACAGCATACTAGAATATACCACAAAGATTTTTAATACTGCTTGTAAAAGAGTCTCATACTGCTATTTAGCAGGATTGCTTTGAATTATGTATTTTTGTTTTCTTTGACTGACAGACTTGCATTCACTAGCTGTTTCTTCCTGATTGTGTGTCACCATTATTTCCATTTAGCTGGGAAATATCCCAATAGGTAAGAGCTGTTTTAGGTGTCCAAAGTTAGCACTTACCTGCTGGATGCCGTATGTCCAGCCTTGCCTTATACGGTCCCTTGCCCACACGTTGTGAGCATTCTCTGCTAATTTATCCACCATAGCCTCTTGAGAGGGGGTCAGTTTGATAAAACTCAGATCCATGGGTGCTGGCTTATATCCACTCAGCAACTGATAGCTGTTTAAAAAAACAGAACTTGCAATTACATTCCAGGGGAAAAAAAAAAAAAAACCAACAAAAAAACCCACCCCAAAAAATTAATAGAAATCACAAAGGAAAGAAGTGACATCTCTGCAACGTACATAACATCTATGTAAAATAACTATATAAATATAATATCTGCCTTTGAACATAAAGAATAATAACGTACATTTGACAACTGATTTGTTTTTGATTTTGATTGTGTTTCAAGCTAATTGCATCTTGATGGGATGAAGTAACTGGTTATGAAAGCTACCCAAAATGGTATGAATTAAAATTTTTTTGAAGTGTTTTACTAATGCCACATATTCAAAGTAGTAGATTAAGATGTTGTTTATCTAAATGCTTGTATCAGCACTATTATTGCTACCTCTGAGCAAATCACAATACTTATTAAATTCTACCTACTTCTTACTGAAAAGAGAAAATATTCTTCTTGTTATATAGAGGGATGCTAAGAGACAGAGCAAGTCAAATGGCTTACTCAAGACCAGTTATGAAATCCACCTTAAAACTTTGTCTTCATAATAATTCATACCTTAACTATCCTTCAAATCATAGGAGCAAATGTTTAAAATTTAAGCATGACTTCAGGATAGAAAGCCAGCTTCCTCACTTTTTCTAGCACTCCAAAAAAAGCTACTTTTATCAAGTTGCTCCCTTCCAGTTAATTACAGAAATCTCTTACTTATGAGCAAACCTTCAATAAAGGATGCAAAGCATATGGTGATGGATGCAGCACAACAGGGCTTACTAAATTTACAATGAAAACCTACAACACGATGTGGCACCACTACGGTGGTGGACACAGCCCCCCTTACATCAGCTGATGAGGGAACAGACAGGGAAAGAGGAGCAGAAGGAGAAGATGTGGGGGAAGATAGACAGGGGCTGTACAGGGTGTCTGAGTGCAGCCTCCATGACCTGACACAGCTGATTCTGGCTGGCCCCAAAAGGCAGCCACTGCTGGCAAAAGCTGTTCCTGAGCCACACTGGAGGTGCCTCTGGAAAATCGTTTTTAAGAAAACGCAAAGTGCTTCACTGGCAGAGAGGAGCGAGAGGAAAAAATAAATGTGTGAAAAACAGCCTGCAGACAGCAGGGCTGGGGCTGTGGGGAGAGCAAAGACTCTCCCGGTGCCAGAGCTGGGACTTCCCTGTGGTCCCAACAAAATACAGGCTGCAGCTGGTGGATGGATGTACCCTGAACATCTCTGAGTATGGACCTCATGCTCTTAAATATCTTTTCCAGCCTAAAAGTTTCTATGATTCTATTTCTCCTCCCGCATACAAAGCACTATTTTGATTGAAACAAAAGGAGTCTGTGGAAAATAAACAACAACATTCTCTCACTGAAATTACACACCCCAGGGTGTATAAAGAATGGCTAGTTTAAATAATTGCTCAATTATTTTCTAAACAATTAGGTAATTTTCTTGTATTTTCTTTATTTGTACCGACGAGAGAGAAACCCATAAAATTAAATAGTATTTATCCCCATTTATATTCTAAAATATTCAAATACTTTACCAATCTTAATTAATTCTTTTCTGTGACAACCATTTAAAACAAATTTAAGCAACTTATTTATTGAAAATGATAATTTAAAACAATCAGGTACTTAAGAGGGACTACCATCTATAAATAAGAGGTTGGTTCTTTCTTCAAAATTACCACAGGAAAAGAAAAATTTAGGTTTGAAAACAACAATTCAAGAGCATTATTCCAGAATCAGCCACCCACATAGTTCCCAATCTGCAGGTTTCTATTACAGCAAGCCCACACAGGAGGTCACTGCCATCACAGTAACCTCTCCTCAGGTATCTGTGAAGTCACTTCAGTGAGACAAGTAAAACAAGATGGTAATGGAAACAGTGAAACATGAAATTAGCACCCTTGTCAGGTTGGCAATTACTGTGCTCTTTTCCGTCACGCTCCCCTGCACAAGCTTTTAAGAATATAGCCACAATGTTTTCCTTTCCTTTTTGCTAGTTTTTTCAGTCCATTATATGTGAGGTATCAAAATTCTGAGTTTGAATGTATGGTATGACTTCAGGTTTCTAACGTTATGATGGATAATGACATTAAAAAGACTCAAAATTATTGGTCTTCTTATATTAGGAAGTATAATTTTTCAGACTTGAGATTTAGTTGCAGTTTTTCAAAAGCAGGAAATTTGATTCATTTGAACAATCTTGCAAATGCACATATATTTCTGCCCAGGAAATTCAGAACGAAAATACAGAAGGGCCCTAGATATCTCTTCTTCTTTGAGAGATATACAGTTATTTTGGGATACCAAAACTGAAGAACAGTTGTGGGGGGTGGAACTTAAATTAATACCTTGCTTTTATTCCCATTCATTCTGGCAAAGCCACCACAACAGGGATTCTGAAACTGTAATATCAATGGTATGCAAATCTGTGCACTGTGGTAGATACCAGAGACTTGATGGTCCAGGTTCTTAGAGGTACCTTGTAGTAAAGTATTACCTATAAGCCTGCAGGAACCTTGCCAGAACGAAACACAGGCTTTTGGTTCACAAAAGGAAGAAAGAAGGCATGCTTTAGTTAAACATGCTGGAGGTTATTACACTGGCCTCAGGGACTGCATGTAATAGTATCAAGGTATGGGTCAGTGAAGGATTGCTGTGAATAATGAAGATCCACATTACCAGAGGAACAGCTACTCCTTCACAGAGCACATTCCTGCAAAGAGCAATGAGTTGTTGCTGGTGGCAGGAACTCAGCAACCAGCATTTACCATTGCTCTGAGTCATAACCAAGGAAACTAAATTGCTGTCTTAAATTCAGGAATAACAGACCATACCGAAGTTCTCTCCTAGTAAAACTGACCTTCACCTTTCTGACTTTTAACATATTACATAAATCTCCTTCATCCCATGGGCTCAAGTGTATGTTGGGCAGTAGGGCTGTCAGATAGGCATATGAAACTAAAGTTCCATTATCTCAACTGTGTCCAAGTTCCCAAATTCTTCATTCCCAAACTCTGTGTGTGTCTACTGGTGCTAAGAAGCCAGGACAACTTGGCTGGGCCATGAGAACCAGTTTCAGAGCTGTGGTAGTGGAGGCCACTATATCATATCAGGCTGAGCCCAGTCCTACCAAAGCTGCTGCCAACAGATCCTTAGGGAAAAAGTCAGGTGATTGTACCGGTTCTCTACACCTCAAGTCGTGGCCATTGGAGAACTTTCAAAAGGGTCAATCTTAGATCTATCTGCAGCTCAGTAAAATGCATTGGCAAATTTACTGTAAAAATTCTTTACAAAGTCTCTCTGATACACACCTTATATAAAAGAGACATAACAAGGAACGTGAGACATTTCAACAAAGCACAAAAAGACCTAAAATCTGTCTACACATCAGGTGACAAATATCTGAAAGAAAAGCTGTCAATGAAAGTATGTGAAAATTCCTGAAAATTCCGGAGAATTCATACATGTATGTGCATATCCAAGAACCAATAAAATTAGCAGTGTAAATATTGAATTGTTAAAATAGAGTTCACGTAATTCACACTGCCTTACAAGAAAACATATTTGAATTCCAACTTACTTCTTTGGAAGTTTCATTTTTTTCACTTTTTCTTCAGCACGTTCATCAGCAATTCCAACATGGCAGCCTAATGCCAGCAGGGTTCTAGGGAACAGAAATCAGAGAATAATTACTGACAATGCTTCTATATTTAGAGTTCCTACTGTCTATAGGCACACTGTAGTAGCTGTAAATGGCACTATAAAACAAATGAGACCTATGGAAATTATTAAAATATAATATGGGAAGATCAACACCAGCCTTCTTGTATATGTAATAAGCTTCTGATAGTCTTAAGAAAACTCCACAAGATGTTCCTAAAAATTTTAGTCAAAATGAGTAAGGTACTTCAAAATTGAACTATCGTATACTATATTTCATCAATGAGGTATCAGTTTGAAGATTGTCTGCCCTTGAAATATTATTTCTGCTTTATATACTTATTCATACCGCTTACATACTCACTCCTACCGCTTCCTATCCACATCTTTTAACGTTTTGTTTCTTATATCACAGCTGCTAAAAAAAAAGGCATAAAATATCACTTATACTTAGAATGTGTCTTCTTTCTGAGGAAGCTATTAGAGATTTCAGTTGGATCTGGGGTTTTTTAGGACACACTGCTGAAGAGAGAACTGACAGCAGAATGCATGATAAGCATTAAGCCAAAACTGCCATCTTATTCAAGCAAGACACTGTGTCTTGTACCTACCACAAGGCTTATACCACAGAGCCACTGAACTAGCCCATTGTGGCCTGACTGCAAAATGCACCTCATTTCAGAAAACAAACATTATTTACATAAACTTAAAACAGGGTCAACAGTATGAACTGTGTTTCTGATTACTTCAGACTTCTTCTTTTCCTTATTGTCATACTGTTCAGCAGCATAAATTTTAAGTCTCATTTGTCTCTAGGACTGGATCTGTAAGTTATTAACTATTTGTTCATGCATTTAAATTCAGTGTTGGCTTATAGTCTTTCTTTGCTCTAGGTGCATTACTAAAATATTGAAACTGAAATTAATAGAAATCTAGACAAAAGTCAGGGACTTAACTTTGGAGTCAAATGAGAATTATCTCAAAACCTGAGGATGATAACCATATCTTTGATAGGAACTGATTACAGAAGAAATCACAGGTGTGAACACCTTGGACTCCATTCCAAATTTTCCCAAAGTGGAAGAAAGGTGTCAAACAAGGTTTTTATTTGCTCTTGCCACTAGCTAAAACAGTATTTTCTAGTCTTGCTTTAACTATATTTACTGTTCTTGAACTGACTGGGGAAAAAAAAAAAAAAAAGAGCATAAATACTCTTCTAACATTATTGCTCTTGGCAGATGAATTGGCTGTTTCAAGGAGATTTTTACAGCCTATTTTTAGTGCTAGATACATGAAGTAAGTCCTACTGCTATGGACTGTGAACCCTGATTTAAAATTAAAACAGTAAAATCAGAAATGAGAAATACCTAGTGGCTCTTTCCTGCAAAACACACTATCTGCTAAGAATACTCCATGCAGCTAAATTTCAACTGGCATAAATAGTACATGATTCCTATGCAGCTACCAGCAGCATAAGTAGGAGAACATATCTAATAGTGAAGTGCAGTACAGAGGAGCTAACCTCTGGTAACCNCATGCGCAGAAACGCTATGAGCAAGCATATTTTAATCCCATGACATTTTCAGAGGGAACTCATTCCTGCATCTTGACATTTCATACAGCATGTAATTTTTATAGCTCATAAAAGTATTCAATCATACTGAAAAATATACACAGACCCCAGTATATGGAAAAGAAATTTTGTATCAGATAATATGAGTTAGATTATCCTTAGTTTCTAACTCTCTCATCTGGCAGCAAAGCTGGCAACAAACCACGAAGGAAAACACAGTTACAGTCAGTGTTATTCTCCATGTTCTGCAACTATTTCAAGCATGCAGTTTAATGTAAATTGTAAAGACAATTATTAGAGGTTTTAAAATAACATTTTCTTTCCCTCTTCCCCTTTTCCCCCCATCAAGGTTGACAGCTGGTAGACTAGACACATTTAGTAAAGAAATAGTAAGGATAGATTACAATTCAAGTCATCACCTATGGATCACCTAGAACTGATTAGTACACTAATTTTTCCACATTTTCAAGCATGCAAAACAAACTGAGCAAGAAAGTCCTAGTCCCTGCACAATTAATGTCTACATGATAAATACAACTCGATACTACAAAATTAGAAAGTCATTTCTCAGAAAACAAGGATCAATACAATGAAGTAAGGAAGACTTAGTTCAGTAAGCATACAAATTTTGAAACACATAGAAAGACTGAATGCTTTATATTTTGGATACTATCCATTTAATGGAAAGACTCTTTCTAGAGTAAACAATAAAATTACAAAAAAGAGTAATCCATAACTTGCATGTTTATAAAACAAAAACTTTGTTTGTTTGTTTGTTTTGCCAAGGTTAGATTAGAGAAGTTCTGGATCCTGAATCAGTAATCATGTAAGGACTCACTAGATTTGTTCAATACTTAGGGAAACATTAGCAGTGTGCATTTAATTATGAGAGCATGATTTTTCTGCTGCCTGAGCCANCCTCTGGTAACCCTAATTTTCTTGTAATGCAAGCCAGGAATTATCTCTACCCAAACAAAACAAATTCAAATAAGAGAGCCACAGGAGGATAAAATGACAGACTGTACTGGCAGAATCTGAAAGATCATTAAAGCACTTCAAACCTAAGCAAGAAAACTAAAAGTGGCTGAATGCAGCTCTTATCATCACAATGATACATGTAATTATCACACAAGACTGAGTAAATACATAGAAATGGGAAAATCAGTCACAAAATAATAAGCAAGAACAACAAAAAAATATACAAGCCCAAACTATTTATATATATATATATATATATTTATATATATATATAAGCATGCGCAGAAACGCTATGAGCAAGCATATTTTAATCCCATGACATTTTCAGAGGGAACTCATTCCTGCATCTTGACATTTCATACAGCATGTAATTTTTATAGCTCATAAAAGTATTCAATCATACTGAAAAATATACACAGACCCCAGTATATGGAAAAGAAATTTTGTATCAGATAATATGAGTTAGATTATCCTTAGTTTCTAACTCTCTCATCTGGCAGCAAAGCTGGCAACAAACCACGAAGGAAAACACAGTTACAGTCAGTGTTATTCTCCATGTTCTGCAACTATTTCAAGCATGCAGTTTAATGTAAATTGTAAAGACAATTATTAGAGGTTTTAAAATAACATTTTCTTTCCCTCTTCCCCTTTTCCCCCCATCAAGGTTGACAGCTGGTAGACTAGACACATTTAGTAAAGAAATAGTAAGGATAGATTACAATTCAAGTCATCACCTATGGATCACCTAGAACTGATTAGTACACTAATTTTTCCACATTTTCAAGCATGCAAAACAAACTGAGCAAGAAAGTCCTAGTCCCTGCACAATTAATGTCTACATGATAAATACAACTCGATACTACAAAATTAGAAAGTCATTTCTCAGAAAACAAGGATCAATACAATGAAGTAAGGAAGACTTAGTTCAGTAAGCATACAAATTTTGAAACACATAGAAAGACTGAATGCTTTATATTTTGGATACTATCCATTTAATGGAAAGACTCTTTCTAGAGTAAACAATAAAATTACAAAAAAGAGTAATCCATAACTTGCATGTTTATAAAACAAAAACTTTGTTTGTTTGTTTGTTTTGCCAAGGTTAGATTAGAGAAGTTCTGGATCCTGAATCAGTAATCATGTAAGGACTCACTAGATTTGTTCAATACTTAGGGAAACATTAGCAGTGTGCATTTAATTATGAGAGCATGATTTTTCTGCTGCCTGAGCCATGCTCTATAGAGTATTCTAGGAAAAGATCCAACTGCAGTATAAGTTAATGACATCATCATAGAAAGGAAGAATTTATTCTGAATCCTTAGCGTATTGCTCTGCTGATAGGAAATGCTCAAAAACTTTCCTTGTAATTCTAATATCTACCTGTAGAAAATTTGAACTTATTTTCCTGCTTCCAGTTCAATTTCCCTCTGAATGCTTTACCTCTAAAAAATGGCAAAATATTCCTCCAGAAACTGTTTAGCACTTAGGGTCATAACTGTAAGTGCTCAGCTTTTCACTGAGTAATTTATTTACTGTGGGAACAGTAGATCAGTAAATAGTGCAGAGAAGGTGGCCTGAAAAGAAATCTGCAAGAAGTTCTAGGAGTGTTCTACATAGCTTTCTACTATGAGGACATAAAGTCCTTTTATTATGAGTGTAAACACTATACTGTACTATCAGTTTACACGGCAAAGATTTTAATAATATAGGACAAATATTCACAGAAAAGCAATATCATGCGTGGACATTCATGCTTTGTAAACTCTCTGAATAGGAAAAAACGACTATATTCTAACAAGAAGAAAAAGAAAGAATAGATTTCAAATATGGGTGACTGAAGAACCACATCTACCATTGAGCATTTATCAGTTTGAGAAATATTTTTACATGTTGGCGATGCAATGCTACTTATGGAAGAAATTTCTTACATTAATAGATTTTTCAGTTCATTCACAGCAAAGAACTCACACCTCCTCGAATGACAAAGTTGAGGTGAGGAATTGTATCTTTGTAAACCAGAAAACTGGATTACTTCAAGAAACCCTTTAATGTCCCATTGAAATTTTCTAGCATTCCACTGGACAGCTTCCATGACATTCACACATCTAACCACTCATCCACAAAAGGAGGGAATGCCCACTACTGTTTGTTCTGAGGCAACATGCACACATGACACAGAAATAGCACCAAGGGGTCCTGAAGCAAAGTTCTTAATTTAGTCATGTGCAAAAAATAAATCTCTATTCAGTGTTAAAGTGTGTTTTATCAATAAAGAAAATTAAAAGAAATTAAACTAAACTTGAACTAAACCAAATAAGAAACAAAGATTGTTTTTCAAAGCTTGGATCTATTTCTTTCCTCCTAGATGAAAACTGTTTGAAATGTCATTTTGCAATCAGCATGACCACAATTATACTAAAAAGACTACCAAAGTAATTTCCAGTGCTAAATAAATAATTCATTAATGTATCTCACTTCCTCATTTGCATATTATTACCCACACCTACACATCAAATTTTAATTCACCGTCAATTTATAATTCTGAAAGCTGCATCTCCTTACAAAACTCTAACTATAAACTTCAGAAGTTCTAGCAACTTACTTCAGTGTTTCAAGTGACATTTGCAAGTTATAATTTCTTTCCTGCTCCGGCAATTTCGAGAACTCCACTAAGCATGGATGTTGTCTTTTGTTGTCATCTCTAACCTGAGAAAACAGTAAAGAAATAAGCTTAACGTGCCATAAAAACTAAAAGAAATTTAAAACCAGTCCAATCCACAACATACTTGAAGCTGATCCTCTTAGAATTACTCAGACTGGACAAAACCTCAAAACAGATAGTATTCTGTATTCTCAGAGCATGATCATTGTGTTCAATCAAGGCAGAATTTGCATTTGCAATAAACTTCAGATTTGCATATCTCAAGTGGAATAAATGCTGATTTGTACATGCTATTATACAGATGTTCACAGGAAATAGGCAAAGTTCAAGAACAGTGCAGTCTATATTGTTTTAACATACAGCCATAAAGTACCATCTCATCTTCAGCGCCATGTTTCAAAAATTCTACATCCAGTTTGTATAAATATGTTGATACAGATAGTACTGAAATCCTTACCTGATGAAAATCACAATATAAAAGAAATCTTCCCCATCTCTTAATTCCGAAAATGTTTGTTTCTAAGTTATTTTCAGTACCATAGAAGCAGAATGTGACTGTTGGGAAGTCACATATGAGTGGAACATGAATTTACTTTTACTCTAGTGATAGGAGAGCCATACAGACCATAATTTACAAAATCCTACATTTTATAAACTTACAAATATGATAAAAAACATTTTTAACTTGCTCTATTTCTACACAGTTTTAGTCTAATACTGACCCATAACCAAGAAAGGTAACCTCAGAGGCTGGGATAACCAAGCACTCTATAGCTCTCAACTGAGCATCTTGTGCTAGAGTTCAGCCAACAACATTTACAAAGGCTTGATAAAACACATTAGTTTGAAAATATTACCTAAAAGATCCCGACACAATTGTTAACATCTGCACAGTTGATACAACTTATTGAACCATATATTATAACATGTTTGTGTCAATCTTTGATGGACCATAAGCTCACCATTTATATTAACCTTTAATGCAGCGAAATGGAAGTTATTGAAAAATAAAATTATTGATTTTTGATCAATCAGATAATTCTGCTGGAAAACTGAATGTTAACAGTTGAAGTTAAGAAGCCTAATTGCTACAATTTTAAAAAATTGATATTTACAGTACTACTTAATCTAGCTTATTTAATGTCACGAAAAAATTCACATTTCTCTATAATATCTCTGAGTAACGTAGTTTTTGCATTTTGATCCAAGCATGTAATTCTCAAATTGAACAGCAGTCATTTGTTTATGTTTTGGACTGAAAAATCTTTACAGTCTCCAGAGGGTATTTATCTTATTTGCTGAGATTAATGTTCTTTGAACAGACAATACAGGCAATTCAACGGTCAAATTACTTATCAAATTTCATAGAAGATAAAATGAGAAATATCTTTTGGTAGCACTGAAAATGTTTATTTACAGATTCCTAAGACTTACAGTTACCTGTATTAAAAAAAATTGAGTACAGTATCTGAGTTTAGATCTGTGTACAGCTAATTTAAGTCTTGAATGCCAGGTATTTTCCTCAGAAATCCAAATTAATTTATTTCCCCTAGTGACACTATATCTGTTCTACAACTACAATGCATAATAATTCTAATGTATAGTCAATATATTTTGTGGGTTACCTTCCCATTTTCCTTTTTTTTTTCTGAGCACAATATAAAAATCTACTGCCTTGCAAGCATATTTTATTAGTGCAGAACTCACGGCATCCATCAATTCTTTATTTATGTGGCTGATTTTAAATGTGCAGTGACATTGAACAGAAACACAGATATGCAGATGCATCTGATGATTTCAATAGCACATATATTCATACTTAAAATGGAGCCAATTAACAAACTCCATAATTTTTCTACATTAGCTTGCTATTTTACTTTGTTACATGCATAGCATGCAGTAGTAATATGACACGCAATAGTGGCTATCACTTTGGTGATACTACACACATCTAATGACACAGATACGTAGGAGGAATATAAAATGCTACAGCCGATTTTTTTAAATAATCTAGACGGTCATTTAAAGATTCTGTCTATTAGCCTTTAAACTTTTAGACTTGGTGAAAAAACACCACTAGCTACTACATATAATGCATCCTGCTCTAAACTAAAAAGATAAAACCTAATATTAGGGGACTTTTGTGTGTCTAAAGAAGCTAATTTCTGTGCCATGCCTTCCTCCAGTACTCAGTAACTGCAGTGCATGAATTCAGATAACTAGAATTGGCAACAGCAGCTTAACACAGATGACGCAAAACTGGGAGGAGCTGTTCACTCCCTGAAGGGCAGGGAGGCCCTGCAGAGAGACCTGGACAAATTAGAGGGCTGGGAAATCACCAGCCATATGAAGTTCAACCAGGCAAAGTGCCAGATTCTGCCTGTGGGATGGGGCAACCCTGGATGTATGGACAGACCAGGGAATGAGATGCTGGAGAGCAGTGGTGCACAAAGGGACCTGGGCTCCTGTTTGATGACAAGTTGAACATGAGCCAGCAGTGCCCTGGCAGCCAGGAGGGCCAGCCCTGTCCTGGAGGGCATCAGGCACAGCATTGCCAGCCGGGCAAGGGAGGGGATTGTCCTGCTCTGCTCTGCACTGGGGCAGCCTCATCCTGAGTGCTGGGGGCAGTGTTGGGTGCCACAATGTAAGAAAGACATTAAACTGTTGAGAGTGTCCAAAGGAGGACATCAAAGATGGTGAAGGGCCTTGAGGGGAAGGCATTTGAGGAGCAGCTGAGGCCATTTGGTCTGTTCAGCCTGGAGAGGAGGAGACTGAGGGGAGATCTCAGAGCAATTACAACTTCTTCATGAGGGGAAGAGGAGGGGCAGACACCGGTCTCTTCTCTATGCTGACCAATGGCCTGAAGTTGTGTCAGTGGAGGATTAGGTGGGATATTAGAAAAAGGTTCATGACCCAGAGGGTGGTTGGGCATTGGAACAGGCTCCTCAGGGAAGCAGTCACAGTACCAAGCCTGACAGAGCTCAGTAAGTGTTTGGACAATATTCTTGGGCACACATTGTGAGTCTTAGGAATGCTGCTGTACAGGGTCAGGAGTTGGACTTGATGATCCCTGTGGGTCCCTTCCAACTCATCTTATTCTGTGATTCTGTGAAACTGATAAAATCATTTGTGAAAAACCAGTATGACTAAGAAATCAACATCGAGAAAATGATCAGCATATACTTTGTCACGATCCCAAAGTGAGCACATCCTACCAGAATGCACTAAAGCTAGGTAATTTAAGAGATTTAACACCTATTTTCATTTTGAACATAACTTTATCACTGCATAACTTGATACTTATCATATATGGTTTAAATAGCGTTCAACTGTACAATTAGACTCTCGATGATATACAATGGTACACTTAGAGTTCCTGCAGATTGCTTCAAGCTGGTATGATTACACCACAATTAAAATGTTTTGAAACGTTAATTCAACTGAGGTTTTGCGTTTGATTTGGTGGGAAAATTAACTACAACAAAATCTGGAGATCTTCTTCCTTAATCATATATTTTTAAGTACTGCTGTATGCTATACCAAATAAATACCTATGCCTAGTTACTATGAATCTGTAACCGAAGAACAAAATATTTTTAGTAACAAAAATAGAATACATACATGTTTTTACACTTATATCTAGTACCCACTGCATGTTTCAAGACTCTTCACAGCAATATTTCTTCATAAAACAGCATTTGGGAAACAAATAACTGATTGACTTTAAAAAAAGAAAATTTTTACATACTCCTCAAAAAGTAGGAAAGAGATAAGCAAACAGTTATGTAGAGCACCTAGTACAGACATGAGACTGAAGAAGTGAAGAACAGGAAAGCAAAAATCAGATTTAATGGAATTTCCTATAGGCAGTACTTCTTTGGGACTTCTAAAAGAGTAATGTCAGTCAGCACACGCAATGAAAACCAACTACTGAAACCAGTAACTGCTTTCATTGGCTTACTCCACCAGTCAGTTGAACGTCTTGCTACAAGAACAAATAGGAGGTGAAAAACTCACTACATGCTTTCTGTGCTGACAGACTGAAAATTTCAGCATCAAATAGCTTTAATACCAGAATTTTTGTTCAGAAATGCCCAAGCACTGTTGGTTTCCACATGCTTTCAGTGGGAAGATATTTAAAACCTATTAATTTTGGGCAGATGATGAAAAATGCAGTCCCTATTGAAACAAATGTGCTGAATCATACTATGCAATAAACAGAAAATTAAGTTGGAAGGTACATACTGGTCCATACTGCCAGCCAAGTTCAATCTTATTCATAACCCAAAGTTCATGGATGTTCTCTGCTAATTTTTCTCTAATTCTTTCCAGATGGGGAGGCAAAACAATCTAAAGAGAAAAGAGATAAGAGAGGAACAGGCTATTACAAATATGCTGCTTGACACACCACCCAAACTTTCATAACGGACAAACTTTGTACAAACCAGATCTCTCAAGAAAACCCAAGAAAAAACCAAGTTTGGGACAAGGTGCAAATTGAACCAAATGAAGTAACATAGGCCTGTAATATGTGTGTGCTTGAAAAGAAAAATGCCATCTTTCCCTTTCCATACCTGGCTAGTATCTACAGGAACTGGAGTGAAAGCTGCTTGTGACAGAGAGACAGTAGGACCCAGCAGGTCTCTTGTGTAGCTACGGTCTTGTTTGTACTCTCGGCTGTGCTCCACTTTCAGCTTCTCTTTTGGTAGGACAGCTTCAAAGCATGGAGCATATCCAGGTGGAGGAAGGAACTTGAACTCTCCATGGCGACCTCCAAGCAAGAAACGAACCCTGTAAACATCAGATTTACTTTAGATAACCAAGATACCTCGGGTGGAAAGCCTAATCAGCCTCGAAGTCTAAAGACTATTAAATGCTATTTTAAAAAGGGAAAAAAAAAAAACCAGGGGCGGGGGGGAATGTCAATGTTGCAGCTTCTTTGCATTGTTTACAGTTCAACTTTCTCTAACCGATGCTGGAATTTATGATGTAGGAGGTCGAAAAAACATGGGGAAAGTAAAAGATACTTTTTGCTAATTAATTTTACTTCAATAAAGGCATTCTAAATCATGAAACCAATAATCTCTGAGAGAGAGAGAATAATCAGTTTACTTAGCACACCTACAAAGTAAGCAGCAGCCTTTGGAGTCTCCAAAGGCAGAGATTATAACCCAGAGTAATCAATCAAGCACTTCAGAACTCTCTCCATTTAGGAGAAGTCTCCATTCACTCTCATTTGAGAAATGAACCTAAAAACTCCATGGTTCTTTTCTCTCACAAAACACTAAATCTCTAGGACACAATATAAAAACTCCTGAATTTCCTTCCCTAAAACGCCTACTTTTCATATTACATATTTTCATATTTTTTATAATAGAAACCCAGGGGAAAGTACTCTTACTCATGACAAAATAGTAAATATGTCATGGCCTTTTGTTACAGAAAAATTCAATCAATGAGGTAATAATGGTGTGACATAATACTGATAAATCTTCCTAAAACATTGCCATCCAGAAGGAATCAAAAAACACCCAAAAAACTAGCCATAAATCAGAAAAATTTCATCTCTTTTCTGTTCACTGAATATCTTGCAAGATTTTTGTTAATGCTATAGCAGTACACACTCAAAAACTGCATGCAGCACACAAATGGTATCTGGCAATAATTTCTCTGATAACAGAAATAAAGCCTGCAGGTTTATAGTTTTGCACTTCGTAGCATGCAGATCTATAGTTTTACTACATTTTATCTCCTGCACCATCAAAAGGGAAGTCTAAAGGAGTGTATTTTGCATCTGGAATAAGAGGTATTTGCTCTGTATGATAGGTCTTAGCTTCTGTGGTATTCTTTGAATGATCCCTCACAGATCATTCCTCTGCCTCCAACAGAAATCAGCTTTCAGCCTCCACCTTGGCCAGTCCTGATAAAGTTAGTCTCCCCGCTGGAACACCATGCAATCTTTTTTAATATTATAGTCTGAAACTGCACAATACATGGAAGCAGATGTTTGGTACCTCAAGTGTGACTTGAAATTTTATAGAAAACCAATACAGCAAACCAGAATACAGACTGAATTCACATTAACTCGTGCTGCAGAATAGGAAGTGTATCACCACTATTTCTTAAGGTAAGTGGAGATAATGCCTCTTTAAATAATAGTTACTACCTCATAACAGGTGAGTTAGGGAAAATATATTTTTAATATCAAAGGCTAAAGCAAAATGCTGCCCTGGAGTGAATGTGTAGCAATGTGTCAGCAAAGAAATTATTAAGAAGCTGTTTCTAAGATATGTCTGCAAACCACCAGAATACACTGGTATGCTGAAAAACAACAGATGCACTGTGTCTTCATGACTTCTTTGTAGCTCTCACTATGTAAGAACTGGAACTTTGCCAAAAAAGCAGATGTCAGAAGGAGAAATGAGAGCAGACAGCCAGGGAAATATTCAGCATATTCATCTATACAGAAAAAAATAAGCACAATGGAAAAAGAAAATAAAACAATTCCATGGGATGCTAACTTTATTCCTGCAGAGAAGCTGACAACTGGGAAGAAGAGGCCATCTATGTTGAAGTTTTCAAACATTCCTTGAACTGGCTGACCATTTATTCGGAAAGAGATGCTAGGGGCACTCAGGTCCAAACAGCAGCTAATAACATCATCAGTTCTTAACAGATGTTGGTTGGGAGAATTCACTGTTCGTGCTACACAACCTATGGAAGTAACAGAGAAACATTAAGTGAAACTCAGGAAAACTGCACTGGTTTTCATAGCAGCCTAAAAAAAGAGAAAAACATCGCCATAGAGCACAAACACATTGATACACAAATCTCTAACCTATGACATCCAAGACCAAATTTTAAGCTTGTACAGTGAATAGGAGCATACAGTTATAACAATGCAGCTATTTCAATAATAAATAATAAAACTCAATTACATCAATCTAAGTGAAAATAATTACTAATATCCATGTAAACAGTCAAAACCAAGAAAACTTCATTTTATTCCTTACATTATGGAAGTGCAAACTGAAAACAGCCATTAGAATCTAATATGAAACCTATTATACTTTTCTAAAGAATGCTTCACTATTTAAACAAAGAAAACTATCTCACTTTGAATTATTTATGGAAAATTAGGTACGCTCTGTTGATGGCCACATCGTTGTACTCTTGCAAGCTTGTATGAGAAGATACTACTCAGTTTCATAATTAAACTGCAAAGCAGCATTTTTCAGCAATTTAAAAAGACAGCTGAGTTTTTGAGGCATATATATTCAGTAATATATGTATTTTTAATCAGTTTTTACGAATTCTAAAGCATTATTCTATCTTACTTAAAATTCCACTTACATAAGCACACCTGCTTCCCAAGAGAAATAAGCTATAGAATTCAGAAATAGAAAGTGATTGTGTCTGAAATTTACTGCCATCTACAGTACAAAATTTTTGGAAAACCATGGAAGCTGTATGAAAACATGTCTACACATGTTTTCCAATAATAACGTATGCACTGTCTGCAAGAGATATGCCATGATGCATACTAAGACCAGAGTATTAACTTCTTAAATAGGGTGTTCAACTAGCACTACATTTCCAAGAAGCTGATGGCATATGTTTTCAATAGCAGCAAAACTAATAAAATCTCAATAATTGTTCTACAAGTGAATTTTCATATACCTATCACTCTGAACCCCAAGGCAAAATAAAATACCAACACTTCAAAAGCTCTGTACATGTAAAATGACTTTGTGATACTGCCAGATGAAAATATCACAGCTGAGAGTTAGTTTAAAATAAATCACAGAAAGGGACAATTATTTAATGGCAGAGACAACTTAACTCTTAAAAGAGTTACCGAAGCAGAGTGGATATTTCATCTCCTTAAAGAATACTACTTGACATCAGAAGTCCTTTTAGACACCAAAATTGAGGCAAATATAGGTTATGGAGATCAATGCAAGGCTAACTGCTAACAGAAATAGGTACTGGTCATTGATGAATACACAGTAGATCAATTGATCTAAATGCCTTTTCTGGCCCTAGGCTTTAAAGACCTATGAGTTCCACTTCTCCACAATAGGTAAGTCATTTCAGGACTGAAGAATCAAATGCGATTCTCATACGGGCTTGGTCCACAGCAGAAGCTTGGAGGCAGAAATTATTGTTGCTATTCATTAATACAGTAACTGTTTCATGCTAAGAAGGTTATTCTTAAAATGCCATTGCAGAGACTTATCAAGATGAAGCCTGGGACTGAGGAAGCAAAAGGCCATGATTTTCAATATGCAACTACTTAAAGTTCTTCCATGTTTGAGAGGTATGTAAGCGTTACAAAATAGTGCCAGTGAAGAGAGAAGACAAATCTTTTCCAAACTACCAGACACGTCCACAACAGATACAAAAATTTGCTGGTACAAAGGTGGTCTGACTTACTCTTTTTTGGCAGGATTACTGACTTGAGAACCAGAAACAACTGTACATTTTTTCTGTTGTTACATTTCTGATTGAAAATTTTGCAATGGGTAGAAAAATAATTTTGATTTTCAGTAATCTTTTGTTTCCTCCCTAAAAGTGATCTAAAGTACAAAAGCTGTCTTGGTTAGCTCATTATTTTCTGGTTCTTCTGTAATAATACTTTATCTGTCAAACTCAGTCCCGACACTTGTAATGATACCATTAATTATGCATCATTGTTCCAAAGTAATTCTCACTATACATGAGAGGCGAAGTACCAGCTTTTTTCCAAAGATGCCACTCCAGTTGATATGCTATTATTTATTAATAAAATCCATTGCTATTTTGACTGGAAAGTTCTTTTGAAATCCAAAACTGTATTCTTTTCCAGGTATCAAGCCACAGTGCCTCAAAACTGCAAAAACTTTGGATGATGCAGGTGACTCACTAAATAATCTCTCTTGTCTGTTAAAGTGCTTTAGAAAACCTGTTCATATCCTTACAGTGGAAAGAATTCAATCCAATGAACCTTTCCCAGTCTTCAGGAAGTTCTCTAGTTCACCACTGCCCAATAATCTCTTAAAAATCAAAAGAAAAAATTTTTTTCTCAGCAAGGTGAAATCACAGTAAAATCTCCTTTCAAGAAAGTTCAGGACTATCCAACTGTAGGACTCCCCATTCTAAATGAAATCTGGAAATCTTTTCACAAAAGTTAAATCTGAAAAAAGATTAGGAAAAAGATAACAAGCTATCATTATTCTGATTTTGCTGAGTTAACCCAATTTGAAGAGAGAATAAGGTATTTGTGGAATCAAGAGTTAATAAAAATGCGTTAGATAGTGAGTTCAGTTTTCTCTAACACTAGAATCTTCATGCATAAATTACTATTAACAAGGAGATCCAAAGTAATCCAAGAACATTTTAAAGACGAATACCTGAGCAAATAAATCACATGCAAGCTAGGAATGTGATTCTGCGAGTCTTGCAATAATCAGTCTCAACGTAAACAAATAAAATATCACTACAGAAAAAATATCTTGTTTCAAATGTATGGCAAAAAACATATTTAAAAATCTTCTTCACCTCTAAAGTATCTCTGAACTTCTAAAGACCAATAATAGAAACCTGGCTTGAAAAAAATCAAACCAAAAATCAACAATGAAGAGTCCTGTGAATTAAATCTCTTACACTGTTCTTACACAACCAGATGGGAATTACAAGTCCAAATGACTATTTTTCATACTTCAATTTTTGCAGCTTTGAAATTTTAAATAAAATCTTCATACTTACTGTGAACACACAGTCCCCCTCCCTCCCCCCAAAAAAGATTCTTGGCTGAAATATAAATTATTACTCTATCTGCATTACTTCATATAAACCAACTCTTTTTCAATACACAGTGTCAGTTTAAATCATATTCCGATATAGGGTACTGTTTCGTATGTTCCAAGTGTCAGCTGAAATAACTGATTCATTTTGCTACCATTGAAAACAAATTCACTGGGACTGCAAACACAATTACAATGTTTAAACAAAAATAAACAACAACAATAACAACAAAATACCCATCAGAATACCTGACCACAGATGTAGACCATCAAAGCCATAGGAGTATAAGTCATCACCAACACCATTTCCTCCCCATTCTGCTCCTCCTCCTGGGTAGGGTGAGTAGCCTTCTGTTGAAGCCCAGCCCACTCGTAGATGAGTTGATTCTGCAGTCACAAAGGGCTCTAGATGGTCCACCATAAGTTCATAGTACCATTTTCTGTATTGGGCAGAGCCTTCACTAATCCCCAGGAAGATGTTGGGTCGCATGCTTAAACAGAAAGAATAAAAACAGTTATTAAAATCTTATCTCAAGGATAAGATTAACTGCTGCATAATTTTTACTGACTCAAATTTCAAGCTTTTTTTTTTTGTGAGATTAAAACAACAGAAGCAATTTTACTTCACGGAATCACACAGATTACCAGGTTGGAAGAGACCACAAGGATCATCAGGTCCAACTGCTCTTGACAAAAGCACAGTCAGGACAAGATGGCCCAGCAGACTGTCCTGCTGAATCTTATAAGTGTCTGATGTTGGGTAAAACAGCATTTCCACTGCAAGATTATTCCAATGACTGACTCTTCTCATTATAAAAAAATGTTACTTTTTCCTCCAATCAGAATCTCCCCAGGAGATACTTGTACCCATGACCCTTCAGCTTTTCCATGTGACTCCTGGCTGCATTTGTTCCACTAATTGAAAAAATGGGAAAAGGGATAGCTTGAGCTCCAATACTTTACACTTGCATTCCCAAAGCTTTATAGTCTTTCTTGATTCTGTTCAGATTTCAGCTTGTGGTACCATTTATGCCCCCATTAAAAGAGTAACAAAGGATAGTAATCTGTGCTCTAGACAAGGTGAGGCACCCTCTAGGCAACATCTCAGACCTTAGCTCCCAGAAGCTGCATATTTAGTTATTTATTCATTCATTTATTCTGGTGAAAATGGTCTATACATTTTAAGTAAAAAAAAAAGTTTGCTTCAGTAACTGAAACAGTATCTTCACTCCAATACCAATAATAATTCGTTTACGTGTTTGAACATCTATTAAATGTTAAATCCTGCAAAAAAAACCCACCGCTACCAGCATAAATGTAGTAAGTACACATGGCAGGTTTAATTTTACATAGCAAACTACATTCTATAAAACTGATTATCCATTCAAGAGAATAACATTTTAAAATATACAAAAGTGAAGAGTCAATATATTTCAAAATTCTCTTGTAGCTCTTCCTTCTGTGTTCTAAGTCCTGTGTAACTCAGAAATTTGCAGTGGTGTAGAAATCCTTAATACCAGTGTGATGCTCCTACTGCTACTGGTTTTACAGTATTTCACAAGGCTACTTAAAAAAGGCCAGTTACTACTGTGCTTATTCAATATCTAGCTAAAGAGCAATACGTAGAGTTGTATCTAAAGGTCATGAGAGGGGAAAAAAAAGGAAAAAAACCCTATGCTTTTCTAATCTGATTTTGGGGATAATATTGAATACAGACTCTCATTCCAAAAAAATCTATCTCCAGACAGCCATTTCTGTGCCAACTTTGTACTAAGAAAGCCATTCAATCTTGAATTAAAGCCATAGAGCACAGAAGTATCCAAAATCAATACTAGCTATATTTCTTCAATGGTTGGTTACCCATATTGAAAAAAATCTTTTGAACTTCTAGACTGAGTCTATGTAGTCTTCACATTCCTCCACTAGATTGGGTTATTACTTGTATAAATATTTTCTTTCTCCATTCGAGCTGACTAATCAACAAAAATGTAGCTCTAAGCTAGTTCCAGTGTGCTTTCTGGTAGAGGGAAAGCAGGGAGAGGAAAGGGCTAGTATGGGTGGTTAAATACAAGTCAGTGTAAAAGCAGACTTTACTGATCTGGTTGCTTATAAATAACTAGTTTTATCAGATAATACCCATAAATTTTCCTTCTAGAAGCATATGGGTTGTCTTTTGCCAAATGTTTAGTATAGATACTTTTCACATTGTTCCAAGTCAGAACTTTAATCTCCTTAAAAACAAAATGTGCTTGACAACAGCTATCTTCCAGAAAAGTTATATTGTTCGTAAATTATGAGCAAGACCACCAATTGAATCTTTCCTACCTGAACACATTAGCAACTTATTATGCTTTTGTCCAGACTTCACAATTTAATCAATCTAATCAGCCAAATTACTCTTGTTCAAAAGAGGTTTGTGAATAGAATTTTGCAGCTCCCTGGAAAAGTATGTTAAACATCAACATCTTAGAAAGTTCCAGTAATACCTTAAAAAGTTATTTTGCCTAATGTTTTTGGGTCAAGGCATGCATATCTTAGTCTAATACTAAATTTATTCAATGGTCTTATTGACTTTTGAAATAATAATTTTTTTTCTTGTAACTGCAGGAATAAAAAACTTCTCATTCACAGCTTTCTAATGCAAAGCAAAAATATGGAACAACTGATTTGCTTTTTCTACCACCTTATTTGGGAAAGACAAGTCTACCTTTCTTGTATATGATCCAAAGTCATCTCAGAAGCTTAATCATGAACTGCAGAATCACTGAGGCAGGAAAAGACCTCCATTATGATGATCAAGTCCAACCTTTGAACAAATATCTTCACGACAACTAAGCCATAGCACTAAGTGCCATGTCCAGTCATTTCATAAACACTTCTAGGGACGATGACTCCACCACTTCCCTGGCAGCCTGTTCCAATGCTTAACCACCCTTTCCAAGAAAAGATTCTTCCTGATAACCAAAGTGAACCTCTTCTGGTGCAGCTTGAGCTATGTCCTCTTGCTCTGTCACTGGTTGCTTTGGAGGGGAGGCTGACCACCACCTGGCTACTGTCTCAGGGAATTGTAGAGAGTGCTAAGGTCTCTCCTGAGCCCACTCTTTTCCTGATTAAACAAACCAATATCCTCAGACACTCTTCTTCAGACTTGTGCTCCAGACCCTTCATCAGCTCCACTGCTCTTCTCTGGACATCCTCCAGAACCTCAATATCCTCCTTGTAGTGAGGGGCCCAAAACTGAACACAGTATTCCAGGTGTAGCCCTCACAGGACCACAAACATAAAGGCAATCACAGGAAATCAGCTGACAATACTTCAAATGCACAACTAGATCTAGACCATAATCTTCAGAAGAGACTGCAGCTTTGCAGACTTAAAACAGTTTAGGGCAGAGAGCTTGTGACAGCTTTCTCTGACCCACGTTTCAAATTTAATTACTACTGCAAAGGGAATTTAAAATCCTAGTAAGAATAAAATATCGTAACAAAAGTTTAGGAAGTAAAAGAGATTTTCTGTAGTGACTGTTTCTTTTAAGCACAAGTTGCAGTTTTTTGTTTTGTTCATAGATACAGATATTTTTCTTTTTCTTTGTACCTGCTCACATGGTTGACAAGGCGTGTCTGTAACAGCAGATCTCTTCCTGGCAGGAGATTATCACAGATTAGATGTTGATTCGACCGCACAGCTACTCCATGACAAACACAGAGAGAACACAAAACATCCAAAACCTGAAAAAAAAATATTATTTTAATCTTAAACACTTTTTCATTATCATGGTTAGTCACTTCAAGCAATGTAATGCTCTATACCTTGTTACTGGAAGACATGTAATGGTATGTAATTCATCCAACACAGTGGTTTTATTTTATAACAACTCTGAAATTCTCCTAACATTAAAACACTCTTTCCACTTCCCCTGCAAATTGGTATGTATCAACGTTTTTGCCAAAAAGAAGGTGATATTTCTCTTTGCTTCTTCAAATTGCTCTTATACATTTTAAGAGAAGTTTCATTCCTCTTTATCAAAGCAGCATTAAACTTCCACACAGAATAATGATGAGCTTGCTTTGTTCACAAATGTTCATCTAAATATACTTGTTTAGTCTTACTTACCTTATGGTTTCTTCCATGCTTGTCCAAAAGACAGATGATTGATTTAATATGTCCTTCCTTAATAATGTTTAGAGCTTCTGGGCTTTCCACCAACACACAGTGTAAAACCTCTAGAATTCCTGGAGAGGAAAAAAAAAAAGAATTATTTCATCGAAGTGCATATAAAGCTATAACTGTACACAATAGTTCATAATCTGTTGCTCAGTAACATGAAACAGTTTCAAAAATCATCATATATGACAAAAAACCCCAATAAAGCAGCAGTCATTGCCATGAAGAATCATTAGCCTTAAAATGTTTCTCTGCAATGGGGAAATAAAACAATCTCCCATGTGTACTGGACCATATCAACACCTGCTTTGGGATCTTCTACCTTTGGGGAAGATAAACATTGTACATGTAGCTCGTCATTATCAGTTGCTACAGTTGTGGCCACAATGAGAAAAATCAAAGGGACTGAAGGAAAGCTGAGAAGCAGCCTTAAAGCAAGAGATATGCAATTCCTATTAGCAATGTACAGCTCTCATCATTCTGTCTTCAGCCCTTTATTCAAGCCACATCTCCAAACACTCAGCTTAATCCTTGCAAAGCAAAATCCATAGCATGAGTCTTCTGCTCTTTGCCATGCTCTCTTTCCATTAAAGGAAAATGTAACAATGCAAACTCCCCTTGATGTGGGAAAAATAGTGGTTTTGTCTGATGGTTCTCTCAGTAAGAGTACTCTGGCCTTTCTTCGATCCTAGTGAGGAAGAGAACATCAGCCACTACAGATAACCTACAGCATCATCACCATTTATCACCAAGCTATTTAATGTTTTTTCCAGAGATCTGGAGGGACACAGGCTGTCATCGCTAATAAAGAGTAGGGATTGCTCAAGGACTGAAATGTAGAAGAGGTGAAAGACAACATATATAATGACAATTTTATTCATCCAGTATATAGGTTTCAAACAAGGAGTGCTGTTTAATATATTTGAAGACAAAATCATGTGCATGTAAACAGAAAATGCAGGTAGATAATGAGCTGGGGGTGAACTCCCGAAGTGATTCTATAGCCCTAAAGGTTTATGCACAAGAAGCCTCAACTATAAATAAAAGAACATACTAAACCTGAATTTGGCAGTGGTATGATTTGGTTTGCAATAGATGTGCACTTCCATTATTCCATTATTATAAGATTCTGTGAATACTGACAGTAACAATATTGTTAAAAAGTATAAAAACCTAAGAGTGCTGAGAGCAAGCTAAAAGAGCAGATGCTCTGTAGCAACACAGCAGTAGCACAGTCCACCCTGCCTGCCAACCAGGTCAGGGGTCATTGACCATGGTAAAAGTATCTAGAGAGGTTAAAGGAAGTGTTACAAAAGGATCCTTAATCTAGAGGGCTAACCTATAACAAGATCAACAATTTTGTGTGCCACAGTGATCTGGGAATGCACAAAAATCATTACAGTCAAAACATGGTAACTGGACATTTGCCACGTCTCATTGTAGCCCTGAAACACACTTTACCAATATAAATAGAAATCCAGTATTAAATGATACCATATAAGTGTGTCAACTGTATCCTTGGAATTTTCTTTAGGTAGTCATAACCTTTTGTCTTAAAATAGTACACAGGGTTCCTTTTGTAGTCTTAACATTTTCAATAACAGAAGTAAAAATACTTTGAAGATGTAATCATTCAATAATAAATGCGTGCTATCAATTAGATCCATCTGTACCAGCACCTTCTTGAATTACTATAGCATCTGAATGCTAATTACCAAATATGCTTTGTTCCCTGTGTTTCACAGTACACATATGTACTGTGTCTGTTTGGATTGATTAACTTTTAGGCTGTCTATATTAAAGACAACTAGACTTGTTCCAATTTCATTGGAGTTGCTCAAGGCAGTAAAGCAGTAAGCATTTGAATTTAATACAATTAAACAGTATGATATACAGAGTTCATGGTAAAGAGAGTGAAAATTTTCTTAATGACTAGCGGATAAAAGCATGCATTTTCAGGACAATATGTTGACTCCTTTAACGTCATGCTGTGGAATACTAGAATGAAAGGCATGCACTTAAAAAAAAATCCTCAAAACTTGGTATTATCTGGTTCCAAAACCCTTTACTTGGAGGATATTCATGTTAAAGAAACTTCTCTGTCCAACCATTCAGGAGCCGCTCTGGCAGTCACTCTTGCACTACCTGAGCTTGGACCATGGCCCCTTTAGAGCTACCCACACTTGCACAGTCAGACCAGGTTTCCCTGACAGCTCAACCCCAAGCTTCTCACAGCAGAGTCTCAGACATCCCAATTCTTAAAGTAATTTCATTATGGTTCTATGACTAACAAAATAAAATCTCAAGCGAGCTGCTACCGAGGACCAATCCCAAACAGGGGAACCTGAGATTATCTCAGCTGGTTAGAGCACGGTACTAGTAACACCAAGTCTATGGGTTCAATCCCTGTACAGACCACTTACTCAAGAGCTGGACTCTGTGATCCTTTTTGGCACCTTTTAACTCAGAACAGTCTGCGAGTCTGTGGGCACATGGGCTTTTATACCCTTACAGTCTAAGCATGTGGAAATCTGGGGGTCTTGGTCTCCTGCTGAGTCTCTAAGTGTCACCTGCCTGGGCCACAGGTTCCTGGGGACCTTTGCTATGGTAAGAGTCAGCAGTTCAAGGCTTCTCATCTCACCCAGAGCTCAACCAGCAGCTCACACTGCAGGCTGAAAACAGAGCTTCCTGCACAGAATCTATTCCTCAACATTAGGTTACTAACTTGCTGTATTCTATTTTTTAAAATAAGTTTTAATGCCATTAAAATTACAGTAGGGATAGTTAAACCCATCTGGACTATATTTCAGAGTGAAAGACTAACCTAATCTTAATTTATGATTTGAAGAGACAGCTGAGGCATTTGCATTGCAGCTCTGTGATATCTCACTTCTAACATGGTCTACTCTCAGACATATTTCTACTAGGACAGATAATTTTTCTTCTTTTGCTTCAGTGGAGCTTGGGAAATGAATCAATTTCTGATCTAATTTGTATCATCAATTCACAGTTGCTGTTTATATATTTAATGCCTTTGTTCTGTTTTCATAACACTTTTAGTTCCAGGACAAGAAAAAAATGAAAACAGGTGTTTTATGGATAATAGTTGGTAGCATCAAATCTTTATCACAACACATTCAAGAAAACATATGCAGGAGGTGTAGCTTACAATTTTAACGTTGAAGGTGATCTTAATTTTGGTGTGATTAACTGAATATGGTGTTTCTTCCTCATAAAAAATTATCTTAGAAAAAAAAATATTTTATGTGAATATAAGTATCCAAGTATTCTTAGTTTAGAAATTTAATATAAGCCAGTGTTTCTCCCTATTGAAGATCTACCACTGTAAATTAAAACAGTGAATATCCTCAAGTGATAAACAGTGAATAGCCCATCAAGCCAAATAAAGCTTAAAATCTGGCAAGCAAGCATCCCACATAAAATCACAAAATTACATTTACATACTAAAAGCTAGATCTACTGTGCCTCTCAAGATAACCAAAGCACAGCCCAATTAGCATCTTTTATAGCTGACTCCCTCAAAATCAGAAAAAGTCTTTATTATAAAATCAGCTTTGGAGGCAACATGGAAGTTACGTTACCAGTACACATGGGGATGGAGTACAAGTGGCCTAGTTCCTAGCAGAAAACTCAGAACAAATTAGTATTGCAAATATTTGTACATTCAGAGTTCTTGCAGCATCTCAGGAGGTTCACTACCCAGAGAGACTTGTGTCAGAATACTCTGCAGTTTACAGAATGCATCTCATATCTTACTAGACTATCATAAACAATTAAGTTTTTAATTTTCAAATCTTTTTAGTTTGAGATCAAAATTTAAAAACACATACATATATAACAGAAACCATGTAACACAGCATTTTTAGAGCTGTCATAATAAATTTCATCTTGAACCTTCAAAAGCTGTGCAAAAAGTTTTGCATTACTTCTGAAAGCCCTTGCCTTGAGAGTTTCGGATGTAAAATTAGGTCTTCTAGGAAATAGTTTCACCATTAAGACTTTGTGAAATACATTGAAATGAAGTAGGTTGCAATCAAGTCCCATGCAAATGCATAATTGTGAGATCATTCTCCTTAAATTAATACTCTCACACCAAAGGTGGAGCATACTGAAACAATAATCTAACTTACAATTTTTACACTTTTCAAATGCTTGTCTCAGTTTAAATTCAGTTACTCAAATGCTCAATAAAGCAAGAAGATCACAGGCTCTACAGAGCAGGTTTCCCAAATAATAATGTAAACCAACACGAATGTTCAGTTACGAGATCTGTTTAGTTAGGATCTCCAACCCTAATGTGCCAGTTGCAATGACAGGATGATCAGCAAACCTCTAACTAGACACCCATGCTGTAAGCAGCCATCTGTCTGAGTCACCAGCTGAGAACCAAAGTAGTGATACAGGCAAAGACTCCTGTGTTCTTGTTGCCTCATCTCTTGCGCAGCTCAAGCATTCAGAGCATAAACATACCAGGCTGAAACAGATCAGGTGCACGCCAGGAGTAGAAAGTAATCCTGTAGTAAAACAGTTCCCCCACCCTAAGGCCATAGATCTGTGACTAAAACATGAAACAAAACTCTGCAAAATTACTTCTGTAAAACATTGCTCTTGAAGGGGCTCACACGGGCAAACGCTTCAAAGTCTCTATACAGTCTCAGCCCCGAGAATAACTGACTTTTAAACACTCTGCTTGCCCCAAGAGCTGACAAAGGGAAAAACCTGCAAGAGGAGCAGCATCAGCGTGTAACTGCTCTTTACAAGCGCAGTCAAGCACTACAGATCTTGTCAATCAGCTCGTGAATGCCGTGCCAGTTTACCCTCAGCTCTGAGAGGGAGAATGCTCCTGCCACTGACACTTGACAATATTTTCCCATGTTCTTGGTCAGCTCATCTCAGGAACAGATTTATGGCAAATAAACAAAATGCCCATGAATGTTTAATGACAAAGCTGAGGGGAACACAAACACCTTGTTTACTATAGGACACATCTGTTCTCACAGCTGCTGCTGATCCATTGAATACAACTGAGGTAAGAAATTTATTAATATATGCCAAATGGGGACCTGCATTGAGACAACTCCTGGAACTACTTGGAATACTCAGCAATAGCAGGGTATTTCACATTTATTAGTGCCACAGTAAAAGGCTGTATTATGCCTTTGACATTTTTTTTCAAAAGTTTACCAGTCTAATACAAAACAAAGACCTTTTGCAATGGGGTATATTCTTTCCTTCCTGGCCTTAATATTTCAAACACTTGAGCACATCATCTATCTGTGGCAGACAAATGATCGAGGAATGCAGAGAACCATATGGGGAATGCAATTTCAGTTCCTGAGGACAACTCTTTAATCAATCAAATTGTTCCTTCCAGTTCATAGAAAAACACATGACACTAAACCAAGAAGATGATGGGAATAAATTACAATTATTTAACTGGAGAGGTAAGTTACACTGTTATTGTAACTATCTTGCCCATTGGTCTGACTACAAATCTTCCTGCCCTTTGAACTTACTGTAGCATTAGTGCAAAAAAGAAATCTTGAAAGGCTCTCAAGAGGCCATCTTCCAAAAAAAATTGTAAAATGTACTACATATAAAGCAAAGCCGTCTCAACTGCAATTGAAAAACATTTCGTGTTTTAAAACTTTAAATAGAAATTTAAACCTCAGAAGCAAAAGAGGTGATTCAAAAGGAGATGCATATGTATTACATAGGTAAACACTGTTAGGCAGAACAAATTATATCCATACCATATGACTACTGTTATATTTAGTTTGATGCAAATCCTGAAAAACATGCAGATTTACAAAGAAAAGGGAAGATACTAGAATTAGAATGCAACTTAATCCAACTTACACTATTGAACAACTATTTTATCAAATGCTTTGTTTGCCTGAATTAAAAGACAACATTACATCCAATTAGGCAAAGAAAAGGCAAGACTGCCAGAATGTAAACTAGAAGTACAACGGAAACCAGTATGTAAAAAATGCTACAAATATAAATTTCCTTTTATTAACATAGTTTACTCTCTCGTAATAAGAACTTCATTACAATTAGGCTGAACAAGTATATCACCAATTTCAAATAATTTAGAACTGCTGAAATAAGGAAGCTAAAATACTAAAAATTATACCAGAAGAGGCTTCCAGTCTTTCTAATCTGCTGATCAGCCAGTCAAGAGATCCGGAAAATTGAGCACAGTTTTTACGATTTCCTCGAATCAGAGCCGCTATTGGGAAAAGAGAGAGAGAGAGAGAAATTAAATCACAGTTATGAGTGCATGTAAATTTAAATAATTCCTGTCTTCTCTTGTCAGAAAGGATCCAGGAAGACAGAGTCTTAATCTTTAATTATTGATGTTCTAGATTTAAATTTAAATAATGTAAGTGATGGTTAGAATTCAGCATAAGAAATACCTTTGTTATCAAATTGACCTTCAAGGAATTATATTGGCTTTACAATCATCTCAATAATCCCTGCAAAATGCTCTACGTGAATAAGCCTGTACTGACACCACAGAAGTCAGCTGCTACTACAGAAACAAGTTTCTGTAAAATAGTGTTCTTGTAATGACAGAAAACATTGGAAAAGGAGAGTGTGAAGCCAACAACATAGGTGATGAATGTAAATTATTTTCAGGAAGTAACTGGTTTGAATCTGTTTCACCCTCATGCTTTAAGCTGAAAATTAAAGTAGACTGAATCCATGCACTGACTTGGTGGGTACAACTGAACTGAAATCTCCCAGAACATTGCAGGCAGCCACAAGCTTGCCCTGTCCTGGATTATGTGCACCTGCAGGTATGTGAATACAAATGAGCTCTCAGAGAAGCATCTGCTCTAGTTGAAGAAAGGACTGAGGCACAAAGATTTCTGTTTGGTATGTGGAACAGCATAAACCAGTTTTCTTAAGACTGTATTCCAGTGCTGCCAACAAATGATTTCAATCTGAAATTTCTGTGATTTCCAGTAACAGAGACTGTTGGTCCCGCTGAGAGGCAATGGCCTCTGAAAATCTATGTTTTGCTGTTGCAAAAATTCACTGTATCATATTGCAACTGTGTTTTTATGCTGCTTTGTTTATAAAAGGTTAAACATAGAGACTTATGACATTAATATGACATGAAACTATCTGCAAAGAGGAATAGCAATACTGGAGCTAATAGCAAACAAGTCACTGCACTGACAGTTCCATAAACTGGCAGTTTCCTCATCAGTTTTCTGATGAGGAAAACCAAGTCTAATAGCAAAACAAATAATTTTTTTTTTCTTGCTGTATTATATAATGAAAAAATATGTACCCTGAAATCTTACACTTCTAATTAATCATGACCACAATTATTTGAAAGTAACTGAGAATCATAGGAAGGGGAACATCTTGTTAAAACACACAGACTACAACTAAGGAACACCTGTTTCTGAAAGTGACTTTTTTTATTGGTTCTGGGCAAGCCACACAATCTCACTGTGCTTCAGGTAGGAACGTAAAATGAAGGCAGCAACAGTTCAGTGCTTAATACACCACTAAATTTAACTTCGTTAACAGTAATGAGACACAGATGGTTTCAAAAATGCTGCTCAGCACAAGTTTGTGAAAGGTTAGTATTCATTGGTTAAAGCTGTGCATTAAATGAGGCACACAAACACTTAAAACTGAGAACAAAAAATAACATCCTACAGTTGCTTTCCTTATTGCCTACTACTCTGAACAAGACCAGCATTCAGTTTTATAGAAATAAAAACCATGATGTGGTCAGTCAGACATTAAAGTCACATCACTGCATATACTCCAGCACATTCTTTTGAAATGCAAAAGGATCTAGTAGAAGTTCACAGGGAATGTATGTAATTGTAACAGAGATTGGACAGATGCTTTAGTAGATACATGTCAATTATTTCAAATTGAAAGACAGTAGACTTAGATTGAATATAAGGAAGGATCTTTTTGCTATTGGGGTGGCTGGACTAGATAATCTTTAAAGGTCTCTTGTGACCCAAAACATTATAAGATTATATGATCTTTATATGTGATAGTACCTAGTCTCAACATCTATAAATGCCCTCATTCTCATCACAGTGAAATACAACACAACATCAATGACATGACAAAAAAACATGAATTCTGGCATCACAATTTACTTTTATTTATGTGCAGACTCAAAAAGCAAAGCACTGTTTGCTGAAGCAAGACTGAGCAAGCAATATCCATTTGTCATCCATGTAATTACTGTACAGATCCAACATTATTCAGAACAGAGCAATGAACAAATTCATCATAGACAGATCAAAGCCAGGCTTCCTAAGCATTAGCTGCCAGAAGATAATGCAGTTAGAAAAGTAACATCAGCGGGCAGGAGGCGCGCAGAGACTGGGAAGTCAACAAAAGCTTCTGTGTTGTTCTCATCACTACAAGCCCATGGAAGCAATACTTTGTACAAAACAGGCAGACTCTGCAGAAGGGATTTTCTAGCCTTGCCAATTGGAAATCAAGCCACTACTTCCTCCAGTCTACTCTGTGCCTAATGTAACAAGAGATAAACTAAACTGCAGCAAAAAACTCAACTCTACATCTACGAATAACCAAACCTCGGAATTTTATACTCCATCACCTACCACCTACACCCCAAAAGGTCATAATTTGATTTCATGAAGATGTTAACTCTCTGGACCTAGTCTGGATACTTTTAAATGTTTATAATTCCTGACATAACTTATTTAATTGATTGCCAATACATCAAATAATTGCAAATGCAAAAATCTTGCTTAATTTCCACACAGTGGAAATTCTTCTGTACTAAAACAGTTATGTACTTATTTATTCTTTACTATTTTGAGCTAAAACTATCCAAGTAATCCATAATATGTCTTACCTAGTAATTCATACAAAGAATTCAGAATAGATTTCCATGCTTCTCCAGCTTCCTTCCCAGCTACATCTGCAAAGTGAGCTGCACTGCTGTATACATTCAAGCGATCAATACATTCAAGAACAAGGTTGATCATACCCTAAAAATGAAAAAGCTCATACCATCAGAGGAAAAAAAAAGTATTTTCCAATACAAACACAAAGATTTTCAGAAATCTAAGAAAACAAAACATTAAAGACAGGATATCCCAATGGAAAATTTTCCTTAAGGGTGGTAATAAAAATCTGCCATTTAGGATGGTCAAATTAAAACAAAAACAAACAGTATTCATGACATAATTTTAGGAAATTCTGGAGGACATTTAGGCATCTGAAAAAGTAGAGGCAACTATTATTACCAGGGAAATAACAGATAATATTAAACAAAATACCTGAAGAATGCTTATTAAACAAAAACATCCTTCTACATCAAGCAATTAAGCTATAACAAAAAGTTGATTCACACATAAGAAGAAAGTTATCATTAGAATTCAAGGCACAAGGTCATCTGATTTTATTAGAAAGGGAAAAAGAAGTAAGGCTGTAAATTTATTTCTTGAAATATGTAAGAAAAACAGTCTAGAGAGATTGTGAATGTAGCAAATAGTTTTACAGGAAAAAAAAAAACAACACCGCAAACAGAATCCATATTAGACATGAATACTATAGATACTGTGAAAGAATACTTGCAGACAACATAATGAAAAATCAGGAGAAAAAAATGAGAGAAGTACCTCTTCTTGGAAGAGGTTCTGGCGATTCTTCAGAGCTCGGAGCCTATTTTGTTTGTTTTCATGCTCCAAATGTTCATCAGGGGGATGAAAGTACCCAATCAAGTCCTGAAGGCTCAGACTGACTGACTCGATAGGTAAATCAATGGTGGAAGACTTCGCTTTCTTGCTGAGAGAATCAAGGCCCCTGCAAGAAGACGCAAAGTCTTCTGAGAATTGAAAACTAATTTAGTTTATCATTCAAACTCTTTATTTATTTAAAACCAAAATTTGTTTAGATGCCAAAGCTCATTTTCTGACAGCAACTCATTAAAAATTCTTTATATCTGCCCATTCTCCATTTAACAATCTACCTCTCCCTTCCCAAACAAAATCTGAAAGCATGAAAAATTTTATTTCTCTTTTTTTCAAATCTAAAAAACCCACATTTTAATATTCTACCTGAATATTGAAATAGTAAAGCAGTTTCAGAGGCACAGCAAAAGATGAAGAGAAGTTATTGTAAACTGGTACAAAGCATCATGAAGCTGGAATAGACAGAAGTTAAAGAGACCGGTCCTGAGGTGCTGAGGAGGGTCCAGATTGCTCATGGAGGCTCTCAAACACATCTCTAACCTGTTCTTATGCCCCTTCCAGTGTGGGAAGATGCAGCACTTCCACACACGCGGTCTCAGCACTTCATTAGCCTTTTTGCTTCCCTGATACACAAATCAAGCTTGGCCTTGCTGAGGTCTATGAACATTCTCTCTTAGAATTAGGAGGCTGACTGTTCTCATCCATGTTGCCCCTGCCCCTTGCTCAGTTGAACCCCTTTGCAAATAATGCAAAGTTTCAAAAGGATAGCTACAAAGTTATCTTTACAACTTAATTTTTATTGTGAGCATGTTACCCAAAGCACAATTTTTCTACTGACATCTTGAGAAATAACTGGAACATACACTTAATAATTTTCATCCTCTTCAATTCAGCTTTTTCTTTTCAGAGTAACATCCTGCCAAAACTGAACTGTTAAACACTACCTTAGACTCCCTGTGCACTGCACAAAAATCTCCACTGTAATTTAGCAATACCTTGATTTCTGAAACCTTATCATTAAATTGCCTTTCTCTGTCTTTATCTTTTATGGCATCCTTAGAAGCTTCTATGAAGGTGTATGATTTACAATGTGACCTAGGGCTTACATTTCTTTTGTACTTCAAATGTCATACTGTAGACAATTCTCCTGATGGGTGATTTTGTCCAGGTCTTTTAAGTACCCTGTTATATGTTTTTCAACAAATTGACATGTCTATGTCTTTGACTGTGCCCTGATTTAGGACATGGTTGCTTCAGGTCACCATCTCCCACACTGTTTTTTTCTTGTGACAAATGAGTTTTTATGAAGTTCTTATCATTCCATACAGTCTTATTGCATATCATTCTTTTTCTAATGCAAGCTACACTGATGAAAGGACCTTTCATCAATTACTGAATTCACAAGCATTTGAGAATTAGCATTTTATCAGTGTTGTTTAGGAATAGGAAGATAAATGCAAATTGCATAAGTCTGACAGGATTTTTAAATGTTGAATTACTATAAAATACAACACAACATTTTTTATGTTGCAAAATATTAAAGAAACAAGTAGCATTAAAAGGGAACAAATAAGCAAAGTGTTATTGAGGGTAGGAAGAAGGTATAATGCTTAAGAAAAACTTCCTTTTGAGACTCTGAATTTCTTCAGCATATTTGTGTTTTTTACAGACATATAGCTGGGCAGTTATCTCCCTCTCCCAGGTTTTTCAAGGAAGACCACCTTTAAAAACTATACTTAGAAAAGAAAAAGTTAAATGATGCATCATATTACTTAAAGCAAATTTTGGCAAGGAAAAACCTCTTTTATGGTTTGTTTGCATTTTCAGTATGTTTATGCATTTAAATCAAGACTGAGCAATAAATTAATATTAGATGACAGAGAAAAAAACCTGAACAGTATCTCTCAAGGTGCTTATCTGCTGATAAACAAAGAATTGACATAAAATCTGGTTTGAGAAGCATTGAACTATTTTTTTCTGAAGGATAAATTGTTCCCGGTTGTATTAATGGTGACTTTGAATAAAATAGAAGAGGGGAAAAAAAAAGTGATGAAAAGCTCATTTTAAAAGCACACCTTATGAATCTGTTGAAAAGGAAGACTGTACTACGGATGACACGGGCTGTACGGGATTCTTCATTCTGAGATCTGGACAGTGTTAAACCATCATCCATGTGCCCTTCATGGTGCATTATTGCCTGAAAACAAAAACAAGAAGCAGTCACTGCAAAATAAGACATTAAATAAGAAGTGTGAAAATTCACTCACATAGGAAGATAGGCTAGGAAATTATGAAGTCACATACAAAAACAACAATTTGATTTAAAACAGAAAGTTTCATGGTTTAGTTTCTCATGTCCAAGGACACACCTGTGCTGAGCCAGCAGGTTCGGTGCCATAATAATCTCAAAGCTACAGCTTTTGTAAACAACATGCTTTATTTAAAAAAAAATTTAAAATCTAAGGGGCTTTTGTTTGCTCTTTGTTTTTATCACCATTAAAAACCCTTCTCTTATAGAGCAACAAATCCCTAAAGCAGAAAGGGGCATAACAGGTATTCTTTACTAGTCCTCATTTCTAAGGTTGTTACCAGCCTTTTCTGACTCTAATGCTTTGAGTCATTTACAATAACTTGAAGTTTTTTATGTATAGTCACATGGCTCTGAAGCTATTCATTCCAATCCACATAAATATTTTAAACCTCTGCTCTAACTGTGTAGTTCTGGTATCTAAAATAGTCATGAAAAACACTACAGTGTTAAGTTGCAAAAGAATCTTTTCCCTGCTTTATGATGCTGAGCTAGCATTCAGCTTGGCTATGACTATTCTATAAAGAAAGAAATCTCTCAGGACCCAAGACTTGAACATTCCAGCCACTAACAATGTGGAAAGAAATAATTTTGAACTAAAAGCCTACAATATACAAATACAATACAAACTACAATGAAGAAAAGAATTTTAGCACATTCTATAGGCTGTTGCAAATATTTTAGTTTGAACTCAAATATATTCAGATTTATCAGTGTTTGTGAGTTAAAGTCTACAGGTTAACATACAGACTTTGTCTGGCCTTCAGTCTGAGAATTCAGTACACCACTTAACTTTTCAACACGTGACTGAAAAAACCCCACTCTTTCCTCTGGCAAGCTTAAAATATTTGAAATCCAGAAATTAGCTGGTGCATGTAGCTCCCTTCACTACCCATCCCCCAGCCCCCACCCATCCTATCAGACTGTGAGTGAATGAAATGCTTTCCTATTTACAGCCTTACCTTTCGCTGCAGAGAACCCATCCTTACAGACTTCGCATCAGCAGACTGGTACGTGAGCCATAAGCCTGTATCTACATGCTGTATGAAGCATATTGAATCCCCATACTTTATTTCAGGTGCTCCCATTCCATCCACCTCTTTTCTTGTCCCTATGTCCAACTTTTCCTGATGAAGAAAAAAAATATCTACGCGAACAGTAACCAACATGTTAATATCTGCATAAAACATTAAGTATTAGGAAATTGTCCAGAACAGGACCTAAAAGAATATTTGAGATCCTTCTTTAAAAGTATTACTACAAAAATGGGGAAGTGTAACTGTTAGTTAAACATAGAGAGAAATCCCATCCGTGTAAAAACTCAGCCTGGTACACTTGAAAAGCTGTGTGTATTCCTGCAAAGGAAAGAGCTAGGACCATAATTAACAGTACATGTCATTACTGAAACATAAGAGCTTACAAAACAACCCCAGATACATTGACTCCCCTAGCTGAACCAGACATCAACCTCCACAAGCTTTTTCTTGGGCATTTGGTGGTTTTTCCAGCCTGGAAAAGAAGAGCTCCATCCAACGGTCACTGAGAGATAGCCTTCAACCTGCCACTGCTCAATAATGGGCTGATTACTTCCTGAAAAAAAGCAATCCATTTCTGCATGATTAGTCCACAAACTAATAATGGCATGACAGCACATCATTCCATGCAGGTGTCTTGTAGAGACAGCAGTAGTTTCAGGAGAGGAAATGTAGTATCCCAAACAATACTAGAGTTTGTGGCTCTAATTTGAGGTGTTTCCCCAATATCTAGCTCTCCTAAGCACAAACTACTTCTGAACAGACATCAGTGTATGGACAAACATCCCATTCATCCTGCTTCATGGCAGATTATCCATTTAATCTCTCCAAAAACATAAGTTTCAACTGACTGAAATACCTATGGCTGTACATTCAGTATGCAACACGACCCCCTTAACCAACTACAGCTTCAGCATTCTGGGCTTCTGATCAGCAGGAGATGACAAGGATCTTCCTGCAGCTACTCAGAGTAATGTTACAAATAGTCAGACAAAAACTTCTTCTTGTCCTACCTGTCTACAACCAGAAAAGATTGGAAAAATGATTACTTCATACACATGTGCTCTGACATAGTGGGAAGACAGCTTCACAGTACATGATGACAGAGACTGGGGTTTTTACATAAACAGATAACAATCTCTGACCTATTAAAAGTTTTTTCTAAAGCATTTTTAAGTAAAGGGAAAGTCCTGTAACTAGATTTTCAGCCTACAATCATGAAAGTATTTTGAAGCATTTGAAAAAAAAAAGAACAATAGTATTGAGGCAAAATTCTTATGATTACTTTTCATAACATAAATTTTCAGATATAATATATTCACCGATTCAGCTTGTCTTCTGATTGTTTCTGGATACAAATGTTAATTTTACTACCTTGTAAAAGACCTTCAGCACTTCTAAAGTACTGAAGGTCTTATTAAAATCTTGTCCATTGATGCATGGTAATAACTGATTTATTAAAAATCAGATGCCAATTAGAGATATTGTGTGCCTCTATTTCATTATTAACCTATTATTTTCCACATATCATTTCTCTAAATGTTGCATTCAATTCTTACAAAAGCTAGCACAAATAACCTGTATGTAGTAACAGTTAGAAATTGAAAAGCTACTTATAATATGACATTGCAAACAAATGATGATACAGGAAAAAATAAATTAGATCCTGGTTTCAAGCTCCAGTTTTTTTAATTCTCTTTATAACTAGAAGTTACAGTGAAAACATACTGTGCTTCTACAGGGTAAGATTTTCTTTTTTTCAGGTCTCACAATTAATTTCTTCAGATGAGAATACAAGAATTCACAAATTTTTTCATAAAGCACCATAAATAAGATGAGGGATCATTAATTTAGAGTACTTTTGCATTCTTTGTTAAAAATCTACTGGCTGTAACAGAAAGTGAAGGGGGTTGATACTGAAATCTTCATTCCAATTAGAATTAAATTCACTTGGCATAAAAATTGCAGTGCCAACAATTTGTCAAACAAGATCTCTCTTCTCATTGATATGAGGACACTAACAGCCCTGCATGTGGGTTTAAAGCCCAGATTGAAATCAATCCCATTAAAGTGAGCTCTGTCCTGCAAAAAAAAATATATCAGCCAGGAAAACCACTATAGTGTGAAAGCTGGATTACATATAGGAGTGAAAGAGAAGACTAGAGGATGGTGTGGGGGCAGCAGACATTAGATCATTCATTTGGGGGGTTTCAAGATATTGAGCTTTTTGTGGGAGTGAGCAGGAACCACTAGTTGTTTATAAAGGGGAAGATTTGAATGGAGTGTTGGGTTCATATCAATAAACAGCAGGTAGTTGAGAAAGAACATATAATGAATCAATCCCATTATCTACTGTAAAACAGTTCATCAGTGAAAATGAGGATCTGAAAAATAACGGAAATCACCGTGTCACTAATTAATAATGATGCACTGGCATAGACATCACATGGTGCAAGTTTCCAGACACACTCTTACCGCATATGTAACCTGTCATTACCGAACCATCTGCTAATTCTTCCTACAGCATTTTTACAAAGAAACCCTTCAGTCTTATTTGCAGTCTAGATGCATTCTCAGATGATCAACCTTGTCTAAACAAGGATCAAAAATCTTCATTTATTACACTGGAACAAACAGCAACAAGTGGGTTTTGCAACAGTCTGTAAACCACCTCAGTAATGCAAAACAGGAACACATCAGAAATGAGCAGGCTTATTGAACAATAGGCCAGATTTTCTCCAGAAGGCTGTTCTCTATAAACAGTGTTTATTCCACGCATACAAGAGCACAAGCCAATCTTCCCACTTCTGTTGTGGGCTAAATGAACAAAATCTTTTAAAACGGTTTCATTCTAATGTTGAAAAAATTATTCTGTGAAGCCTCACCTTGAACATTATTTCAGTCTAATGTTTCTGTTTAACTCCTTATAACATTCCAAAATTAATTTCCTTGATTAAGGCTTGTCCTTTCAGCTTTACCTCTTGTCATCTGACCTAATCCCTACTCTCTGTGGCACACTTTCAGGACTGATATTTTAAGACGTCACCAACTGCAAGAAGCTAATTTATGGCTGCTTTTTAAGTGACAATAATACAATTTCTATAAAATTAGAGAAGAAACAAGGAGAAAGAAAAAGCTGAAGACATAAAAATACAAGCCATAAAATTTTATTAAAATTGATGTATTTCTTTCTACTGGAAAAGACTACAGACAGGAGAAACAGACTCGTTAGAGAGTGTCTAAACATTTCTAAATAGGTAAAATGAGCTTATTTCAGTGGAATAGTGATATTAAAACAATATTTTTTTATAAAAAAGAATCAATATTGATCAAATAGAAGAGAAAAAATAATCCCTGAAACTTGATCTCCACAAACACAAGTCTATTAAAAGAGCTGTATGTTTGGGAAATAAATTTTAGATATCTGTGGATATCCTGTGCTGAATGAAGCAAAACTACCAGAGAGAAAAAAGAAAAAAAAAAGAATTTTCTGAGTTTCAGATTCTTGAAAGCTAATATATTCTGCATTTAATGATAATTATTAGGGTAATATATGATAACCAGAGCACAAAGGCTGATTACCAGAAAGAAAAATAAAGTGACTGTTAGCTCCTCAGAAAATCCTTATCTTATGAGTGCTGTTTGGCAACACGTTGTGATATTTTCAAGCTTTCACAAAAAAACCAAAACCAACAAACAAACACAGAAAAAACTTTTTAGCTTTCTAGTTCTCTTTTGGGCTATTTTTTAAATGAAGTACTGGCAAGTTAATATGTTTAATACAATGAGCCCTTGCAAATAACAAGGTATAAAAAATAAATGTTGAGTCTTTATATTTGCATGTGAATCTTCAGTTTTCTAGGTGATACATTTTCAACACTATCTCTGCAAACATGAAAGTCACTTTTCATATAGAAACTGAAGTTGTTATCTAATCACATGCTTGAAGGATCTGATCCTTTAACACTTTCCTCTCCCTTGTTTGTTTTTGCCTATTTAAAGCTAACTTACTATTGTGCAACAAGCGGGAGCTTCACAATTCTTCCCACTTCTTTCCAGCTATTGCAAGGAAGAACTATGACTGTCGCAAAAAAGGGGGATGAAATTTCTATAAGAAAGACCTCGCCACTTGGAATACTCACAGGTATTAATTCTCCATACTCAGTAAAAGAAGACTAGGGACTCCCTCTTATCCATGAATAATTTTACGGGGTGCTAAGTACATGCAGCATCACAAGTGGAAGTTTGATGGTTTGTTCAAACATACTCAGAGGAAAAGTGACCCCAAATCTGCATACCTTCTCTACAGAAGCCTTTCTAGAGTTCCTATAATTTGAAGTCATTATTTTCATACCCTTTCCCGGAGAGCGAAGGCACCTAAAAATTTTAATGCCTGTATTCTAATAGAGTGAAACATGACACTCCTGTAAGAAGTCCAAAGCAGGAGGCTGAATCACAAAATGGGTCAGGTTAGAAAGTACCACAGTGGGTCATCTGGTCCAAGTTCCCTGCTCAAGCAGGGTCATTCTAGAGCACATGACACAAGACTGCATCCAGACCTCAATCATCCTTAGCAAACCATATACTGTTCCTCCCCCGCCGTATCGCTATAATTCCCCCCAAATAAGTAATTTGTTAAAATTAATGTTGATATCCACAACATTTACATCAAATATGATCTTCCAGATGTCCAGTTTCTTTAAAAATCCATATTTAAACATCAGTAAGATTATATTTGTCATGTGCTGATCAGCTTATTCTCTCACTACTTCAAGAATTGATTACCATAATAAGTTTCTTCCTGCCCCAAAGCCTTTTGTCTCTGCTCTGCTCAGCACTGGATAAGTTTGGCCACTAAAAACAAAATAAATGTTAACCTTTCTTTTTGAGCATGGTAGAACAAAACTATTTCAAAATATAAAACATCAAAATTATTTCAAATGAAATTTCCAAATTCAGGCTGAAAAAAAGAATAAAAAGAAGAAACTTCAAATACAACATCACCTAGTCTCCAAAATACATATGTATATGCTACATCAAAAATAGAGACAAACCACCTTATCAACAAGAGATTCTCTCTTGCTAAAAATTCCTGCCTTTGAGTATTTTTGGACTAAATAAACCATGTAACAGTAGAGCACAGTATGTTGTTCCACTCTTTTTGGAGCAATCCCTGCTGACAACACATCTTGAAAATCAGTGAATGAATTATTCCATCCCTCTTGCTTTCAAGTGTCAAAATCTATATCAGCTGTGACAGGAAACCTCCAATATGGTTGCACTGCATTATCCTAGAATATTTCAGCATTTCTATGACTTTTCTAATTGGTTTCAAAATGAACAATTGTCTGGCTCTCAAACCAATCACCTGAACTACAGTCTTTGTTATTAATGTGCAAAAGTCTATATACCTGCTTTTGGGTATCTATTCTTTTCTTGTCTTCCCTAGCAGGCAAATAATTAAAATATATATATAAATTAAATGGTGCAGAGAAGTTATTGAGTAATTCTGTTTACTGTTACTTTGTATTTTAGAAGGCAGTTTTTTACAACAAAAAAATTATTGTTGGAAAATTTTCAGACACAATGGTACTGGTGAAAAGTATGAGAAATAAAGGATATTTAAGAATTTAACATAGTATTATTCTTAACAGTTTACCCACTACAAAAAGTACTGGTTTAAACTCAAAATGCTTATTGAAGCTGTCAAAATGAAAAGACAAATTCTGGTAACTTCAGATTATACTACAGTAATGTATCTGCTGAGAGAAATCATGAATTTCCAATTTAATTTCAGTAACTCACAATATTATAAATTTTTCCTATGTCAGCCAACAGATATAAGCAATGAAGCAGCAGAGAAGTTAATCAGAAAAACAAATTAGAAATGAGTATACTGCTCAAAAGTGGACAAGCAGTACAAAAAAAACCCCAACCCAACCAATGAAACAATATAAAAAACAACAAATTAGCAAGGAAAAAAAAACAAACCCACAAACGGACAGCAAGGTAGCAACACATCAGGAAAGTATGACAAAAGAAGCTTTCTATGTATTGATTATACTGCATTTTGGATTTTTTTTTAATCAGTGAAAAGTAGAAGGCTCCAATAATTAATGCAATCACAACAAACAGAATATATCTAAATCTTGCTTTCTAAAGAGATTGGAATTATTACTAGTAATATTAATGCTGCACTGATTCCATACCTTGGAAGACCGAAAACAGAATGCTGTAGATTTTACATCTGCGTTCTCTTTGTCTGTAAGAAGAAGACTCTTGTCATCCAGGAGACTTAAATATTTTCCTGTTGTTATGTGTCTTAGTCTGAATGGCTGTCCCCATCTAATGTGGCTGCCACTCCACCTAAGAGAGTCCATAAAAAATTTATTTCAAATAATAATGTTCTAACTACTGGCAAAAATATTTTAAAATAAAATATATTGCCAACTAATGGCTAAAAAATATAAAATTCACATGTTGGAGTATCAGCAAGAAAGCGGCTACTTTGTGGTTATCCCCTACAAAACCATTCTAATAAATAATCTTAAGGTCTTCCTTTGCACAAGCTGCCTTTGTTCAGACTGAATTCCTCTTGAGAGAAGGTACAGACCGCCTACAGAAAAGGAGGCTTATGCTGTACACAAAGAGTTTAGATCTGCCAGTTCCCTCTCCAACATTTCATCTACCAGCAGCTGCCATTCTTCACTCTCCCAGAGTCCTCATCTTTTAGCAGTCAGCAGATTTTAAGCACACTTTAAATGTTGTGCAAAAATAAAACAGCTAAAAAAAATTAGAAAACTTCTTAAAATAAATATGAAAAATTAAGCAAAAAATGATCCAGACTCTTCTTATCCTATAGAAGGAAGAAAAGCAAAGTTTATCTAAGCTCCCCAAAAATTACTCAATTTAAAATACAGGTCACAGGTTTCCAACTTCTTGCCCTAAACTGAAAATTCAGCCCCCTTGAGTAGGGGTTACTAAGGAGTACGTACTTCACAAAGGCTTTTCAGACTGGAAAACTGTCACAACTAGGGTATTTTCCCAGTCTTCACAGAACTTTCTTCAGTCTTACATCTGCAAAAGTTTGTACTTCAGATGGATGTGAATGCTGCATTTTGGAGAGGAAATCATGTATGTTTTTGCATGTATCCACATGGAAGTCTAAAAATCCCTTAAGTCAATACTTACACAGGTTTAAGTTCAAGTCATTTTTATTTTCCTTGACACAAAGATGTAAGCAGGTTAAAGCACTTACCTATTTAATATCAATACCCACTTGTTCAAATGTGTCTTCTTTAGAGTTGGCCATACTGGATGCAAAGTATGCAAAACCAATTCAGCAGACATTTTCAAATGCAATTTTTAAAATGCTTCTGTTTTGTAACAGGATTTATCACACTTCACTGGTTAAACTTCTAAGCCTTTTTAGTTACTGGTTTTAAAGAGAACAGAAGAATAAAAAGGTTTTTGCCCTCAACTATTTCCTTTTGTAATCTAGAATGTCACTTCTGTTTAATTTGAGGGAGCTTTAGGGTAAAAGGAAATATGGAAGTTTTATATCTTAGAAACACATTTATCTTTTTCTGTCTTCTGCACAGCAAAGTCCATATGCTCCACAAAAGGGCATCTGAGTCCAGTGTTCTACCATAGCTTCTGTTTCTCTAGTCAGTAAAATGTCAGGTCACGAATCTCAGCTATTGTGTTGCCGAGTCTGGTAAAACACATCAGTTCTGCACCTTTTATATTACAGGTCATGCTGGGGAGCTGCCTTTTCTCTTGTCTGATTCAATTTTCTTTTGGACCCAATAGCTACAGACCATAAGAAAAAAAAAGTAGCGTAATTGAGCCATGCTCCTAGTTCATGCCTGCAGGATAGGAAAAATAGTAATTCATGTGCACTTACAAAAAAGGCCTTTTGAGCAGAAAGTTTCTTGCATCTTTCTGACTACTAAAAATATTTTTTTTGCAGTGTGGGAACATGAAATCTGTCACCTTCTGGGAAAGAAAGCAATGCTGAGGAATAGTATTTGCTGTCCCATGGCAGGGTATCCCAAGGGCATCTGTCCATGTAGACTGCCCAGGCAATTTTTTTTGAGAGTTCTACACTAATGAACAGAGTTGAGAAAAAAAAATTGTTCCTTTAGAAACATGCAAAATACAAATAGCATTATATTTGCAGTCATTCTGGGAAGGACTACAACTGATTGAGAACTTCAGGCATCCATACAAAGCTACAGATTGAAGCATTTCCATGAATATTAATGGATTGTAATTCAGTACTGGATGTATATAGCAATTAGAATATCATACAGGAAAATGGGTTGGTGAGGGATGTGTAGGAGAGAGTGTTATTCTTGGAATTTAATTTGGTTCTTTTTTTCCTGGAAAGAATATCATGTTTTTAAAAAAGAAAGATTACCACTTCCTTTGTTATAACTGTTTTGACAGTTCTTACAATTTCTTTCAGTCATATATGTTCAAATGTTTACCCTTCAAAAGTTTGTATACAATGCCAGTCAAAGTGATATTTATGATGGTCATAACATAAACCTGTCACTTCTTGGATTCCTGTGTTGCTCCAGTACCATTTATTAGGCAACCAAATGCAATGAGAAAAACTAAAAGCCAGGGATCCTTCCACAGTTTCATTGTTGTTGTCACTGTCTCAAAGTCTATTTTAGTGCAAAGGAAAAATCTCACTGCCCTATCACTGACATTTAATGTCACCCTATTAATAAAATGCACACAGAGAAAACAGCATCATTGAAGTGCAACCTTTTCATAAGCTGCTCTGATTTAATCTCCAAAAAGCAATCATTTATCTGTCACTAGAAGCTTTATCACAAGCATACATCATAATACGATTCAAATGCAATTTTACACTGCAATTACCTTAACAAACAAGGCACAATTCCTTATTATTATTCCAACACTTCTAATAATGCATGATAGAATTTTTTCCGTTAATTTTTTATTTTAAAAATCTTCCAAATGGCTTAAATGGGGGAGGACTGCCACATGTGATTTTTTTTTCTAAGGAAACCAGTTCTGGTTTTGCCATTTACGTGCTAAAAATGTAAATTGTGAATTCACTGACAGCTACAACAACTTCAAAAAATAATCAAAACACACACTCTCTCTCTAGAAACTTGTTTAATATTTAATGAAAGTCATGTAAAGCATTTTTCTAAGGATTATTTTAGTTTTACTCATCGGGATTTATAACTATCATTTTGATTTTATAGGATCACTCTTACTATACAAAAAGTGTCCAGCCAAATGTCCTTCTTTCTCTGAGACAGATTTTACTTACGCAACTCTTAGAGTCTCGAGTCGCCAAAGGGAACGAGCATGAATGGACACAGCACCACCTTCATAATGGACAGTTCTGAAAACCAAGCAATGGCACAGTCTAAATGTTCAGTAGAATTCATCATCACATGTGTTTGTTCATTTAATCACATCTCTCATTTTGTCAAAACAATTATTGCATTTGTCAGAATCAAAGGTTATTAGATTCAAAACCCACTCTTGTCAATTAAACCTTCAGATTTTGTTATTTAAATTTTGTTTTTATTGTCCTTAGCATCCGTTATTTTGACATTCATACTAACAAGGTTTATACAGCATTTGCTTAGACATTTTTCTTACTGTTCTAAGGATAAAGAATCTAGGGGAAAAAACATTTCCAATAGCCTGATAATCACAACATTTCTAGACTCTAACAAAATCCAAATAGCAAATAATGATGAAGATTTGTGATCACTACATGTATCTCCCAGAAAAAGTAGTTTTGTCAGAGCTTATACTATTAAAATAACTGCAACTTACCACACTGAATTTTGAAAATGTACTTATTTAGCACTTTATTTTAATACCATAACACCTACGATATTACAACAGCCACACTAACACAGCCTTCACACATCTCAGATGTTAACAGCTTCCTATCTACAATTATATGTAATGACCTCTCTAATTCCTGCATATAACCAGAAATCTAAGTATCTCTAGAAAACAACCAATTAAGCCTAAAAAAGAGAGGTTTTTTCCTCCATTTTTCTATATGCAGGTAAGTGATCTATACCGGATGCACAAAATAGATAAGATTTATGGTCATCAAAAGCCCTGAGCATATAACCCTGTTTTACTTCAAAGTAAACACCAAGGAAAGTTAGCATTGCCATTCTAACTTTAGGCAGCCATTCTTTGGATTATGTCCTGCCTGTGCCTGTATTTCTGCTCTATGACACAGACAGAATTTAAAAGCCTTGGCATTTCCTTTGGGAAAATACATAAAAGAGTCACTTATGCAAAGGAGTGCTGTCACCATGCCTATCAGATCAAAGATGCCAGGGAACACCACCAAACAATGGCATAGTTTTATAGATCCTGGAAGAGCTGATGGATGGATTAAATGCTGTGAACTTCAGTCAAGATAAGGCACTGCCAAAAACAGCCATCGGCATAACTTTAGGGAACATTAATAATGAAATTTTAGGCATTCCCCATTCTTTGCTAAAAGCAATTTTTGACGACTACAGTTTTGGAATCCAGTACATACACTACTTACTAGGCTTTAGCTAGTCCTCTCATGGATATAATACAGAGGGACTGAATGCTTAACATAGAGGAAAACCCAACATTGAAAGAAAAAGTTCAAAACCAAAAGAAATATAGTTAGAATATATTTCTCAGTACTGTTAAGCATACATGAAACCATAGCTTCATCTTGGAATATAGTGGAAAGTATTATGGAAATAAACACTCCCAGACGTTTCAAAAGAATGAAGATGAATCATACAAGAGAAAAAATTAGTCCAAACACAAAATAAATACATCTCACTACAATCAGAGATTCAGAAACACTGAACATTCATGACCCAGGTATAAATAGAAACTCTGGCACGTGTTCCATGTAGCAAGATATTATAGGTGGATATATAAATATGTACAATATCCACCCCTTGACCTTATATCCACTATTTTCTCCAAGTATCATCTCAGCCATTTGCTGCAATGGTTGTGGTGCTAGGAGCACCTGGCAGGTACTAGCAAGTCTCTCATTTCTCTCTCACAGACAGAAATGAAATTCAAAGGCAATATTATTTTTTATTTAAATTTACCTTTATTAGTACAGTAAAATGCAATTGCTAAACAACCTTGAACTCAGCTATTTCTCTGTTCAGATATTCTCTCTGCACTTCAGGTATTTGTTCCAATTCTTCTTCTGCAGCAAACAGACTGAGACTGGATTTATGCTGCAACATCTCAAGAATAACAGATCAGATGTCACACTGGTAGGCTGGTTTGGATTGGGAGTGGGATGGTGTGGGTTGGTTGTTTGGGCAGCTTGGGTGGAGGTTGTTGGTTTTTTTCAAAGTTGAAACATTCTGATTACCTCCTGGCTTATTTCAGTATGAATCTCACTCACAAAAATGCATTTGGAATCCTTGCACTTGTGTATTTCATAATATAAAATTAAATTTTACTCAGCAGCTTTCAAGTCATTAATTACATGAAAAATCAGGTTAAAGCAAAAGTTTAAATTCATAATACTGTTTCATTCTTAAGTTGGTACCTTTTTACTTTTCAGGGATGAAGCTCTTTCTCACCATGGAAACCCAAAAGCTGTCACCAGTTTCTCAGTTTGGTAATTCTTTTGAAGCTAGTTTTGGATTACACATAGCTGTTGGGTCAGTGTAACATTAAACAGCTTAAAAACCTCCCATCTTAGACTTAAAAGAATGGCTTCTCACAGATGAAGTTGTTTACTTTTACATGACTGTCTATACATTATTTTCTTTCTCTCTTCCTTAAAAGGGGAGCTATCATTCTTAGAATGGTCATGTTAGAGGAGAAAATGGGAAAGAGATAGAAGAGAAGAAATCCTAAATAAAAACATGTTACTTGTTTACCAGAGGAAATAAGAAGGATTCTAGGGTTGTCTCCTAGTTGCATATGAATGACCAGGTACAGCACCAACAGAGGGAGTAAAGGCTAAAAGACAGTAATAGAACTTTACAGACAAAAGTCAGAAAGGCAGAAGCAGAGCCTCAGCAAAAAAATTAGCTACAGCAATCTGGAGGAGGACTGAAAGAAAGCTGGTGACTGGAGGGCTAGGGATCAAGGATCCCTATACGAAGCAAAAGGAGAAGCCTGAAGTCCTGACTAAAGGATGAATCAGCAAGGCTTTGTAATTTTATCTGCAAAAAGATACAAGCTACAAAAAAATAAGTTAGCACAAAGCATTAGAATAGGGTGTAAGCTCTTGTGTTTTTAACTAGATAATGTCTTTGTTACAGAAATAATGAAAAAGAAAAGATGAATAAAAGAATATTGCGAATAAAAGATTTCTTCAATGAAGGGCAAGTCACTGTGTCTTTACCATAACAACATGCATGCTGATCTTTGTTCTAGAGCAGATGAATAAGTTCATAACCCAGACCATCTCAAAAGTTTTTATGTTAAGGAATTGGAAGTTCATTTTTAGCTCCTCTCATAAAAATAATTGTAGTAACGTGCTCTGAGATTGCTCAAATCAACTTCCTTAGTACTTGCTCTATGTACCATCATTTGATGGGATGCACCTCATTCCTTTTTATATACTTCTGATGACAGTTCAGTGCTGAAAAGGAAGGATGATTCATAAAATTTGAATTATTCCTGAAGCTGACACTAGTAAGTCATATCAGGTACTGGTACTGCTAGGTCAAACGAAACATTGCTTTTAATGACATGAAAAAATGCACAAAAATTCTCTATCAAAGAGTTACTACAGAGTTACATTGACAAAATGAAAAGAAAAATTGAGTTGCAAAGTGCAAAGAGGATGCACATTACTTGCCAAACGGCAGAGAAAACCTCCACATTGCAAAACCTAATTATGAAATTATAGGTAATGCAAGTGTATAAGGAAAATACAAACAACAGCAGAAAAAGAGAGGACAAGAAGCTACAATGAGTGTTAGTCTTGCTCAAAGCTTGGGATACCTTGTATCTTCAGAGTCATACCCATAACATTAATTCGTGACTTTTTTCTTCTATTTTTTCCAAAGCATTTTATCCATATATTCTACATTTATGGAATAAGGATATTAACCACTTTTATTTCAAAATAAATAATATATAAGTAATTCAGTGTCGCCCTGGTTTTACAGGGCCCCATAAGTTGTAACACTGTAACTGTAGTTTCCCATGCTTGTTCTGTAAACATGGTCCTTGTTTTTCTAAACCAGCCGGGATTGTTTTGCACTTGTGGAATTGTTTTTCATTCTTTTCCCTGGGGTGGAGAAAGATGATTAACCATATCTTTGTCCTGTAAACCTTCAGGGGTGTTGACCCCTTTCACCAATCTTTAACTGTCCTTAGAAACCTATAAAAATAGGTAAATAAAGAAGGGCAGGGCTTTTGGTCGGTCCTGCCTGGTGAAACCACTGCTGCTCTGTAACCCGCGTGTTTCTTCTGTTGCTAACTAACCAACAATTCAGAACCTTTGAGACTTCAGTTGATCTTTATTATAAACCTTCATCTAGTTAATCAATTGGCATAATGAAGTCATTTTTTGGTCTGATTTATGACCGTAAATTAAAATTAAAACACCATCCTTTTCCTGACGATGTCGTTCATCTATATAATTCCCTTTAATCCAAACTAGAGCTGGGACTGGCCACCGTAATTGTGTCCCTGAGTCCGGGTAGTGTGTGCAGCACCACGGACAGCGCCACGGCCCCGGCTGGACCAGGTCCTGCTCTTCCCCGCTCACTCGCAGCGCTCTCCTCCAGCATTCCAAGATGGGATGCAGAGGGAAAGTGACAGTAAATAACAAAAAGAAAGCTCCATATCGGAACCTATCATCTTGAATTACAATAATGAATTAATTACACAGGTTTAAAATAGACTACCATGTGTCAATCCCCCTGGAGAACTATTATTGAATTTATATTCTTATTAAAGTATTGTTCAGCAGAGAGAGGGCAATCATTTAACTGAAATTCACTGACTGCAAATGGGAATTAAATGATGTTAAAATAAATTAGATTCAATGACAGTGTTTTCATACTGCTGAAGTAGTCTTGGTTGAAGAACTTGCAAATCCTAAGTTGCACAGCAAGAAAATAATGGAATTCCAGTAGCTTGAATGAATCAGGGCAACATAAACAACAATAGTGTACCTGGATTACACACAAATCAATAAATCCAAATCAAATGTCAAAGTTCAAGTGAAAGAAATTTTTCCACTCCTCTCAATGACAAACAAGGCTGGATTTAGTTTGAAAAATCAATCACTAAAGAGCTCTATGTCTGTTTTCAAAATAATTTTTAAAAGCACAACCATCACTATTCAAGGCTCAAGGGTTGTTTTGGGTGCAGGGGAAAGGTTATTGACTTATCCTGATTGAAAATCCAGTTCACATTTCAGTCATAAATCATGCTCCCCACACACCAGATCCCAAAATTTCTGAGGTACAACAGACCTCATTAGTTCATAATTATGTGAGAAAAGGTGTCAGAGAATGGCATGGAAAATAAAAAAGGAGCTGGTATTGGCTAAATCATACTGATTTTGACCATCATTTTAAAAGCCTGTCCAACCCTGAGACTAACAGTAAGTGTTCAATGCAATTTACAAAAGCCTTAACACAATATGTTTCACCCAAAGGAAGTCTCAGAAGTAGGAATGGTAGAACTGCTTCTGAAATTAGGCTACAGTTGTCCATTTCCTCATGAAGGCCTATTTGGAATGGATGGTTTGAGAAACTGGAGTCTGTTCCAGCCCAAACGACACTTCGAAAACGCAGGATCACTTTTTTCTCTGTCACAGGTAATTGCTTTCCATAATGATATATTTCTGAATGGTCCAAATTGCACTGCAGTCATCATTTTAGAACACATATTGCAAATCAAAATGCAAATTAGTTGCAATGGGAACACTCATGGCTCCTTTCTAGGCTGAGAACTGTGAATATCAGAGCCCTACGCCTGTGAAGTATTTAAGTTCTAAAAGAATATGAAAGATAGTGGTATAATCAAGAGCAAGTCCCCCAACCCAATCGAAAAATAAAAACCCACCATGTAATTTTGATTACATATTTCTACTGCTATCTGCCATTAGCTTTTTTAGGGACTCCTAAGAAAAAAACAACCATAGGGAATAAAAAACAAAATCAAAAAAACAAAACCAAAAAACCAACCAACCAAACCAAACAATGAAAAAAAAAACCCAACCACAAAACATATCCCCCCAACACAAGAAAGCAATCCAAAACTCTACAGTCATGCCTGTATTAATAACTAGCTGACATTTCTACAGGAAACTAAAAATAGCACATATAATACAACAATATTAATAATTTAAAACAACTCTACTTAATTGAACTGCAAAAAGAAAGGAGGGAGGGGACTGTTTAGTGATTCAACTGTGATAAACTTATTATAAACGTTTTAATTTTTTTTTAAATTCAGAGAGTGAACCAATGGAAAGCAACTTCACAGAAGCACTTTAATGTATACATGCTCTAAATTCCAACTCTCATCATAATTAGAATAAATTTATTCATTCCTTTGATATTATGAATTTAAAAGTGTCACAATTTCAACAGGAAAAGATGTCAAAAGAAAGTAAAGACCATTTCAAAGTACCTGTCATGCAAAAAGTGATTTAAATCTTCTGCTGGATAATCATATATAACCACACACAAAAAAAAAATGTATTAAAAATTATTGACAAATTTCTCCTCTATGAAGCTGGAGGGAACAGGTGAAAAAGAAGACTGTGCAATCCTTTATTTAAATTTAAAAACATACATAAATCAAGGAAACTGTGGTGGTTTTGCATTATTCCTACTGACAAACTGCTTATATCAGCTCATATGATGGGATCTAGATCACAAACCATGCGGACAGAGACTGCAGGAAAAGGAGTTAAGATAAATATCAATTCACAGCTACTGTGCTGCTGCAGAAGTTTGAGCTGGCTTTGAAGATAGCTGGAAATCAAAGTAACCACCACAAGAACACAAAATTGATGATACTAGGCCTTCCCTTGTCTGTCTGTAACTGTATCTCATTTTTAATCTACCTGGAAATGCTTCTGAAATTTGACTTAAAGAGCTACTCTGCAAATTTTAGGTCTAGCTTGCTAGAGATAACTAAGGCACTTTGAAGAATTAAAAACACAGTTTAAGGATTCTGTGCGCCAGCCACCTTAAAGCAGCAGCATACCTAACTAGAATATGCAGTGAATTACATTTAATTCAGTGAAATTGCACAAAAATGTCTTTCTGTCTGATCCTTTTTTTGTTCTTTATCTGGGTCAGTGAGTGAAGACTACCAGAGTGTCTTTCACCCTGCCTGTGGCATTCTAAAAATAATACCGCTATATTCCTCTACTGTAATATCAAGTAAACCAGCATATTACCACAAACTTCCCCATTTGCACTGCTTCCAAGTAAAATGCTTTTTGTTTACAAAGCAAACTAAATCTAGCAGCTTCAGGGAGGATCTACTTAAAACTGCTTCCTAAGGAAGAGTTAAGTTTCTGATTTAACAGCAAAGCCCCTCTTCCACAGTTCCAATGATTCCAACCTACCTTCTAGGTTGTACCACAATCTAAGGGCCACATGGAGGGACACACAAGCTCAACAATTAAGCAAGGAAATGCAACATTGACTCAGAAAAAAATTGAGATGCAGAAAATAATTTTATAAGCTTTTTATGTGACTATTTTTGCCACTGTACTAGGCCTCTTCTAGTGTTGATCTGGATGACCTTGACTCAGACGAAGCTTTGTTAGGTACTGTAATCAAGAAGATCGTATCTGCACTGCCACTGCTTCAGAGGTCTCCACCTAGTGAGAGTATAAACTCTCACAGGTACAAGAGTATAAAGATCTTGAAAATGTGTGCTTTATTTTGAACTCCTGGTACTCTTTGAAACACTTTTATACCAAAAATTTATGTAACTGTATCAATGTTCTAAGAATAGAGTAAAACTACAGTTATTTTTGGAACCTGCCTAGGAGGGTACTTCACATCTAAACTATTTATTTATTCCCTGAAATAGATACCAGGCGACATTATAGAATAAAACTGTTATTTTAGGATTGTCTGATCCTTTATTTATTTGAAAAGGCATAAAGAGGAAGCCTCTGTAGAAAAAGAAAAATGAGAGAGAGGAATTAGTGAGTCATAACAGGGATGGTACTTCTCAGTGCTCCTTTATGCTGCCATTCTGCAGAGCAGACCTGCTCCTCAGGTGTATGCTGGAACAAAGCAAACCAAACAAAATTACAATAATCTTATCACAAACTACTTCAAAAGGCAATGAGAGGATAATATGGAATTACTGTACTTCAAATATATCATACCTTAGTATGCCTCAGGTGAAAAAGTTACAGAACTGAAACTGAAATGAAAGACAAAATAATTTGTCTTAAAATTTCCTACCTGCCAAAATTACCCATCTTGTAAAATTTAATTCTGCCAGATGCTGAATCACAACCATCAAAATTATGTATGATACATACTGAAAACTGAAAGGAGCCACAAATTATTTTGAATAGGCAACAGTCCTAAGTAGAGATAGAAGTATATATATTTTAAGCAATAACTAAATTTACTAATAATTTAAGAGGAGAAAATGTGGGTCACAGAGTGATTATAACTAACTCCATATAATTAAAAGTAATCATAGATTGTATTCTAGGTTTATTAGTAAAAAATGCTTTAAAATATTTCAGAAAAATAGAAAAACTTCAGAAATGAGACTATGGAAAACAAATGAACTTATTTTTATTTTGCTTGTTTATCAAAGAAAGTTCCTGAACAGTACATTTCAGAAGATCAAATCTGTTTTTATGAAGCACTAAGAAGCAATGTTTCTCAGTATTGTTATCAGGAAAAATAAAGACAAAGACATACATACTATTTGTTGCCTACTAGCTCTGCTTCTTTTGGGGTTTTAGACAGATACAGGAAAGGCAGAAAGAAATACAGAACTTTGCAGACACCGCAGAAAGAAATACGGTTTTCCAATGTGTACAAACACTGGTCTGCAGATAAAGAAATGAAGGATATTCTTCCCAAGTTATAGGACAGAAAGTTGCATCATGTGAACACACAATTATATCAAATCAATTTTTTCTTCGTTTGCAACTTCACACTCCATTATTGTGTTTTACACATAATGTTAGTTTTATTGAAAAGAGACAGATTTTTCGTGCGTTCTTAAGCACTGAAGTTCATTACTGAAGTGTCTGATCACCCTAAAAATCTGAAGTTACACTGTAACTGTATTTTTAAAAGGAATTTTGCAGGATTTAGACTGAAGTAAGAGTAAACATTATAGGATCCTATTTATTTATCCCCCTAATTTTTCCTGACTTCCAGGCTGAGGATAATAATAGCAGTGATCAAGCTGCAATGACTCTCACATGGTAACTAAAATTAAAACCTGAACTGATCACATTTTAAGTATCAGCATTATGAACTGTCTTCAGCATTCAAAAACTATTCCCTAGTCTGAAAATGAGAAATATCCATGAAGTGTTGGCCACCAGATGTATAAGAAAACCCTGAGGTTTTTCTCAGTAACATTTAAAAATTCATAGAAAAATTTTGCTATGAGAGCTTCCAGAGTCTTGCCATTATCTTTACACATGAGAATAAATAAAAAACAGATTTCTATTTGCAAACCAAGAAAACTCATTTTGATGAGTGAGTTAATGAATAGCACTTTCTTTGTCATGGAAATGAAGCTACCCAATATACTGCATTAAACTATTCCAAAATACCATTTAGCAACATTTAGCCTGAAGGTAGAAATAAATTACATGACACTGCCCGACCGAAAATAAGCTTAGGGCATATTTTATTAGAGCAAGTAAAGAGGACTGATGCAATCACTCCACTGAGACATTCCACATACAGTGTCAGTCCTCTCACTATTTAGAATTTTTAGTTAACAGAGAGAGGCACATACCAGGTTGTCATCACTACTTCCATTCCAGGATTCCTTGAGTCAAGCAAATAACCATAAATTAAATTCTAAACTGTCATGACAGGTGGACCTGAGATTAATTCCCAGATTAGCTGCCTTGAAGGATTGAGCAGTATTCTTACATACCCTGTCCTGAGGAATTTTTTGTAACTACAGAAAAAAACAGCAAAAAAAAACCCCACCCATTTAATTCACAGTGCTTTTAAATCAATAAAAATGACAATAAATTATCAAAAAATCACTATTCCTTTTAGGCCTGGTAAGTGAAATCAGGCTAGAACAATACTGAAAAGAAAAAACAAAATTCTCATGTCCAAATTCTATCCCAACAACATTCACTCATATGAGTGATAAATCTCATCACAACATCTTTCAGCCATCTGTACTGTGACTGACACTTAAGTCAGCAACATTCATTACTATTATTCTGTTATAAGCTGGAAACCTACCTTCTTTGTTCTTCTCCATGTTCACCTGAAGGGACCGTCAAACATTCATCCATGTGACCATGCAATAACCTCAGAACATCCCCTCCTATCAGGTATCCTGGAACAAAGGGAGAAAATTGAGTGCATTTCTCTAAACACAGCAACATGCAAAACTATAGTTCAAACTGTAATAGATACTATCAGGTTGATTTCGGTTTTTTCTGTTGGCATTTTATGTAACTCTTAAAAAGGAGTCAGAAGGAGGGGAAGATACCTCATACCCTGGGGAGCCAGTTGAACACTGCCAAGTGAGAAAAGCTCCAAGTCAGCAAGTAGGGAAGGATGGATCAGGATAAAGAGGAGCCACAGGCAGGGGATCCTACATAGTTATTACAACTCAGAAAAAGACTGAGCCAACCAAAAAATGGAACCAAGTACCCCTCTCCCAGACTACAACAGAAGAGGTGGGAAACTCTTCCATCTTACCTCCTCACTTTTCATTTTATTAAAGATAAGAATTCCAGTTAACATACTCCCAAAACAAAGACTGATTTCATTAGTTCATTATTTTTAAAGCACTTTTTGGAGTATTTGGAAGTTTTCAGTGAGAAAAACTTCTGGGAGGATCTATTCTAAGCTCTGCTTGACAGAATATTCAAAACCAATAGTCACAATTTATTTGGACTCCAAAGGGAAACTCCTATATTGTAAAAACCTCCACTGCACATGCAAGTTTCACAGCCAAACACTTGGCTTTACAGTGTACAGGTGTCTGTGTGTGTTCACAAACCAAGGCACAGACCATACACACAGCATCACAATATTTGAAGCACCAGGACTTTGCAGCCAGAAGCTGAAAATAAAGCCATATTTGGAATCAGTAAAGATATTAACAAAACAGATCTTTTTGCATTAAAGATGTGACATTAAAAAGAAATAAAAGTTTGTTATCCTACAAATATTGTATTATAATCAAGTAATTGAAGAATACTAAAACTTAGTAGGTTTTAAGCACAATTCAATGGTATTTTTTCAGTCTGACAAGCTAAATGTAAACACTTCTTTGTTTCCTAAACTCACCTTCCCTTCTTGCTAATAACAGTTAATATCAAATTCTACATTTGAGTGGGATGCCTTAACATGAATCCTTAGGTTTAGCATTAAAGCAACAATATTTTTAAAAAATTATACCTGGAATTATATTTTGAAGCAATGTCTATCCTGACAAGTAATGCTGTGAAGTAAGACAGATCTGTACAGGGAAATGGTGTTGAAGACCATTCAATCACACTGCACTCCCTTCACGAGTTTGTTTTGGAATCACATGAAATCTTTTTCCTGAATATATCAGGTAATATTTCAAGATACAGTTTTTAAACCTTTGAAATCAGTATAACATTGGTATTTATGTGGCAAATTTTAGCACTAATGTTTTAAATTCTTGATTTTGACACAGCAGGGTATGCCCAGGTAACTGTTGTTACATATATTACTTTTTACATGGACCTGTGTCAATTTAATTCTATAATTTAGGTTTTGCTTTTAAAGTGACCCCCATCTACTTCATCATATAGAATTAGAAGAATTACTTGATTTAACTCTAAAGCTCTGTTTTGACTTAAACAATAAATTGACTTCTGCATAAGCCAATTTTACAGAAATGCATGTAAAAAGAAATAATTTTCTTTGAACTACCTCCAATATCCTAGTTCATCTTACAGACTAATTATCCATTACTTTCACTTCAAAATCATTTCATTTAACCAAATAGTTTAATTTATTAATCTGTTTTTGCTGGAAATTTTTGATTAAGAGAGGGTATTGCAATGTAGCTATTCCTATACATTAAGATTTTACTTATATGACAAAGCATTTTACAAATACTAACAAAAATAGGTTTATTTCCTTCTTTTTCCTTTTTGAGGTAATTTCCTCTGGCTTGGCTACTGTTTTACTGAGGGCATAGAGATAAGGCCTTACACACTTAGTGTGAGATTCACTCTCCCATCACCACAGGACTACCTTGACTACATGAACAGTTGTTCTTTAAAGAATAAGGCCTTTTCTCTAATCCTTTCTGACACTAGTCAGCTGAAGTTCTCTAGAAAACATGCTCAGCTTAACAAAGATAATGTCTGTACCTGAGGAAAGTGAAAATGGAAAAGCATAGCAACAAAGAGCAGGCACACACACAGATAAATGCATGGCTACAAAAACTGTATTACATCATTTTCACATTATTTCCTGGGAGCATGAGTACACAATATGACACTGCCACTGTGGATTTCTGTTTCTCAAAGCGACAGGCAGGTCTCAGCAGTGAGGCTCACCAGGCAGAGATGTGGCATAGCACAAATCTGGGTCTCAGCACATCAACCATGCCAGCATTATTAGCAGGAATGACACACCAGTGCTGCCAGCAGTGGGAGGACAAGAATAGAGTTATTAGGAAGGAGCAAAAGTAAAAGGTCTGGTCTTCTCATTAATAGAAAGGTTTTCTCCATAAGGTTTAGGATACTGCCAAGCAATGCACTAGCATTTTTTAATAGTGGCTTGTATATAAACCATGTCAGAGAATCTGTATGTGCAGAGCGATTCTTATATGTAAAAACACAATGACTACATAAAATAGAGATGTTGGCAATGCTTTCCCTAAAATCTGAATGAGCAAAGTTGCAACATCCCATGACTGAGTTTTAAAATATGCCAGATGAAAAGAATTGATGTGAAATTTCAGTGTATTGCCTCTTTGAAAAACAATATCCAAATATCACACAAAATGAAATGACCTCCAGCTTTAACCTTCCTTAGATTCTATTACAACACCCACTCAAAACAGACAGTCTGCAGGAAAGTAGAAATAATCAGGCTTTACACTGTGACAGACTTTTCAGAAAAACACTGATCTTTTCTTCTCTGTGGAACCAGTATGGCATAAATTCAGGGACTGTTGTCCTTTCAATGTCAGAAATTACCTACAAACTCCTTCCTAATTCCTAAATGAAATAAATAATTCTTTAAAGCTGTTCTCTTTCTGTCTTTAGCCTCCTCTTGTTTTTCTTTCTAACCAGATGTTACCATAAAACCACTTCCCATCTTCAGTCTTAGGATTTCATATCCTGCTTCCAAGCCTCTTGTCCATTTTTTCACTCAGTCTCAGAAACATGCAACCATGACTGCATACATCAGACTAATTTGAGATAATATTTTAAACCAGGACCAAAAGCCATTTCAAAAAAACATATTACAAATGTTATCATGATTTTAGCAAAATGTGATTTGAATGAGCTATTCAGTATTCAGCAAAAATAAGTAGAAAACTATCAGTGTTACTTTCAGTATAAGCTTCCCTCTGTTTTCAGAATAATTGTATATTTATCTATTGAATTCAATGTTTGCAAAGGAGAAAACCACTCCCATGCTTGGCATAATAATTTGATTTTTAAAGTATTTAATTTACCATCAGTCTTTCAGTAATTAAAATAGAGTCAATCTTACCTTGGGCAACTTCACTTCCTGAGCTGATTGGTGCTACACTCCAGAGCGTCTGCTGGAAGGCTGCATCAACGTGTAAGCTACCATTACCATAAGAGAGATGCTAGAACCAGGAAAGAGGGAGGCTTTTATTTGAGGTTAATTAAAAATCTCATTACAGTATACAGCAATAGTATCAAACATTCTCTTGTTTCTTTCAAACTTAAATTGTTCCCATTGACTGTATAAGTAGACACAAAGTTAGATCCGGGTACTCCTCAAGGGACATTACAAATAAAGCTAGAATAGTAAAGCATATTTGCCTCAAAAAACCATATAGGAACAGTACAGAACAGTCAGAGTCAGCTGCTTGGCATCTTAGACTATAATGAAGACTCTGAAGAGCTAATTGTTAAATGCTGTGGGGTTCTTACACTTGGTTCTTCCTTCTACACACAATGGAAATTTCCATGAAGTGTGAATATTTGGATATCACCTTAATCTACATTTCGAGTGTAACTCATCACTTGAATATTTCTTGCAGGCCACAGCCTTCCTAAAACTGCCATTAGGTCAAAGAAACTATGTAAACCAACTACTGACTTTGCAAGTCGCTTAAGACAGTTCACAAAATATTTTGGAACAAAGTTTTCAAGATCCAAGAAAACTGAAACAACCTTTCCTCAAAAGCTCACTTCCTACCTATGCATTCACTGATGCTCTTCTTTGGCTGTGTTACTCCCTACCTTCTGCCAATGTTGTAGGTCTTTGCCGTAAGTGAAACAGGTACTGTCTCTTCTCAGAATTTTGTATGTGTGAGTTCCAGCTAGTTCAGTGACATTGTCTCAAAAACTCTTATCTCAAAGCATATTGTATTGCATCCACACAAAATTCTTTGTCCCTCTCACACCATCGGTCGTTTCCATGGATACATTGTCAGTGCCAAACAACATAACCTTATAGAAGATTTTGGAACCAAGCATTCTGTGAATAAGCAGCTGTTTTGAAGCATACTGTTTATCTTACCAGGCATCCATTTTTCAAGTGCAGTAATATTTAGATTTTTTTATCATAATTGTATTTTATATTACTGGAAAGTAACTGTGTTTATAGAGTACTATTGATCTCTGTTTCCATATGTTGGGACCAACACTAACAAATTTGGAGTAAAATAATTAACGACACAAAAGACAAAAATGCCAGTGGAAGTTAGAAGAGGGTAGATTCTCATGACATATGCAGAGTTCTGTTTTCCTACCTGTACATCTTCTAGCTGTACAGAAGTGCAAGAAATAGTACATCAGCTCATTTAGAAGGCTCCCATAACAGCTAATGACCTACAAAGGAAGAGCTCTCACAAAAGCCATGTTTACACTGCACCTATGTCACTCAGCACGTTGTGGAGAACATTAATGAACAAACAATTCTTCGCCTTTTATTCTTCATTCACTGCACTTATATAACCTAGTGAATGGTAGACCCAGATGGGAGATTAGAATCTGCAGCACAGTTCCAGTTCTGTTTTAGCCCTGTGGGCCTTAATTTTGTTAGGGTTCTTCTGAGACCACCACATAGATCCAGTTAGTGACAACAAGCAACTCAAACAAAGCAGGAATATCACTTTTTGAGGAAAACACAACATCCAGGATAGACAAAACAGGAGAAGGATAACTCCTCTGTCATCTAGATCTGCCATCAATAGAGTACTTCTTCTAACTGTGTGTTTTGTATGTGTTAATTAACTTATTTTCATACACATTAGTATAAATAGAATTAGTGTGACATTTTTATAGACAGGACACTGAACAAAAATACATTGCTGACATCTCTCTTGAGAGCACCTGTAATTTTTATCCATTCCTTGGATTCCAGTTGCAGCTCTGATTGTATCCCAGATGCCTCAAGGTGAGTCACCAGGGAATTGCAACTTTAAAAAGTATGGTTTAAATGACACAACATATGGCCTCCAAGGCAGAGTATATTCTGCAATTCCCTTCTTATCCTCACTTCCCCAGATTCCTTGCAGCATCCTTAAATTTACAATTGACATCAGGGGTCCTACCATTTACAATTCCATAAACTATTGTTTTCACTCCCTGCAACCATTCACAGAAAATGGTAAAAAGCAAGCTTTCACTATGTAGAGAAAATACCCTGTTAAGAGATATCCAAGGATTCAATTATGTCAAATGTATTGAAAAAAATCCCAAAATATTAGAGATGCCAGTATTTTTCCTTGCATTGCCTAAGTTTTTAGTGCTATACTTGAACAATCTCAATGTTGTTTTAAGGCAACCTGCTCTCTGTCTATAACTTATTTGGTGTTTACCTGCTTCATTTTGTACTTTCAGCACAATAAAGCTATCAAAATGAAACAAGTTCCATAACGTGATGTCCAGTACGTGGACATGACGCTCACACTGGTGCTGAACAGCCTCCCTACGTGCTACACAGGTACTTCCCACCTGGAATATCAGTGCACCCAGCAGAAGTGGAAGGTTGCCATCATTGATGAGGACCACATGCATAGCATGTCTTTTGGGTATGAAGTAACATTTGGAAAGCAGAAGTATGTTGGGTTCAGGAATCCTGCTGTCTATTCTAATCTTCATATGGGTCATCCCCTCTACAGGCAGATTCTCAACCAAGTAATACATATTCTGCACCAGTGTCCAGGTTCAGGCAAAGAGCTAGATTTGTCTTCTCTAGTGATAGACTGATAATTTCTGAAAACAGCACTTTACCTGCAATATGGTTTTCATCTCCTTTCAGATTTGAATCATGGTATTTTATGAATATGGGTTCGCACTACAGTCCAAAGGCAGTTTATCTCAAGGAAAAACCCCAAGATTCATCTCTGAGAATACTGCAGGTTTCCTGACTGAATTTAATGACATATTGTAAACTCTATACTGCTCTGCAGCAAGGCAACATAACCATAGCTTTGTCCCTAGGTCTTTGAAAAGAACACAGTGTATTTAAGCTCACTGAAGAGCTTAGGAATCAGGCACTAATTTCAACAAGAACCCTTTAGCAGTGACTGCTGCAGCATAGCTGCATTTAGAAGAGCTCTGAATAACTAGAGCTTCTAAATCTCACAGTCTGCATGATAGTTTCTCTTCTCCAAAACATGCATGGGTGAAAAGACAAAAAATGTAAAGAAAGGAAACTTTTGCTTCAGGCTTCCTCTTGGCTAAGGTGTGCCAATACTGACAGTTTATCTAGCAATATCTACTTTTATCTGCAGTTTGATAACTCTGCCTTCAATCTCAGGCCATTTCAAATAGCAAGAACAGAAAAAAAATTATTTACTGACAGATTTTGAAAATTATGTATAAAGCATTGCACTTCTCAGAATGCTTAAGTACTGCACAACCACAGCATCAGCCACGCTCCTTCAGATTTCTTAGTACCAGCTGGTGCAGAGATAGATGGAAGCTATTTCCTTTCCTGTACACAGAGACTCTGACAGCCCTAGCTTCCTGACTTAAAATTACTATACTGATACCAACAAAAAAGCAGTTTCAAACAATTTAGGCACCTATCCTCAACTGACACAAGAACCTCTGAGATGTTCCAGGTCTTGAATAGACACCATTCCCACAAAGGAACACAAGAATGTATTTCCATCTATAACTAAAGCAAACTAAAAAAATAACAAAACAAAACAAACTATACTCCTTTTCCTTTTTTCCTTTTTTTCTTTTTTAATTAGGAAGGGAAAAAACATTTTTCATCAAAAACTCAATGAATTGACAAACTTCCATAAAAATTCAAAGGTGCAACTAAATGCACATCCTCTAGAAACAAAACCACTTGTTAACTTCCTACTTATGACATGTCATTTCTATCAAAATTTGTTACCTGAGTCATTGAAAAAGTATTCTGTAACAGAGTATTATACTGAAACAGTCAAAACAAATTCAAATATTTATTCAGAAGGAAGGGAAATACTGGACAGAACTAAAAGTAATAACTGTATCTCTGTAAAATTTTTATAGAATTAGGGGTTAGTGCTTATGTCTTGTTTGGCAATATATTTATATTCGTTGAAGCATCCATAAACACTTTGAAAAAGTTTGAATAACAATGGGTAAATTTACACTGCTGAACATAAAAATTACTATCTAAATTTTGATCCAAATTTTCCAAGAGTTTAAAGTAATAAAAAATCCTGGTTTCTTTGCATTTCTCCACAGTGCTTTAAACAGTTGGCCCACGAATCCAAGAGCAAAGGGAATTTTTTCATTGATAAAGACAGAAAATTGCAGCAATATCCTAAGCAATTTCACCTCCTTCATTCAGCATAAATTTACCATCAGTAAAGGGAGAGTAGAAGCTAAAACCCACAGATACTTGGAAATCTACCATTACCACAAAAACCATCTACTTTGCTACCACATAGCTGAGCATGGGCAATATTCATGGCAGGAAGACACTAGGGACCCACAGAGGGTAGGAGCGGGTAGTTTGCACTCCCCCTCTACATAATAGCTTTCCTTCTGCACTGTATCAGGAAAAGCCTGAAGCACATCAGCTACTATGCTTTCAAATGACGATCATTTTGCAGGATTAGCCACAAGAGCTTTCATTAGCAAAGTATTAATTTACAGAAGAAAGCATCAGAAGTTGGGAAATGTCAAACTAAGTACCCTATGGAAAAAGAATGGCTTCTAGTAAACACATCACACTATGGTCTTCAACGGCGTGATATTCTTTTTCGTTCATGTGCTGCCCCATGGTATACAAAGGATAATGGAGCTGACTTAATCAACAGCTGCTCAGTGCTTTGTTTCCCCCTCAATCTTCAGTCTGTAGGCTCATGCTTTATTCAACATACTCAATTCTTCTAAGCTTTGTAAAGAGAATTATTCATTTCCTCATATTCTTTTCTCTTGCACCAACTACAGCATTTCACAAAATCCAACAAATATTAATGAATAATTTTCTCAAAACCCCAAAGAAGTAGTATTTCCATCATTTTCCATTGGGGAAGGGAGGTACAGAGATTAAACTAAGAAATTCTCATTAATCTAGGATGCCCAAGTTGAGGTGACTGCATTAAATGGAGTTTATTGATTGAGGCACATCTTACACTCACCTCAGTTTCAGGCATCAAGACTGAGCAACTATGAGGTTTCAACCTCTAATAAAAGGAGGAGATGCAAGAGACACAACTCCAGTAAGGAGTATTCCCAGTAAGGGATGAATAGTGAGCTCTTGAAAGCAAGCCTAGTATACAAAATCATCTCCTCAGCAAATTCCACAGCAGAATCTGGTACAGAATCTAATTCTCCAGGTAAATAATTAACCATCATACCACCAATCCTCCAAATGCAATTCCCAGCTCAAAATTTCATCTTCAAAGTTGCCTCATACCACAGCCTTGCTGCTACACAGCCCTGACACATCCACTGAACTTTTACCATCACTAAAATAGCATTCCATAAAAAGCCAATGTGACTGTATACTTAGGAGATTTCCTAAAAATATACCAGTACCATGATTTTTTGCATTTTCGAATGCCTGTTATTTTTTAAAACTTAAGAAAATTATTTTTGTGTTAAACTTGATATGTAATTTTCCTATATTAAAAAAAAGCTAAAAAAATTCACCATTACATTTCTCTACCTGTGGTTCATGTGGGTAACTTGAAAACCGTTTTTTAGACATCTCCTTCTTATACTGCTAATAAAAATCATTACAGGAATTGGCTGTCAGCATACCACATATGACCACTGTGTCTTAATGCAAGGGGTTTCCTGGATAGCTACTGGTAGTAGTTATCTAGCCCAATTGTTCCAGGCCTCTACCACTCTTTTCCTTTCCAAATCTTTACCCCAGACTCACTAGAAATTCTTCCCTGTGAGGGTGGTAAAGCACTGGCACAGAGAAACTGGGGCTGCCCCATCCCTGGCAGTGTTCTAGGCCAGGTTAGATGGGCCCTGAGCAACTCGTTCTAGTGGAAAGTGAACCTGCCCACAGCAGGGAGGTTGGAACAAGATGATCTTCCAGGCCCCTTCCAATCCAAATCATTCTATGATTCTACATCTCTCATCTAGCCAAACCAGCTTCCTGACCTAACTACAACCCACCTTATCACCCAAAATTAGTACCTCCTTCTGCTTCAAAAGGTTCTCCTTAGACCTACAAAGCCTAAGCAGGATCTTTTAGCTTTTTTTCTTGCTCAAACTCTTCCTCACGACATCAGCCAGCATTAGACTTTCCAGAAACGCACCACAACTCCTAACCCTCAATTCCTTTTTCATTTCTTGGCCTCTCTCTGGATCTTTGTCCAGCAGTTTGGTCCTCCCCAGAAAGCTCACACCTCTACAAGATCTCTCTTGTCATCCTTCATTTCCAGTCTCATTCCACTGATTCTTCTCTCAGTTCTCTCTGCCAAAACCACACAGTTCTTCTGTCCTAAATTTTGACCACAACTTGAACTAGCAGGTGCCTACTCTTCCCTTGTCACCAGTTTCTTGTCCCAGACAATTTGTTAGTGCCTTACTATCTGCCTTCAGTTGACAATCTTTTCAGCCACTCATCAAGTCCCACTCAGTTTCCCTCCTTCCCGATTCAGTCCCACTCCTGTCACTGATACATCACCTGCCTTTTGTTCCTTCTACTTTGTCAAAGCCTCTTCCTCCACATATCTTAAATGACAGGACATCACCAGCAGCACACACAACACTGAGTTCTCAGCTGTCAGTACAGTGCCTGGCTTCATTCCTGCCTTGAGCAATCCATTTCAAGGATATCTGCTCCCACCAGGGTTGGTGTGTATTTAATTATTCGCTGTAGAGGGAGTTTAAACAGTTCATTAACACACAGGAGGTGCTAGCTTATGTAAAATAGATAAAATCATCAGACTTTTAGCTACTCAAAGAAAATTTAAACACTCTTCCCCGGTCATGATCAAGCTCCATTGTTTCAGGAGAACGTTTCTTTACTAAATTTAACCAGGGAGAGGCTTTTTGCCTTTTTATTCCTTTTCTTGGTTTTTTTTTGTTTGATTTGAGTTTTTTTTTCCTTCTTTTGTTTTTGTTTTTTTATAAATTACCAAGAAACACACAAGAAAATTCCATCAACTTTCTTAATTATGTGATTTTTTTCTTACCTGTCTTTGAGCTCAACATCTGACCTCTTCTGAATGAAATAAAAAAATTATCTCATACTGATTAAAAAAAAAAAAAAGGGAAAAAAATAGATGCTACGATTTCTAGTAAGTGATTTTTTTTTACATCACAAGCACTTGATTATAAGGACTTGGAAGCACGACTCCATAAGGCAGAGCAGCTTGACAACCTTAATTATTGGAAAGTCCTACCAGCCTCCACAATAACATTTCAAATCATTGTATAAAAACTCCATGGGAACTGCATTATGATCAGTGTAACAGAGCAGCTTAAGACTACCTTGGTTCCAGTAATTTCAGGTTTGCTTAGGCAGATAAAAATGACTCTTTGAAAAAAACTTTTTTCTAATTTTTCAACAAAGAGAAATAATAGAACTATGAATTTGCACAGAAGAAAGTAAAGTCCAATACTGAGTTTCAAACTTTTAGAAAATAAATTAAAAGGAAGAAAAAATTAACTTTTTTACTTTTAAAAAAATATCCTCACACACTATTGCACCAAGAAATGACACAGATACTTGGAAGCTGTTCCAAGCATATGATAATAAAAGAAATAAAACTAGGAGCTGAAAATAAACAATGTATTTGATGCAAGAGGATACAGAGGCAATGCCTTTGCAATACTGAGGAACCTGTCCTCCTGTGCTGAAGTAATGGCACATATCAGCTCCATCTTTAAAACAGGTGGAACTAATTTGGATGCTATTATTTCTGAAAGGGAACTCTGCTATCAGTTAACTATGATAAAAATCTTCAAGGAAAAGTTTACACTTCAAAGGAAAGTTCCCAATTAGTTTCTTGTTAGTTTTCAGTAGCCAAAAAAATGTTTAAAGGTCATTTCAATCAAATAAATGTCAAGCCTTGTTCACAGATCTGCATAATGCAGCTGCAGGTAAGCATTGCAGTCACTGAGACAGTAACTCGGTAACTTCATATAAGAAACAGGGTATATACCACTGTGGCATTATATTGAAATCTGCTCACTGTAGATTAAAAGCTGGGGGAATTTCCCTCATTCCTGACTTCTCTGCCAGAATAACACTGACCTGATGGATAACAATTTTCAATTTTTTCTTCATTTATGCATTTTCTATTCCAACTTCATGTCTAAGGACTTTTTCTTGATTTATGTTTAAAAGCTATTTAGAGACTTCATGAATTTGAAAGAAATTGCAATTAATTTAACTTCTAAATTATTGAAAATTGGCAATACTGAAAGCAATCAGGATATGTAGTTCATAAGAGGCATAAGCAAACCTCAGTGCAGACAGAGGTAGATGCCTTTATGTACAAGCTGGGGAAACATGCTGGAAATATTACATCTGTTCTTTGTCAGGAAAGAAAGGAAACATAGCAACTCTGGCTTGAACTTAAATGGTGACAATATTTATAGGAGAACATCTTTTTGCTCTATACTAACAGGGTTCAGCAGAGAGCCAAGTTCCCTCTGTGAAGTATTTGGCAACAGTGCAGCTCACACATTATATAATGCCACAAGCACTTATGTAAGCGCTTTTTCTCAGAAATGCTACACGGGATAATAAGGATCCAAAATCTCATTGTCTAGGTAGGTAATGAGAGTCAGAGCAAGTGAATGACTTGCCCTGGGACATTGCTGTGAGTCAAAAGTCAAAATTCACCTCTACAGACCTTCAGCTTATCATTTTAACACTGATCTTCCTATCAGTTTAGCACTTGTTCAGTGTAAGTAAAAAGACAACTCTTTGGGAAAAAAATAGAGTCAATTGTCCCAAAATATTTGATTTTGTATAAAGAGGAGAAGGGGGACTACAGCAAGGTCCTGAATTTGCCTAATACTTAAGAGTGTTGCCAACCAAATGAGGTCTAATTACTAATCTACTGACTACACTGAGTTATAAAGTGTTAAAGTCAATGTTAAATTAATTAACCTAAAGTCAGACAATTGGAAGACCAACTTAAGCTGACATAGTTTTTCTCTCCTCTTGCATTATACAAATTCAACTAAGATCTGACTGCATTTAGAAAAAGCCATGCCCTATGAATGAACTCTATTCATCTGTTATTTTTATATGCACATCTTTGCCCCAGGATGGCTAACCTATATTTCTTCACTCAGGAAGAATTAGCAAATTGCTTAAAAACATAGAGCAATACTGCAACATACGAAGGTGACATCCCAGTCCTACTCCTAACAGTGCTAATAGGTACTATTAATAGTACTGAATAGGTAGCAAGACCACAAATAAATATGAAGCTTATGTAGTTTACCAGATCTTAATCTAGTCTTGAAAAACATCTGTTCATAAAAATGTGTGAGTGCAAGGATTCAGTAAAATTAATTTGCTGAATCCTTGCTCCATCTTACTGTCAAACCAGAGCTGTATGATTGAAATAGGCTGAATAACTATTCATTACAATCTAGCTCTAAAACACTTTAAGACTGTAATCCAGTGTTATTTCTCTCTGCACTGAAAACATTATTTATTTTTAGTATATTGATATTTTGCATGGAACACACAGTACATGCATTAACACCACATGTTAAGAAAAATCAGTCTCTGCAGACAGCATCATGCCTCTTGCTGTATAAAAGTACATGTGACAGCCTTGAGAATCAACAGCTGAGGCACAAACCCTAAATAACAGGCTGAGCTGATTATTACTAATTAGAGGCCAAGACATGCCTACACAGAGACACAATCTGTACCAAAATTCAACTTCAGCAATTCAATTCAGCAATTCAAAGAAATCCAATGTCTTTAAATAAAACCTTTCCATTAATTAGATTTCTCATTAATTCAGTCCACAATAAGTTGGTTTTTTACTATGTGTAGTTACAATTCTCATAAAGGTAGTTATTTAAAATAATTTTTAAATGCAAATATGATCAGAAAGTTTTCAGAATATCTAATTACAAAAAACTCATTAAATGAGGTATTGAACTCCTAATTAGAAGTTACAATTATATTCTACTAATTATATTCTGATTTTCCTCTGTGTTTCTAATAGAAGGAAGAAATTTTTCATATTTATAATTGACACCTTATTAAACTATTCACTTTTTTCCTAGATACTTTGAAAAATAAAAAAAACTCATAAAAATATAAAAGGTGAATAATAGAGATTAAACATTAATGTTATATGCACATCTCATAGAATCACAGAATACCCTGAGCTGGAAGGTCCACAAGGACTATCAAGTCCAGCTTCCTGCTCTGCACAGCACCATCTCCAAGAATTACACCCTGTGCCCAAAAGTATTGTCCAAACACTTCTTGAGCTTTGTCAGGCTTCATGTTGTGATCACTTCCCTGAGGTGCCTGTTCCAGTGCCCAGCCACACTCTGGATAAAGAACCCTTCTCTAATATCCAGTCTAATCCTCCCCTGCCACAACCTCAGGCATTCCCTCAGGTCCTGTCCCTGGTCAGCCCAGAGAAGAGATCAGTGCCTGCCCCTCCTCTTCCCCTGACGAGGAAGTTCTAACTGCAATGAGATCTCCCCTCAATCTCCTCTTCTCCAGGCTGAACAGACCCAGCGACCTCAGCTGCTCCTCATATGGCTTCCCCTCAAGGCCCTTCACCATCTTCAATGCCTGCCCAGAACTGAGACACATTTTTGACAAACTCAAAAGAGTTCCTCATTAAAGAATCTTTTTTTAAGTTGTTGGGCCAAATCACTGGGGTTGATTTTTCAGAAGCTTCCAGCACAATTATTTTCTTATTTTCACCTTCTTTTTACTATAAAGAGTTCAGGTGTTTGCCACACCAAGAATACTGAAAGAAACTCATCTTAAAGTGTTGTACTGCTTCACTACAGAACAAATGGGAGATCCTTGCATGAAGAAGAAAGTTGTGTAAACCAGTGATAAGAAACAGCTAGCACAACAACTTGTAAAATATTTCAATTATATTTAACCATTGAGTATTTTAATTATATTTAATTATGACATGTTAATAGCTCTCAATATTACACTGTACATAATCTAATAAAATACGGACATTTTAAGCCCACAAATCCTATGTACCTAATTTAGACGTCCCAAAATTTTGTACAAAGTTTTAGTACGTATGATAGCGTTGCTAACATATGAACACTCACATGGATTCTAAACATCTCAATTATGCAATTTGGAACTGATTTCCTTTTTCTGCATTTTCTTATTTTCATCTAAGTAAATTTTTAATCTCCTATTCCACCACTGAAATGAACAAAAATTAGATTAGTCATATATCAAAGTCACACTTTCCAGACTTTCAGCGTGTTGTTTTGCAAAATATTATTAAAAAAAAAAAACAACAGTTTAAGCACCTTAAGTTTTACTTTTAGGAGGTGGAAACGTAAGCAATATTTTATTATAAAACTTTCATTAACTCTTTTTTTTTCTGTAGAAGAACCACTGTACAGATATTTCTATACAACTTACCAAATATCTTTCTGAAGAGACACTGACTAAAATCAGATCATCTCCAACGCGCACTTTTTCTCCTTCTGATCGTTGTTTGGAAGCAGGATGTATGGTCCACCAGCAAGCCTCACCTAATACCAATATTGAGTAACAGCAAAGAATGAAACAAGAAAGAAAAGGCCTAATGGTACTCATGTTACTGTTACATTCGTTTCAGTCTTAGAAGTTCTGATGCAGTTTTCACTGGGCTAAACCAACTGTTTTCCATGTGTTTTCCATGACTAGGATCATTCCTGCATCACCTTGTTGGAAACTCAGCTCTACATAATATGCAGAAGCAAGAGACTAAGACCTCTGGAACAGTGATTGCAGAGTTGAATAAGATGACGGCTCTCTGTGCTCTCTAGGCAACCTGATCCAGGTTGCTTTTGCTAAAGTCATTCCCTGTAACCTTCATTACAGATTCTGGAAAAAACTTTGAAGAATATTCTGCTGAGAATGTGGACAAAGAAATGGAGCAACCCATAACTAAGGGCAATGAAAATAAGCATTTACATACCACTTAAAAATATTTGAAAGATCACATAAATCCAAATTCAAGTATGTTCTTCCACTTCTATTGAATGTTAGTGACTCTAATCCCCCAGAATATGTGTAAGTATAAAAGTCACAAATTCTGTTCCCATGATAAACCTTGTTTCCAGATGTGCTTCTTTAACTAAAACCATGTTTTTCAGAAAAAAACTCAGATCTTCCAACTGTTCAGTTGTTGCAGCTCTTACTCTTACTACTCCTATCTAAAGCAAAGCTTGAAAAAGCTTTAAAAGCTTTAAAGCAAGCAAACTTGATCTAAGCAACTCTTAGACTTTTATTTTTAGACTGACAGTATTCTTCATTATAAAGTATTTTAAACTAGTGTTCACCTGTTGTGTCCTCTTGCAATCCTACATCAAATGCCAGCTTATCCATTGACGATCGAGATGTAGAAAGACAGCATAGATACTATCAAAAGAAAAAAGCATACATTACTTGTTACTCCTAATAATCCACTGAAATATAAAAAGCCATCAACCCACTAACACAGGATTAAATATTCTTAGATTATCCCCCCTAGTTATTATCAAGAACATATATGCCTGATAAACAAGACTCATAGAGACTTGACGAAAATATGTGCTCTAAAACAACCTCTCAGTCAGGCTGTCTTTTCACTGAGACAGGAAACGTAAGAGCAGAAATAAATTAGTTATCTGCATCAAATTTCAGCTCCATGAAGCCTCACTTGTAGGTAAGGAGTTTGGAACCTGTATAATTCATCAGGGAATTTTCAACTAAGACTTCTGTCCAAAATACATGTAAGAAGGAATCCCCTTTTCAACTCAGTCTCCAACATATGCTCAGGTTGACAGCAAGATGCCAGCTGTAGATTCAGTCACAGTTCATGCAATATGGAATATCCAAGGGGAAAGAAATAAAAATTCACCAACTCAGACTGACAAACAGAGGATTCAGCACTAGGGGAGCCGGACTTAGTTTTGGCACTTACCTAGGTATGACAGGCTTGATTTCCTATTTCCAGGCACCTACCCTTCACAAAGTTTTCTAGAAACCACAGTAAAATGCCTCTGAGGTGAGTAATTCTCCAGATATGAGTAAATGGCAATATTCTGGGCACTTTCAAACATAACTTTCATACAAAAAAGAAATCACTGTTGCTCCCAACTCATGTAACACAGTTACATACCATGCCGCTGTAGGAATGGCGCAGCAAGATTGCATGCCCGTAGAGCAGCGTTCGGTGTCCACCACCTTGTGCAGACTGAAAGGTAAAGAGAAATGATATACTGGTATGCTCTAATAAAATGGAGCCTTTTGAGAAAGAAANAGAGAACACCGTACTTTGAGTCATCGCTTATTTGGTAAAAAATATGTTCTAGAATCTTGAATCTTTCTTCCTTGTGCTGAAAGCAGGTAGCCTCTAAGAGCAGCTTTGATGTGTGTCATGCTGCCCTCTGCATACTTACCTGTTGTTAAATGTCTTCATATTCACCCATTTTCCCTACAAATTATATACTTTTTTACACAGATGGTATGCAGAGGGAGATTTTGGAATATTCTCCTTATTTTACTAGAGAGCAACTACCAATCATATTGAAGATCATCAACCTGCAAACTGCTTTGTCCCACACTGCTTTAATACTGTCAGACAGAATTCTTTATCTGCTAGGACACATAAGTGTTCAAAGACATCCAAGCTAACTCAACAGTATTTGGGGGTTCTGAAAATTCAGAAATCACATCCAAGTAATTGTTCCTCTTGAGAAACACAGCATAAATCTTGAGTAAAAGAAAAATAAAGTGATAAAATTCACTTTTATTCCAAGAAATTACAACCATTTTTCCCCAATATTTTCACCACAGTTTCTATTTAGCAATAATCAGTTTAACCACTCATGAAAGAATAAATAAGTCATGCTAAGGCATGAACAACCCTTCAACTTCTGCTGAAGATTTATGTATTCCTTATGCTGAAATTCAGATGACTAGCATTGGGCATGGGCAGAGACTGTCTGAAAAGACACTGTCAGGAGCATAAGTTCTAACTTCTCTGACAGAACAACTCATGTAATATTTTGCTCAACACACTGTCCAAGAAGCAGTTATTAGTAAATATTTTATGAGTCTATAAATGTGACAACTCCATAAGCAGCATTATTCTTTCATATGCGAATCCTAATTTAATTTATTATGTATGGTATTTATACCCCTACTTTTACCATAGTAGACTGACCTTCTGTTTGACTGGAACATCAGGTTCATTACAAAATATATTGGAAAAAATCATACTATCTTACATCTCTGGCAGTTATATTTCAAAGCTGAAGATCAGTTTAACTGAATGGCTATGGTGTCAGTGATTATTTCCCTTCCATGTTTATTTGTTGTCCTTCTTTATCTTTTATGCGTTAGCATTTACTGAACTTTGAATTACTTGGCCGAGGAAAAAAACAAGAGGGATAGGTGGTGAAACAGCAAACACTTCAAAAGTAATAATTTTAGCACTTTTTAAAAACTGCCAAGAGTTTCTGGCTTTTATGTTTATTCAGAAAAGAGCAGCTTAATGGACACAAGGTATATTTTGACTTTCAACAAACTGCACAGCAGTCAAAATGCAGGGAGGCACATAGAAAAATCTCTCTGGAAGACTGAAGGACATGAATTTTTATAAAGAAATAATCAAAGTCATGGAGTTTGTCACAGGCACAGTCTTGACAGTAAGACATGAAAACTTAGCTCTGAACTACCATTAGCACCACCTTTTTTTCCAAAGGCACAAGGAGAGAACAAGGCCTTTGATAATGTCAGGCCCACTGTGCCAAAGATGAACATTGAATGTCTGCTACTCATCACACTGGGGAAGAGAGAAAAAAACTGCTGGGAACATACTGCCCTACCAGCATTTCAGATTCACCTGCAAACTTTATCAACAGCAGACATAGGTACCCAACTAACAAAGTCAGTAAAATGAACAGAACTACAAAACTTCACCAGTATTTTTATCAAAAGTATTCTATTTTACTATCCATAAATTCAGTATCTAATATAAAGATTTGATTGCCTGTTGCATAAAAGCTGAGAATAGCATAATCAACAAAAATCACAGCAATATTAACTTGCCCTTACTTTGGCCATATTGATTTGTCTGTCTAGCACCCATTTTGTTAAATTCTCACTTGCAGCTGAACAGGAGAAAGGTTGGCTGTAAAAAATTTCAATCACTTTTGTGCAAAATGGAAGAGCAGGATTTTAGAATCATTTTTTCCAAGAGGATTAAAGCAATTCTTTTTAATTACTATTACTTCATCCATTAGAAGACTGCAAGGGAGTTTGCAGTTTGTTTCTTAGATGGAAAACAGAGTTGTAAAAAACATCATAAGCATTTTCCACTTAAAGATTTCTGAGAGGCAATCATAATCAAACCATTCTTTTGGGGGCAAAGTGAAAAGATGAAACAGAAAAATACAGAAGAGGCTAGAAAACAAAGCTGGCTCTAAAGAATTGCCTTCCATTTTGGAGCTTGTCTTCCAGGACATGTACGTACCTGTGCAAGTGCATTCCTTATTTTAAGGGCTTATTTCATAACTACACAGTCAGCATCTTTCTTTATGCCAGAAACTGCACAGCAAGTAGCTGTTGGACCACGATTGTCTACTGAAATAAGCTTTGATTTTTAAAATGAACCATTTCATTTCCAGCAGAAAACTGTACATTTTCCATGTTAAAAAAAATTAAATAAAAGTTAACAATTGGACTTCCGTGGCAGCAATGCAACACCCAAGATGGGATGTGACACTGAAGTTTTAGCAAGTTACTTTTAATATTGCAACAATAACATTTCAGGAGATTCTGGAAGTAAGACTCCTTGGAAGATACAATGCTGACTAATTCAATCCATAATGCCCACAGATTTTTGCACAAATGTATGAATGGCATTATAATGCAAGGCAGTTGCTAACAACCACATTTTTTATCATGAGTCTTATTTTCTGTATGTTTCTAATTTCTAATTTTCAGAGTAATTTCCAAGTTGAACAGCACAATCCTTGAATAAAACCAGGCTGAACAAAATTACATTTGTTTTCAAAGAAGAACTTATCCACTGAAGTTTTACAACCTATACTATTCAGGAGTATCAATTATATTAACACAAAACTCTTCTCATTTTATTCCCCAAGAATGTGGAGTTTAGAAAAAGACTTAAAAGCCTTCAGAACTGGCAAGTACTAAACATAAAAATTTCAGACTGAAAGCATACAGGACCGACAAATTCACGCTACTTGTAAAACATCGTGTAAACTGCCCATCTCTAATCCAATATTTCTGCAGCTGGAATACAAGTTTAATTTGGAGTCATCTCATTACCCAAAAGCCATTTCTAAAGAAAAGGCAATTTAGAAGAGAACAACAAGAATTAGAGCTGAATAAATTAGCATTCAAAAAATATAAACAGCTTTGAAGTTCAATACATTGGAAGACCAGGCAATGACAATAGATTATTATGATCTGAGCTGTTTCGTTTGATGTAAAGAGTGTTATCATAAGCCAAAATAAAGAAAAATAAGCTAAAATTGGGAAATATATTTCCATGTTTTCTTAATAGAAAGAGGATTTAAAATGCCAAGAAGTACTCAAAAACGACAACCTACAAGATACCTAGTAAAATGTGCAAAGATAGAACAAAAAAATTATCCATTTTACAATGAATACCAACCCAATATGAAGTAGCATATGTTATACCTGATTCAACACTCCCTTTGTATCAGTACAACTTTGCATATACAGGACTGCCACGGGCACAGACATGTAATCACCTCACAGACCAAAAGACTCACACAACAGCACCTGCACTGCTGTGCCTATGGCTGCACTGCTGCACTCCTGGACATACATGAGAAGCTGCAGGAAATTAATCATGGTCACATTAAATACATGTTTTAAAACCTTTGTGCTTCTGGGAATCTCACAATGAGACTTTTTAGAGGCTGGTGAATAACCTTGTGACTTCCATGATTTTGAGTCAGTCATTACCCTTCCATTCTTTTCATACTAGCATTTCTACTAGAAAAAACATCTTAGATCAATGAGAACTCTACTGCAAGCAAATGCTCATTTTTTTTGCTGTCTTTTGTTCACAGGTCTAAAGAATCTTCAAATGTGTGAGAAAAGAGAAAAAGCTCTGAGCTTCAGAGAGGTACCAGAGAGAGCCATGTGAAAGCAATCTGAAGTATTTAAACAAGACAGTTATTTCAACACTTTGCATATGTACAGAAAAAGCATCTGTAATGTCATTATTCAGAAGTGTAATGCTTAAGAAAGCCTGACAGCAATTGAATTTAGCACATGGGTATTCAAACAAGTCTAGTCACCCACAAAAGCAATTTAAAAATACTGAATGTGTCACATGGGAACTGATTCATACTCTAGAAACACTCGTACAAGGTAACACACTGAGTTTTCAAGAACAATGTAATGGCTATTCCTGATTCATTCCACGAGGGGTCCATAATAGTACAATGGAATTACTGGCATGTGCTGTAGGGAAAATAACAGTACAAAGACTAAAATTTAAGGAAAAACAGCTTTAATAGACTTTTTTTTTTTAAATCAAATGAATGAATCAATAAACAACATCAGTAAATCCTTCAAAATGCAGTTCATATAACTTACAGTAATGGTATAGCATGACCTAATCACAATCAGCTGCTCAGCCTTGTATTTCCTCTGTGCCTCAGATCCAGCCCTAACAGTCTTGATGGAACTTATGACCAATCAATACTGCTTTTGGTAGGTTTCTAAAAAAATACTACACAACCATTTTCATGGCACTGAATATGGTAAACTGGCTGTACAGTACAAGAAGCAACATGCTCCCCAATTTTCTTTGCAAGTGTTTTTCAATGCAACTACTGCAAGACACGATTAAAAGTTTCAAACATGACTATCAGTGATTGTTTCACATGCACATTGGAGTAAAACAATTTCCTTTAAAGCACTGACTACTCACACTTCATTAAAATGGAACACACTAACGGTGGCCATCTTGAATTTAAATCAGTTGGAGACAACAGCACTAAATATATGACACCTATACTTCAATAAAAACACTTGAAGATGAATACAAAAGGCATTATGTTCTCCATCACAAGGATGTTCCAAGTTCCATGAAGTTCAAGAGTTTATACTGTTAGAAAACTACAAAGTTATGAAAAAAAAATCTATTTCTAAATCTTGACACTTAGACTAAATGCATAAGCACAAACACAGAATTAACTGTAAGCCTACAGTCACCTGTTTTGAACCCTTTTAAATGTAAACCCACCACCACCATAAAAAAAACCAAGCAGGATACTGCACCCATCAGTGATGGAAATGCTAAAGAATTATATATATGAAAAAGGAAAAGTTCTTCCAGTGATGAAATCTTCTCCAAGTCCCTTCCCTGGGACCCACATTGCAGTTGTCATTTTTTTCATTCAAGAGAATTCATTACATTCTGAAATTTCAGGTTTGAATCATTAGAAGGAAATCAAATAGGAAATCTGGATCTGACCACATGTACTGGCATGAAAAAAAAAATCAACTACCATGTATTCTGAGTAAAAGGATATTTAGGCCCCGGTATTTCCAGTCTGAAAAAACTCGTATCAAGATCAGAGATGTAAGGCTGTTGGCATCAATGCCTTTATCAAAAATCTGATGAAAGCTTTTAAATCAGCAGGCTAATATAAGTATTTATTCTGAGTTAGTTATTGGAAAAAAAAAAAAAAAACCAAAACAGTGAATGCATAAGAAACATATGCTTTGTTTATGTAAAATTCTTCGTGACTTCCTTCATTTAAGCAAATTAAAGGTTTCTATTTAAGCAACCCACAAGACAAAATGTAAATTATTGAAAGGATGTTGAATAAATGCAGGTTTTGAGAACTTTTGAATCCTTACTCAGAAAAAGGAAAAGCCCATGATGGCAGAAGTAGCCAGGAAGTGAAAGAAATCAGGAAAAGACTACAAGAGCCTGGGAGGAATAGGAAGGAAAGATGTCTCATGGTCTAAAACCATCTCACTATGATTCTCCACATAAATATTTGCACCACGCTACAATCATTTCTGTAGAGGAGATGATTCTCAAAATATTTCCATAGCAGTGTAAAATCTACTCACCTATTGATTTCCTTATTAATGTGCAATTTCTTAATCTGTTCTAGATCAATGCTGGAGTACTTATCTAAAATCAGCAATGATGCAGTCCTATAAGCTGCCTAGAATAGGAGGCCATGACAGGTAAGTGTTCAATGACACCTCTTGCTCCCCACAAGTATAGACTGTCTAAACTTTTTCACACTGAACACAACTTCAGATGACTAATGAGAACTTCTCTCTGACACTGGACAACAGTCAGCTGGAAAACACAGGAAGGCTTGTTCTCTTAATACCACTATGATCAATTACATGAAAAGCTAAAAAAAATTCTTGATATAGTGGGTTGACCTTGGCTAGATGCCAGGAGCCCACCAAGCTGCTCTATCACTCCCTTATCTCAGCTGGACAGGGGAGAGAAAGTAAGAGGAAAAACAAGGAGAGATAAGGCAGTTTACTAAAGCAGAAATAAAAGGTCATACATTCACACAAGTAAAGGAAAAAAACAAAGGATTTTATTTGCTACTCCCCATCATCAGGAAATGTCTGGCCACTTGGAGGCAGGGCTTCAGCACGCATCATGGCTGCTCCAGAAGGCAAATGTTATAAATAACAAATCCCTCCACTTTATCCTTTTTGTAGCTTTTATAAATGAGCTGACATCATATGGTATGGAATATTCCTTTGGTAAATTTGGGTCTAGCATCCCAGGTATGTCCCCTCCCAAGATCCTTCCCACATCAGCCTGCTGATGAGAGGTGGAATGTTGGAGAGACAGTGCTGATGCTGGGCCAGTGCTGCTCAGCCATAGCCAAAACACTGGTGTGTTATCAACACCGATGCAAAGCATAGCACTGTGAGGGCTGCTGTGGGGAAAACAAACTCCATCTCAGTCAGATCTAATACACCTGATGAAAAAACACTCAGATTAATGTATCTTAAGGCAACTAAATAACCAGACAGAAAAAAGGCCCTTTTGGTCAGTAACTCAGCCGCCTAAAACCTGAGCATTCTGCTTGTGGTTACACAGAGAGCTTAGGATATCCATGGCTCTAAGTCTGGCATTTCAATTTTGTGAGATGAATGCCAGCCAGAGTCCAGAAAACCCTCCCAAGCAGTGGTGAAAACAGAGTGTGTGGAAATAGCCTGAATCACTGCAGAACTTGTGAAGTAACACTAGAACAGAGCTAGAAGGCTTGCGAGACAAGATTAGTCAGGCAAAACTAAACAAATGATGCTTGGAATACTAACACTGGGAAATTAAATCTTCAGCAACATCAGAAAACTTGAAAATGCTGCAAGCAGCAAGGACTACAAAGCTACAGAGAGTAAGACAAGGAGTTTTACATGTTCTTATTGCTTATAGAAGTATACATTTTCTTTTAAAATCTTAATACAAAACAGACAGAATTTCCTTTCCAAAGTTACAGCATCCAGGCCTAGAACCCTTGAATTCTTCTACCAAAGAAAACAAAAATGCTAACCCTTCTGCAATTACTGTGCTCTTGGGTTGCCATTTCCACTGGTCGGCACCAAAACCACAGCATTTAGCTGCTTAAAACTTAAACATGCAAAGTAAATCAATTCACTGACATGAGGCATTGAGCTAATATTCTTTCACTCTGCTCCTACCAGAAAAGAGCAATATGAAACGGCAAATTCAAACAGCCTAAAACCTCTTTCTTTGTCTCACTGTCGCCTACACACCATGTTACCTTAGAAAAACATATAGGAAGTTGAATCTCTCAAGACATTATACATGCTATACATATTCATGTCTTTATAATTTACTTTTAAATCACTATTGACTTTCTGTGAAATTCACTACAAAACAACAAATGCTGCAAAAATTCAGGCAAGGAGATTATTATGATTGATGATTGTTGGTACCTACTCACAGATAATGATGGCCACTGTTACAAAAAAAAAAAAAAGAAATTTTAAAAAAGTAACAAAAAACCCTTCTTTTATTAACTTGATCAGCAGTTACCTCCTATTTTGTGCCAGGCAAAAAAAAAAAAAAAAAGACCTTAGCGAAACTATAGGTTTCCTAATGATGGCTTGAATTAAAAGCTGCATCACAATGTGTAATTATGCTCTATATAAATATCATATAAAAATCTGATTTTGAATAAATCAGCCAGCCACAAAAAACCATAAGCATGTCTTACTCTGTTGAGAACACAGAAATATTTTACTATCTACATTAAAAAGACTGGAATAATTGCTAATGATGACAAATATTTGTGCCAACACCATGCTAAATGATCCCAATTTTGTCAATATTGACCTGTTGGAAGGCAGAATTGGAAACACTTCAAATATACTTCATGATTAATATTTCTCACACTACATTTATGTTATCACTTTCCTAGCAATGGGAAACTTCACAACAATGAAAAGCAGACACAGCAGTAAAAATTAATCAAAAATAAATAATATTGATTGCCTGTTTCCAGATTTATATGTAAAACAAACATTTATATTTATGGCTGAGGCTATGTTTCCATTATAAATGCCTACTTTCAAGCTGTTCCTGTGTTTTTGAAAAAAAATTGCCCAGGAAGATAGAATTTATCAATTTCTCCTTTAGCCTAGTGACAGTTTCTCTTCCCCCATTCTCCTCCTCCTTATCTGCATAGGACATAGAAGAAATAATAAAAATCTTCCTGGTTATTTTAGAGCTAAGTAAGTGGAGGAGGGAGGCATTTTTCACAGGTTAAGGATCGTGACTAAGCTTTTTCTGTTGTTGTATGGTATAAGGAATGTGAATCATCCTTGTCACTTGAGAAAGAAATGCACAGATAAAGAATAAGACAGACAGCCGAGTGGGAAGAAAAGATGGATCAGCAGAGGAATCATGCTAAGAAAACTCCTCTGACATCATTAAATCCAGCCCTTAAAATAGAATTGTTTCTCTAGCTGAGAACTGCTCACTTTTGGAGAGTGGCAGTGAAGCAAAACCGTACCATAGAAAATCAAATGCTTTGGGGATATAAAATCAGTAAAGAAATCAGTTTAGAAGTTGAATTGGGAACAGACTGATAATTAAAGTAGAAAATGGATAAGCAACATATTTTGGAGAACATTGCAGTTAATTGTTTAATGTCAGTTATTCAAAATGCTTGGAGGTTCACTAACTACTTTGTCACAGTCTTAGTAAGACAAAAAAAATGTAGAAAAGACAAAAAGCAGCCCCAAGAACCAGAGCTCCAGCAAATGCCAGTTGACCTGAGGGAGTGACAGCCCCATCCAAAAGGCTGCCCAAACACTCCACAGGTGAGACACCAAAACATCAGAACAGCATTTTTGTGACAGAAGAAACAGTGCGCTGTCCCCACTTCCCAAAATGCCCACATATTTTACTGTAACTTCTGTCATTTATTCACTGTCTCAAGAGTCTGTATTTGCCACATAATGCTACACACTCACTGAAAGGATTAGCAAGAGGTGAAAATTAGAGAAGCCAGACAAAAGTCCTTTCCCCACAGCCTGCCTTTGGTCCTTCACTATCATAAACCTGAACCAAACTAGAGTCATTGTGGTTTCTAAATTAATCTTCTTTAAAAATCAGGATGTTTTATGTTCAAGAAACCAAGTTTGATGCTGATGTTAAAAATTAAAAAATAGAATTGATTAAATTAAATTGTAGGAATCCACAGGAAGTATAATACCAGATGTTTAACTTGCTTACCTTCATCATAAATTTCTGTAGATCCATGAGAAGGGGGGAAAAAAAGAGAAAATGTGAAATGAACATTTGCTTTCAGGTGCATAGAAATGGGATTTGTTTCCCCTGAAAAAGTGAGTGGGATACACTCACTAGAAACCACATTTAAAAGAACATTTATCATTGCAATTAACATAATTATAGGTCATGCAGGAAAGCAAAACAGCTACTCTGAACAAGGCTTTATCCTTTTTTTTTTCATTGAAATAGTTTTCTCAGATTTTTCCTCATTTGAAATACTATAGCACATTAAATACTTATTGCTTAAAGATGAAACATAGTACAGGTGAAACAGGAGCTGTGCCTGATCATCTTAAACAACTTGTTCTGACAAGTTTCTAACAAGTACAATGTGAGTTGTTAAATCCTGCACTCAAAACGCAGTGCTGAAGAGCAATATCACTATTGTAGTAATATACTGTATGCAAATGCAAAATAAATTTAGAAAATTTAAATATTAGTAACACTTCTTGCACTGGTTTAAAAAAATCAAGAGCCACATGGCTGATGCCAGAAGATTATGGAAATTTTAAGGTTAATTTTCATGAAGGTTGCTCAAGAATAAAAGCACAGTGATATGTTACATGCAGTGGTTTTCTTTTCTTTGTCAGAAATTGATGGCTACCTTTCCCCTTTTGACCTCATCAGTTCATGTTTTGATATCACAAAGGTTGAAACTGAAGACTGAAGTTTGTCACTATCCCAAATGAAAAGAAATTCTAACTGGAGAGCTTCCAAGCAAGGCTGGCTGCTTTCATTTCATACGTGCTTTTTTAAAGAGAAGTATCTGTTCTCAAAGACGTACAAGATGTTCTAGCTAAAAGGAAAAAAAAACACCAAACCTATAATCTAATCATCTTAAAATGTTCAAAGACTTCTCTCCTTCTCTTCTTTTAGGTCTATTTGGTTGTTATCAGAATAGCTCTGTAGTTGTCACTGAAATTTTGCTGCTTTTCCTGGGTGGTTCCAGAAACCAACCAGAAATCTTTGCTGCACTTTCTACGGTGGAATGTGTATAAATTCATTACTACATAAACAATTTATGTACATGATTAATTCAAATAAATTCTTTCCTACATTTGTCAATACAGACTTTCACTTGCCAACATGCTGTCAGTTTATCAATGACATTAGATCTGTCAAAAAACCTCAGTCTCTTCTAGCTGTCATTCATCTGTAGAATTTTATTCTGAGAATTACACAACCCCATTGCTTTTTCTAAATTACAAGTACATTAAACAACAGTCCTGTGAAACCTTCTGGTTCTCTTCCTTATAATGTATTTAACTGTTTGATTGTAATCTTTTAACCACCTTCAAATTAAAGTGAATAGTTTATATCTTCGATTGATTACTAAAATGATACAGCAGCTTCTTGTGCTGGATTGCTTTGGAAGAACAGATTTAACAATTCATTCTCTTCAGCTGATGCATTACATGAACTAAAGCAAATGAGAGAGAAACAACTGTCAGTTATTCGGATCTGTCATATCATGCTCTGTAGAGCTACTTTGGTCACTTCGTATTTTTTAAGACAATTTATATGTCATCCTTAGAGCTAGAAAGTGCCATGAACAGACCCCCTCAACAAAACCTGAAAGACAACAGTGAGTGAAGGAAGTTTGAGCACCTATCTATGCATCTACTGCTTTAAAAAACCACCAGGGAAAGAAATACTCTGAAATGTAACTGTTGCAAAAATGTTTTCATGCCAAACACTTAAACATGTTATGCCCACAAATGTGAAGCGAATGCACCTGTGAATGTTCAGGCCAAGCCTGAGAAGTTACATGTCGTGACTGTGAGGGCCACAGCTGCCAGCAAACACCCAGCACAGAGGGTTAGGGACACTCCTGCCACACTGTTCTGCAAGAACATTCTCCAAGGTTTTTAGATCAAATTTCTTCTTAGCTAAAAGAGAATGCTTACTTTGAAAAACACTAACTCTCCGCTTGGGGGAAAAAAGGAGAGAAAGAGAAAAAAAAACAACAGAAATTATGTACCTCACGTATGCAACAGGCTGTTACACAAGAAATTTCTGCAACTCGTTCTCTTCTTCTCAAGGGAAGAACTTCCTGCTCCTTAACACTTGTTCTCTGTGTCTCAGGACTATAGTGGACATGAGTTTCTGGACTAATATTTAATATTTAATAGCAATTTAGAATGCATATATGAAAATTAAACAGATAGCACAGACTTATAATTTCAAGTTTCCTAAGGTCATTCTAATTTCCTGTCCTGGTTTTGTCTGGGACAGAGTTAATTTTCCTTCTAGTAGCTGGTGCAGTGCTGTGTTTTGAATTTAGGACAAGAACAGTGTCAATAAAACACATATTCTAGTTCTTGCTAAGCAGTGTTTATACTAAGTCAAGGACTTTTCAGGACTTTCACCTGACAGAGTGATATGAGACTTTTCTCATATCACCCCACCAGGGACCGGGTTGGAGGGCACAAGAAGCTGGGAGGAAACACAGCCAGAACAGCCAGCCCAAACTGGCCAAAGGGATATTCCATACCATACAGAGTCATGCTTTGTACACAAACTAGGGAGAAAGTTGGCCTGGGGCCACTGCTCAGAGACTGGCTGGGCATCAGTTGGTGAGTGCTGAGCAATTGCATTGTGCATCACTTGCTTTCAATATTGTAGCTGGTTTTTTATTAGGGTTATTATTATTTTGTTTTCTGTCCTGTTAAGCTGTCCTTATCTCAACCCACAAATTTTACTTTTTTTTTCTCTCAGTTCTTGCCCTCATCCTACGGGGGGTTGGGGAGGCAGTGAGCTAGCAGTTTAATTGCCTACAGATTTAAACCCCATCAATTCTTTCCGGAGCCCAACATGGGCACATAGGGTTGAGGTAACAATAAACCTGACCAGAGCATGCTATAACAATTTTTTTATAAGCATTCATTTTATTAGCTTATTAGTCTCTAGTCACAATGTTGATTAATTTGCTCTCAGAGTCCATGGAAATGTAGAATCATAGTGTGTTTTGGGATTCAGGGGACCTTTAAAGATCATTTAGTCCAACCCCCCACAATGAGCAGGGACATCTTCAACTATAACAGGTTGGTCAGAGCCTCATCCAACCTCCCTTGAATGTTTCCAGGGATGGGGCATTCACCACCTCTTTGAGAAACCTGTTCCAGTGTCTCACCACTCTCATCATAAAAAACTTCTTTGTATCTACTATAAAATGACCCTTTTTTAGATTAAAACCTCCACCCTGTCCAATCACAACATCTTTCTTACAGCTGCTGTGCATGTCCTCAAAGTTGCATTATGTAACATCTTACTTGTGGTATCTGTTCCCTATCAAGCTGTTTATCATCTCTAGGGGCTGGATTAAGGCCATTATTTTGTTGTATTTTGTAACACTGCATTAGAATAGGATAAAATTGAGGGTCATGAGACTAACCTGGAGTGTGTACTCAGCATTGCCACCACCTCTATTTCAGGAACCATCTATTGGAAACTATTAATAATCACACCTTTTATCGTTACTCCCCAGAGAGCCAATCTATGGGGGAGATAGTTTCCTCCATCTGCCCCTTCTCCTCCAGGCTAATTATAATAGCACTTGAGAATTCTGAATATCCTTGGGATGCACAGACCAGAATATTCCTATTGCTAGGGCTCCTGAATGTGTTTCAGGTCTGTTTATGGTTAAACAACTATTTAAAAATACCACCCACAGATGTGCCCTGAGGCTGGATATTGATGAGTGGCAGGGTGTGTGGGATAGTATAGGCAAGTGCCTAGGACAGTGGTCCCTTCCAGCATTTTGGAATTACACCTCTGAACAAGTGCAGAATCCTGAAAAACTCGTAAAATATTTGGAAAAAGTATCCTGTCATCCTGGCAATTCCAGAAAGCCACAAATCACACACTTGGGCCTAAGGCCTACCGAGCCCTGTGCAACATTACTAAGTACTCTCAAGGGGGAGAGAAGGTCTGTGGACCTGATGGCAAAATGACAAACTCTGCAGCTACCCCAACCCTGGCAACAGGCACTGCAGCTGAACCAAAGAACCAACACAGGCCAGTGTCAGTCTCCTCAGTACACAAAAAGAAATACTGGAAGCAAAAGTGAGGTCATTTAGTAAGCAATGAAAGAGCATCTTCTAAGAGGAGCAGGAGGAACAAGTGGACAAGGCAGACTACTCCAAAGCAGGGCCATCACAAGAACAGGAGGAGGAAGAGAGGCAGACACTGATTAGGAAGAAGAAAGAGCAAAAACTCACAAGTGAGGTGCCAACTACTGGATCTCTTTTCCCTGAGTGAGCTGTGTGAAAAGATTTCAGCTGCTGTCTAGTGTCTAGGGTAAGCTCATTGTCACCTTGCTGCTCCAATGTTGGGAAAATGGGAACAGTAGCCCGGAATTAGAGGGCAGGGTAGCAAAAAAGCTGGTATTCCTTTCTAGGTAAGGAAGAACTGACAAAGTGATTGGAAAAGGGGTACAAGTCCTTAGGTTCTGGTGGCAACTCCTGTCAGATCTGAAAGTATCCCTTCGAGAAAGATATTATATGTCACCTAGGCAAGTAACCACCATGGAGAAAGGTATCCAGTGCCTGAGGAAATTAGCTGTGGCTGGAGGTGAATGAATTGGCTGGCCAGCTCCAGAAACATGAAGAAAATCTTTCTTCCTTCATCATCTCAGCTGTGAAAAAACTGTTTCAGCAACACAGAGATCTAACTCCCCACCTATAGGGACCAGTATCCCAACTATTAGGAGCAAGCTTTCCTCTGCTCAGAAGAAAGGACACAGTGAGTACACACCAGCCTGTGGTTTGACCTGAGTGACCACAGAGAGGACATGAAGAACTAAGCTGGAAAATTTGCCTCAGTTCTAGAGGTACAAGTATGTGAGTTGCAAGGAAAAACAATCACAAATGGGGTTCTTCCAGGAAAATTGCTGGTTCAGCTTCCTATGGGCAGTTCCCCAGAGTAGAAGCACTGATCTTAATCTTGATTGAAGGGACTTCTGATTCATATTTACAAGAAGTGAGTAGTCACTATTGCTAGGACTACAGGGGCCTTGCCCACAGAAAGGTGGACAAAAGGGACAACTGGACTTTACTGGGCTGTGGGGATCCAATGGTCTGGCTCATCAGATCCACACTAGCAAAAGGCTCTAGTAGACACCAATGTACAGTTGTAATACATTCAATTCCCATTTGTATTTCTGGAGTGACAGGGGGATCCCCACAAGTGACTGAGTTGGAAGTTGAAGTGAGCCTGACTAGGAATGAGTGGCAAAAGCACTCCATTGTGACTGGCCCAGAAGCTCCATGCAGCCTTGGCATAGATTGTCTTAGGAGACGGTATGCCAAGGACCCTCAAGGGGATCAGCAGGCTTTCAGTATAGCTGCCTTGGAGAGAGGAAATTAAACAGCTGGAGACTGACAAACAACAGGTTCCAATCACTGCCACAGTGGTGCACCAGCAGCAAGGTCACACCAACCAAGGCTCCCCAATTCCCATCCATAAGCTGATTAGCCAAATGGAGAGCAAAGGAGTGATCAGCATGACCCACTTTAACAGTTCCACATGGCCAGTGTGAAATTCTAAATGGAGAGTGGAGACTAGCAGTAGATTATCTTGGCCTGAATGAATTCACACTGCCACTGAGTGCTGCCATAATGAACGTGCTTGAACTTCAATATGAACCAGAGGCAAAGGCAGCCAAGTAGTAGCCACAATTGATACCACTAATGCAGTTTTCTCAATCCCTTTGGTGGCAGACTGCAGGCTGTAATTCGATTTTCTGTTCTGTTATCTGTCTTTATCTCAAACCATGAATTTTACCTTTTTTCACAACCCTCTCCTCCATCCCATGGGGTAAGGGGAGTGAGTAAGCAGCTGTGTGATATTTAATTGCCAGGCTAAACCACAACATATCCATTGCTCTTGAAAGGTACTTCTTGTCAGACACTAACACAAAAACAAACAGATGAATACAGACACAACAAGAAAATGCTGCACACTTCAACACCAACTCAGCTAAAAGTAGAGACTAAAACGTGATGACATATTATTTTAGTTATACACAAATCTCCACTCCATCTACTAATGATTGTAGAGCTTGGTCATGTTTATATTTAAAGTACAACATTCTATACACCCTAATAAACCATGCAGATGTATGCAATATCCAGTATGAAACAATATATTAAAAACTATCTGAGTCTCAAGTGTCAGTAGGGATGAAATTCATCTATGCCAAGCAGATGTTGGCTAGTTGTGTAGACTTACTTTACAGTCAAGGAAGAGACAATTCTATAATACAATTCATCTGATCTATTAAGCTGACATTTTCTGTAGGGTGAGACCAACTAAGCACTGGAAGTGTTTGCCTTGAATATTATTAGGACTTTAAATAACTTGCCAACCCTACACTGTCTACAGCATGAACCCCAAAAGTACCTTCAATATTTGAAGATAACTGTACATATTTAAGTACAGAACACCTATATTCCATTAGATACTGAAATTCAGTGATCCACTGGGGGCTCTCTACTGAGCATCCAGAAAAAAGGTACTGACATATTTGGACTTCTGACGTACTTCTGGACTACAAGTAAGTTTTTCTGTTAAATCCTGTATGCATAAATGCAACTTTGATCATTAAATGCATTGAAAACATCACTTTCTCCCTCACTTGTTAAAGAAATCAGTGTGCTGTAATTTTTAATGCTGTTTCGCTAGCATCCCATTTTTTCAGAAGTTGTCCTGAGAGGTAGGACTGCTAATTGAATGTAAACCATAACAGGATAATCATATTCCATTGATTAAATCTCCAGTTGCATATGCTATCTGATCTTTGGAACTAATACTTATATGAGTGCTTAGTATCAAACAAATATCCTTTTGGAGGAATGAAACTCAGCAGCCAGAGTTTCTGACTGGCTTGGAACAGGACTTGAAAAAGAAAAAGCAATAAAAAATCCTTTTCAGAATTTCAAATAATTATATTTGGGGAACATAACACCCATTACTCTATTAATCATCCTGTCTTGGTTTGGCCCGGGGGGATGTCGGTCTTGGAGGTGACCTGTGCTGCAGGAAGCAGAACAACTTCCTTCCTAAGAGAGAGAGCCAATAACCAGGTATTTTTAAAGATTGATATGTAGGTACACCAATAAAAAACTTAGTCCGCCTTTGAGGAGAAAACCCCTATATAAGNAAGACTTTAAAGTCAGTGAAAGCGGAACTAATATCTAGAG
>VZTZ01040298.1:0-39814 GCA_013400955.1 Drymodes brunneopygia
GGGGTGTTCGGGCCGTCCCCTGTGCATTCATCCCGCCATTCCCCGCAGAGCAAGCAGGAGATCCACCGGCGCTCCGCGCGGCTCCGGAACACCAAGTACAAGTCTGCGCCCGCCGCCGAGAAGAAGGTTTCCACCAAGGGCAAGGGCCGGAGGCACATCTTCAAGCTGAAAAACGTAAGGCATTGCGGGGCAGAGCACGGGGGCCGCGGTTGGTCGGGAGCCTGTGCCGGGCTGGGCGGACACGGAGCCCGCGGGAGCAGCGGAAAGAGAAGCCGGTCATGGGAGTTCAGCACTTGCTTCTCCACATAGAAGCCTGGAGATGAAAACGTTCGCTCTGTTGCTTTGAGCTTTAAAGTATACTGTTTGCTAGTTAATTAGAAGATAACGTATCTGTATGTTGTCTGAAAGGAAAAACAATTTCTGTGAGTTTGCGGTTGATTTGTTTTAATGCTCTTGATTTTCTATTTTTGTGTTCTTTTCTTAGCCCATCAAGGCTCCTGAGTCTGTATCAACTATAATTACAGCAGAATCTATCTTTTATAAGGTATGGTTTATGGAAATTTGTAATAAAGATTATCCTGTTTCTGTTTCCAATTTCAAGAATTATCATGGACAGTGAAAGCACTGGGGGTATAGTTACAGAAACTGTTCTTCCTTGCCTAACAATTGTGTAAGATTTTGATTTGCCATGGTTGTTGCCGTTAAGTCTTGCAAGGTAGTTTACCTAAATAGTTTAAATAGTTATCATTGTCCTGGGTTTTTCTCTTCCAAGAAAAAGTGCATCTCATTTTTTTTTGTAATTATTGCTGTCAGCATTTTTAAACTTAACTTGCACTGTGCAGAGGTCAAGAAAAAGTGACTGGAGAGGAATATTTAGATTTGTGTGATGTTTCTTACCTTAGGCACAGAACATATTGCCCATAGAGGGGGTGGATTGCAGTGCCCCAACATCTCAGCTGGCTCCCATTTCAGAGCTGGTGTGAGCAGTCTCAAACACTCTGGGAAAAAGATCTGTTGGCACTTGCAGTGAAGCAGGAGGGAGCCTTCTCACATTCATGCTTGAGAGCAGCTTTACCAGCATTCCAAGGTGTTGGTGTTTTAAAGTTCTGAAATCTGCTTTTGTTTCCCAGCAGTACAAGCAAACAAAATGTTGTTTTGCCCCCAAAAAAGTCAGGATGGGCAGCGGGAGACTGCACAGCTGGTAGTGGCCTGAGATTCCATATATTCTCCAGGGACCTGATGCTTCATGCCTGGCATCCCAGCTGAATCTCTTGTTTGCTGTTGACCAGTTCAGAAAAGAATTACTGTCTTGTGTGTTTCTTTTTGTCAGAAATTCCTAAGAATCATGTCAAAACTTCTATTTAACCTCCTTATGTAAAATGTTGCTATATTGATACTCTGCAGTGTTGTTGTGAAAGGTATAATTTAGGATAATTTAGGGTACTGATACTTAAGATATGAATCAGAATGTAAAGTGGACAAAATCCGATGGTTTGATTTCGGTGTCATTTTTATGTCTTCTAGGGTGTGTACTATCAGATTGGAGATGTTGTTTCAGTGGTTGATGAGCAGGATGGAAGAACATACTACGCTCAGATCCGTGGGTTTATTCAGGACCAATACTGTGAAAAGAGTGCTGCACTAACCTGGCTCATTCCTACACAAGCCAGCCCCAAAGACTGTTTTGACCCAGCATCCTATATCATAGGTAATCTCTGAGCCTTTGCTTCATACAACTACTTGGATGTGCCTACGCTAAGGCAGAGTTGTATTTTTAAATGAACGTTTTAGCTTCTCAAGGTATTTTATGCAACTTCCGCATTGTGGACTCTAATTTTGTGAACATCTCATTTACTGTAATAACACTTTTTATTTATTTTGTGTATATAATATGATTACCTGTACTGCAGTGTGTGATTATCTTGCACTGTGATTATCTGAGTGTTTGTGGGGACAATTACAGTTCTGCAGCTTTAAAAATCAAATTATTGCTCTATAGATAGGTTTAAAACATAGTAACTTTGAATCTATTATACCAGTCCAAGCTGTTTCTTTTAAAGTGACCTGAATTACTTGATATTTATCCTGGGTATTCAAAATACACAGCATACAAGCACTGGCATAGAGACTGTTCTGCTACTGGTGATAAAATTAGTAATTCAGAAAAGTCCTTCTGACAGGTAAGACACAAATAGAAAATAATTAAAATATATTAATTATAGTATTTCACTCAAATACCAGAATGCTTCAAATGGGATGGGGTGGGGGAAAATTAAAAGCCAGCAAAATTAAAGGTAGAGGTTTCTTGCCTAATACATGAGGCTGCCTTTCTAGGAAAGTCATGGATTGCAAAGAGAATTCTCTAAGGGAATGTTGGCTGTTGTGGCATATTTTTATTCAACATACTTAATTTTATGCCTTTAAGTTTTGTCTTTGAAGATTTCTTTTTTTTCCTAGGACCAGAAGAAGATCTCCCAAGGAAAATGGAATATTTAGAATTTGTTTGTCATGCACCTTCGGAATATTTCAAATCTCGATCATCTCCCTTCCCTACTGTCCCTACAAGGCCAGAGAAGGGCTATATATGGACTCATGTGGGACCTACTCCTGCAATCTCCATTAAAGAAACTGTAGCAAATAATTTATAATTTTTTAAGGAACACTTTGGACTAGTTATTTTGGGTGTGTCCTCCAGTTTGTAAATCCCAAACAAGAAGTTTTAAAAACCATAAAATGTTCTGATTTACTTTATGGATTATGGTATTTATTTATTTTAGATATATCAGATCTTTGAGGTGGAAGTTTTCACTCCGTTTGATGCATTATTTCAGTGCACTGTTCTTCAGACATTATTGCTCATCTTGGGACAAAACCACAAGTTTCATGTCGTCTTTGACTTCTGAAAGTTGCCTTTAATGGTCATTCTTACTTTTTAAGTTGTTTTCCAGGAGTTTAAAAGACATAATCATCCAGCATTTTATATAACTGTTTAATTTAGTTACTGGGACTGCTGTTTTTATTTCCTTGTTAAATAATTTAAGATTAGCTTCACCTAAGCACTAAAACGGTCAGTGATGCAGTTAACAGTTTTCTGTTACGTGGAGAGGAGTGATATACCTGGATTTCTCCAGACTAAAACCTCATCCACAAAGAGGGACTCTAACAGTCACCTTTTAAGGGAATTTTGTTCATCTGAATCTGTAATGTGGGCCTATGTGTGTAGCTTTCTGCTGAACTTACTTATATAAGGTCATACATTTCCTTGAAAATTGGATGCAAATTAAAAAATTAATGTTACTTTCCATCCTGGCATCCTCATGGCGGAAATGCAACTGTATTTCCTGAGCAAGCCAACACTGACATATGGTTTGAGTTTGTTAATATTTGTTTGCCTGTTAGCTTGTTCTCTTAAAATTGATTTTAAATTGTTTTTTCAATCTTTGCAATTAATGATGGTAAGAAAAAATGGCCAAGCAATTCAAATGAAAACAAAAATTTGGTTAGTGAAATAAAAACTAATTTTATGTATTGACAGTCTTAGCGGAACAAGGGAAATGTTTAAATAGCAGAATGGGAGAAATGCCACATACTGAAATACCAATGAAGTTTTCTGCCCTAAACTTTTTACAAGCCTCTCAGCTCCAAACAGTACTTGATGTGCTTGTACGGGCTGAATTCCAAGGGCTTAGTGATCCCTGCTACCTGTGAAGGATAAGAACTGTAAGTGGCCTTAAATTTAAGTACACTGATCTTTTCGGGGTTTTTTTGCTTTGTATGAACATATGTGACCATAGCACCCAGAAGACCCAAATCACCTTTAAGATACTGTATGAAAGCATAAAAATGTTACACTAGGCTTATGTTCTAACTTTATGAAAGGCTTTAAGATGTAACATATTTGAAAGTCTCAGGTACTGACAACTTTTCATACAGTGGGACCTGTAAGGGCAGGAACCAGCTAAGATTTGTTTTGGCCTGCAGCCTCTGTTCTGCTCTCTGCAAATAAAAGGAAGAACAATCAGCCTTAAGGGAGCACATGCTAAAGTTAAGGGATACTGTCAATAATTCAAAACGCTCAGAAATTAGCAGTAGATTGCTAATACAGAGTTAAATCTTAATCCTCAACTGTTTACAAAGATGAGATGTGTGCCTGTGTTCGGTGTGTTGCAGTGATTAATCCCAAGGTGACCTCACTTGTCTCCATTCTCTCAGTTTCTCTGGATTTTTTTTTTATTTCTTTATTAACAATTACAAGAAAATAAAAATAACAAGTCATATTTACAGTAACCAGAGTGACTCCCTTGACTCAGATGTTTTCCTTCCTTTCTCTGCAGTCCACAAGGTTTTCAGTTGGGATCACTGTGAAGTCCCTGTGCTGCCTCAGCATAATCCATGGACCTGTCCTTTTCTGGGGCTGTCTTACCTTATCTGAATTATCAGGGCTGGAAAAGACCTTCATGGTCATTGAGTCCAGTGAAGCTTAGCTGCTTTCCTTGTCAAATTCTCATAGGAATAAGGAGGAAAACAATGCTTACATTGTCTTGCTTTTTTGGGTTCCTACAAGTTACACCAAATGAAAAGTACTTGCTTGCCATTTGCCTTATTTGTCAATAAATTTTCATATTAAAGGGACAATTAATTTTTCATCAGAATACACCTTTCTAAAATTTAGTGCTGCTGGTGATTCAAGTATTATACTTCCAACTATAGTGTAAACAGACAAAAAATACCTTTTTTTCTGAGAGCTATGGGACAACTTTCTTTAGCAAACACTTAAGTATTTTTGTTTTAGTTTTTGTTACACTGGGTAGTGTTAAAAATAATTCAGATGAACAAGAATTCTGGTCGTAAGGTCTCAAAAGAGAGTGGATCTGCAGGCAATGACTGTTGCTGAAGTGTTGTAACTTCATTTATAGGTATTTGAATGGTTGCACTGTCCTGTTTTTCTTGTGTTCATCACCCAGTAACAGGGAAAATGACTGACTCTCCAGACAACAACTTGTGGATGGACATAGCTGAAGAATGGGACCTCAGAGAGCAATGTCTCTGAAAATTCCTCATCTCTCATATTAGGGAGATGAAGGACAAAAAGAAGATCTGCAAAATGGACTCAACAGCAGAAGGGAGATCAGAGGATCCCATGGGGACAGGCTTTGATGCCCTGCAGCTGAGGGAGCTGAGCTCACCCATTTCTGTCTTCTAGCTTGGTAATCCCCCATGCCAAAATGTAGGTAGGTTTCATACTTGCATCACTGGACTGTGGGTGGATACACTGCTACTGAATTTATGGCCTTGTGTTGAGCTCCAGAGCTTTGTGACCAGCCAACAGTCATTTTCATTAAGGCATTTTACTTCTAAAGATGGAACTTGTAGCCAAAAGCTAAAAGCCACAGAGCACATATAATGAACTGAGTACCACATAGACATGTGGCCTGTGCCCTGAGGCACACATTGCAGGAAATTGGTGGGAGGAGTAGCCCATAATTTTCACCTGACCTTTACCAAAACAATATGTACTGAAGAAGGGTTTACATTTGGGCAATGGCTCTGCTGGGAACAGAATACTTTCTGGGAAAACGTGATGCAAACACAATGGATAAGTGTGTGGCTCCTTGGGCTCCTAAAATGAGGCAGGGGTTCCTTTCTTGCTGCTGTGCTGTGCTACATGACAATCATCTCAGTAATTCTGGCAGAGGCTGGATTAGGCCCCTACAGCTTGGTATCCGAGCCAGTCCAGTATCTTCGCTTTCATGTGTTCCAGTTTAGAGGTTTGGGGAATTGAAACCAGGCAGAAACACCAATTTTGTAGTGGTTTTAATTCGCATATTTGAGTTTTTTGGCTAAACGTCAGCACACTTATTAAAATTACTTGAATTTTGTTGTGAGATAAGAATTAATGGTAGGCAAAGCAGGTTTATATTTTAAGGAATATAAAAAGAATTTATTAACAGACTTAAAACAGGACTAACAATAAGCAGGAATGAGAACAAAACCTTTAGAACACTCTTTTCCCCCCCCCACATCTTCATTTCTTTCTCACTGACCATACAAAAGGCAACACTTTGACTTGTAGTTAAAAATACCACCTCCAGAACAGCTTTTGTCTCAGTTCATTTAGGGAGAGAAGCTTTCTTTTGCTTTATCATGTTGATTCTCCATAGGAAATACAGTTCCTATGGTTTGTTAGCTTCGGTACAAACAATTGCCCGGAGGAAAAGATTTGTTTGTCCTAGAACTCTTCCCACTTCAGTAGCTGTCCCAAGGCTACCATAAATGGACATATGATGGTCGCTGAGGTACTTTTTTAAGGATGAACATTTCTATTACAGTGACAACGCAATCCCCATTCTTCGTTATTGGGAATACAAATTTTCTTCTATTATTCCCAGGGCAAGGAATCTTAATACAAGAGTCTTAGTCCACTGCTTATACCTAGAACATTACATCCCCCCTTTTCTCCCTTTAGAGCATTTGTTCATATATTACAGGGTATATTATAGCCAAGTTTATCAACATGTCTTTACAAGAGAATTTTCAGCCTCAAGGCACTCCTCATCTCTTCCTTTTCTGAATATAGGCTTGGCTGAGCTGTGCCGCGGAGCCAACCAGGGAGGGCTGTGTCCGAGCTCCACGGGGCCGGCCCCAAGCCGTCTCTCCACCGCGCCGCGGGGAAACCGGCCCGGCCTGGGCCAGGCAGGGCAGAGTCAGCAAGGCTCTCTGGCTGGGGCAGCCGAATGAAGCCTCTCTCAGTTCAGAGCAGANGGAAGAAAACAAGTTCCTCTCAGTCTGCCCAAAGTCGACAAGAGAACTTCTCCAGGTGTTCTGGTTTTTATGAGTTTTTGGAGGTGGAAACTGTAATATCTCCTTTTGGACACCTCATTTCCAGCTCCACCTCCTTTTTTTCTGTGCTGGGAGTGTTTGACTAAAGCTACCCCATGACATCATGTCAGGCAGCCTTCAACTTTAAAAATATTATGCAAGAAGCAAAGAGTACATTTATTGTGGTTGGTGGTATATTGTATATTATGGTTAATAAATGGTCTTACAGAACTGAGAACAAAAATGTTAATAGGTGTAGTATTGAAGTTTCATCTGCTCTTTACTGAATTAGAAAGACAAATTATAATTTTATTCTATTTTCACACAGATAGAATTGGTACATTCCTTCCAAAATTGATGAAAATGAGTATTATGTCCCAAGCAGAAATACTTTTACAATAGTTAATAGTAGTTAATAGTTCTTGTTGTGTGCTCCTCACTACAGAATCTTGAGATTGTTGACAAGACAATTTTGTATTTGGCAATTGTTTCTCTTTCACCCACACAGTCACGCTTACCTTCAGGAAGATTGCATTATTTTTTTTTCTCAGCTCTTCTAATTGGTGATTTGTTATTCTTTAATTTGGCCTACAGCTTCAGTGAGGTTTTTTTTCTTTTCTATTTTGGTAGCTTCAATCACAAGAACAACTTCATGGATGACATCTCTGTGTGGATCATGCATCTTTATGAAATGCTTAAGTGCTTCAATGTCTGTTCAATGAAACAGAAATATTACTGGGATCTAGTTTTGATAGAAAGGTTGTCTTAACCTGAAAATACCAAGATTATCCTGGGCAGGGCCTTTAGACTCAGAACAGTAAAAACCCAGGCATCTGCTTACATATGGCAATCTGGAGTCCTGCAAAATCTTCTGAACTCCTTCCTTTAGGGAGAACAGAGCAGGAGCGTTCCTCTTTTCTCATGAAGCAGTCTAGGGGCAAAGTTGCTTTCAGGAATTCCACCTGTGTTCCTACATTCCATCTGTGTCCGTGGTCTTTGTGTCCACTTCCTTGCTGAAGGCCATCACACCTTTCTGCCTTCATCAGTGTAAAGTACCCTGTTTTAAACTGGCCTTGTCAACTGATCCAGCAAAATTTGATATCACCTGATTCAGTACTTTCAGCATTCTGATTAAAATATACAGTCCATAATACATTGCAATGTGCACAACTGTAGTACAAGCTTTGAAGGCTTTAAACATGAGGAGTTGCCATATTACTTCATGCTTGGGGTAAACTTGAAATTAAATAACCATGTTTTGTTTCCACATTTTTAATGTTTTAAAAACCTCACCCACTGCAAATTCTCACCCCACCCAAGATTCCCACAAATGACATTATTTGCAAAGACAACTCCCAAGAACTCCAGGAAATAGAAATTCACTGATAAGGAGCTCCTGATACTTACTTTCTCTAGCATGTGAAATATCTTTGAGTGTTAATGGGTACTGTGAGCAAGACCTTCTCAAGCAGGGAACTGTCAGTGTGTTGTTTTTGTTTCTGGCCACAGGAAGAAAATACCTGAAAAAATATGACATTAAAAAAAGATGCCATCACAAACAGCTGTTCCACAGCACTACTTGCACAAGAACATATTTAGAGTATGTGACCTCTGATGTATCCTGAGCAGAAAATGGGGACTGAGGCATTATTTATTTTTCACAGAATCAGCTGCTGTGGGACGGCAGTTTCTCAATTGCTTTTCTAGCCTAGTTCCTCCAGCTATTCATATTACATGTACCCAAAGAACCAGTCTAAAATATTATTAATGAAAACCTTTTCAGCTCTAGAAAGCTGAAAAACACATGGAGATCTCTAAAGAGTTAATGTGGACTGTGATCCATCCTGACAGCAACAGGGACAGCAGGGATTCAAGCTGCCTCTCTCTGCTAGGATCAAATGGGAAGTCTGAAGGCTCAGGCTCCCACAGTCTGACATAGGCACAGACAGTGTCTAAATACAGGCACCACACTGATCAAGCAATTAGATAATTAGGACAACTTCAATATAGCTAAGAAAAAAATGTTATGCACACATTTGTGTGTATCAAAAATTCCCACGTTTTTATTTGTCATCTTGAAACTGAGCTTTATAAGTGACCTTCCTTGTAACAATATGCTCTACCTGTTGTTAAACCTTGTTTCCTATCTTGAAAGAGGACACAAGAAGTCTATTTCACTTTATGTTTTGAAACATCACTACCATCCATCATCACCACACCTTTGGTAAATGTTTTACTATTTTCCCTGTGCTGCCACTATTGGGTCTTTCACAGACATCTGTGAGCACATTTATAATTTTTCATTAAGTGCACAAATCATGAATATCAAGATAATAAAATCAGGAAACATTTTCACCTGAAATACTAGCAAGCACAATTTTGTGGACATTCACAAAATCAAACATTTCCACAAGGAAGAAAAGCAGTTTAAAGTACAGAGAAGAATGTGGAAAAAAATTGGATGTCCTTGGTTATGCAGTCTCGATCAGAATAGAATCACTGATCATGCTAAAAGTGTTTTGAACAGATGAAGTTTCCTAAACTCTGGAAAAATTACATTTCGAATTTCTTTGTTTGTTGACATTTTCTTCTTAGCTGTAACTAAGAACCTTCTACTAAATCACATTACATGTTTCTTTAAATAGTTGGTTGTTACAGTAGCATAATCTCTCTTCTCAGGGTCAGAACAATATCTTGTTTACAACACTTTGAATTCCATTACAATCTACAGAGAAAGAAAGTTGGTCCTGAAAAACAAGAACTGTTCTTCATAAAATACAGTCAGGGAGTTTCTCTGCATTTTGTTACAGTGCCCAAATTATAAAATCAGCTCTTGTTGCCATAGTTGGACCCACCTGGGTCACAAGACTGAAAATCTGCAGAGATGAAACTGTACAAGTGCTTCAATGCTGAGAACATATGCTGCTTACAAAATAAAAAGGAAAGCATGAAAATCTGAGATCAGTATTATTGATACCTGCTTTTTAGTTTCTGTAATCAAGCTTTTAATTTTTCATCAAATGGTAACTGAAAAGGGTGACTTTCTTCAACAGTCACCTACAAAAAAATATCAGCAAGAATAAAAAGATTGAATTTTTAAAGAGAGAACTAATGTTACACAACTTATGTGGCAGATACATCTTGCAGTGCTTGAGGGGAAACATTTGCAAACCAAATTCACTCATAGTATGACAGATTTAGAGCTGACAAATGTCGGTGCAGAACAGTGTCTGCACAGAATGAGTGCAATCCTACACATCTTATGACACCGCCCTGCTGCCACTCTGCAGGCTGAGAAAATGATGGACTGTCTCAAAAATCACTACACGGGTGCCATCTCTTCCCTTGGCCTCAGTTTGCAGTTTCAGGTTTTTTTGATGGTTCCCTGTAAATGTCTGTTAATGTATGTGAATGGCTCAAGCTCCATCTCACAGAAGAAGGGCCTGTGAAGAGGCTGTATTACACCCTGTTGCCCTTTTTGGAATTCATAACACCATAGCAGGGAGCTGGAATAAGATATCCGCCTAAAATCTCTAAGAAATGAGATTAACATTTCTCATAACTACTTCTCTCTCCACCTGCCTGCCTGCCTGCTCCAGCTGTTCAGGGAAGAAGGAATATCCCGGGAAGGCTCTGCAGTGGCTCCCAACCATGGCCCTTTAGGATGGACCAGCTCTTCCTTGTGCTCCATGGTCCAGGTGTCCCGCATCCCTCATGGACAGAGAGGAACAACCCTGTGTGTCTCACGCCACCCCAGCACTCTGACTGCTCCCCACTGCAAGAGCTCTGCTTTAGACCCACTGTCCTCACCAAGACATGGCTCAGTCACCAGGACCCGCCAGTGCTGGACAGCTGCTGGGGAAGGACAACGAGATCCAATCGCCTACATATGGGAAGAAGGACTGGAGTCAGTGTGGAGCCAGATGCTGATGTGAAGGAAGACAAGACCTTTTTCTCCCCAAGATCCATAGAAAAAACAAGTTTCAATATGCTGACTTCAAGTGGTTTTTTTCCTACCTCTATGTTTTAAGCCTGTCCTTAATGAAGGACATTTTGATCTTCTAAAAATAAAAAAATGTCTTTTAAACATTTAGAAAATGAGCAGGTTTTTAACTACTGGAAAAATGTCCATTAGAAAATGGGATAAGAATTAGTTCTTGGCAAACACTAAAACAGTTTACCACGAAATAGCTCCTGTTGTAGCCTTTAAGTATCTAAACAAGGTCTAGTTATAGAATAACTTAAGCAGTGCTGTGGCAATATACAAGCATTATATTAAAGTAATACATGTTATTAAGAAATAATTTTATTATTTTTTCCTGAAACTTGGCAATAATTAAGGAGGTTGAGATTAGCTCTGAATCTGTAATTTGCTAATCTGAAGGACCCAATTATCTTCCCAACAGAAAACTGACATAAAACCATGTGAATGGTTTTAATCCTCCTGGTGCTAATGCTGGAATTATATAACTTGGCATTGTTTTTGTGGGTGGTTCCAAACATTTTGGTTCTTACTCTTTGCTTTTTATTCTACAAAGCTGCTGATCTCTGGAAATAAGGGAAATTGCCCAACAGCTGCATGACCTTAATAATTTCTGATGTACCACAATCCAGTGTCAGTGTCCACACTGGGTCTCCACAAGATCTGTACTGTGCTATAGCTGTGCCTACATAGGGTACTAATCATTCCTGCAGGATCCTAAGAGCTAGTTTTGCGTAAACAATGAAGAAAGAGGTAATCATTTTGCACCTGGGAATCCCAGACTAACTTTGCCCCTGAGATATCAGTCTTCACTAAATCATTCCAACTAATTCAAGCTATTAAAGACTTTTGGAGGCTGGTGTGGGACAGCACTGTTGAGATGCAAAATCTGCCCTGGTTACCTAACAGCAGCTGACATGACTGCTGCTGTAGGACATTACAGGAAGGCCATGTACATGGAAGCCCTACAAAAGCCCTGCCTGCTGTTAGAGGATAGAAAGGATTGATTTTTCCCACTTCTTTTCTGTGAATCTGACTTACACTTGTGACCTGAACACCAGCAAATTGATTTAGCATTTCTTTACCAGCTACTGCCTGGGCATCTGAAAGTATTTAATCCTAGGCCTCTTTACTGCATCACTGCAACAGCAGGTTAAACCTTAGTCAACAATTTCTATTTCACTGTGCCTAAGACAGATTGTTATTGTTTGGGCTATTTTAGAAACAGGAAAACTCAAGCAATTGAACCTTAAAGCCAAAATATTCAAGTGGTGGCTGTAAAATTCTCAAATGATGCCTATGAGAAATATGTGAATCCTTACCTATCAACTAACTGAAAACTGTAACCCAGTCTCCCAACTTCATTCCACAGGATTAACTCTGCAAATATCTGCTCAACTCATGCAAGAAATTCTATTCCGCTTCTGGTCTCTTCCAAGTTCCTCCATGGCTTATGGGTTTACGATTATTAACTTCTTGGAAAGTAGGCTTCACTCCCACTCTACTGCATGAGCTTAGGAGCTATTAAATAATAAACAAAGAGTCAGATCCTCATGCAATGACACAGCATGCATGGATTTTACTGTTTTTACAATAACTAGGAGTTATTAAATAAATTATGCAGGAAGTCAAATAATAAACTATATTAGCAAGATTAAAAAGTCAATTATCTTTTAATAATTTTGTACATATGCACACACACACACAGTATGAGTAAAATAGTCTGTGAAAAAATCAAGTTTATACAGTGTTTTTGTTTTGAAATTGGATTTTAAAGTATTTGTTTGCTTTTAGGCTGGAGAAACTGACTATGTTTTCTTAATGACACAAGAGAGGGATGGAGAAACTCCCTGTATGACATTAAATGCAGACATTGGTCCACACAAAATTTAGACTTGTTTGGTGAACTAAAAGCCGAAGTACATTTCAAACCTAATATAAATTACTAAATTCCTGTGTTTTAACCAGGCTGTCAACTGTCACGCCTCAAATATTGTCAATCAAGCAGAGTTCTAACTGGTGATATCTTCTATGAAACTTAAGGCAGAGTAATTTGAGCCTCCACAGATGTTACCTTCTTCTATGCTTATCTTCTAAGTTAATTTCAAATGAGTTATGGAATCTTTTCCACTTTTTCTCTTTGAAAATGGAATGAAGTTTGATTCCTTAAAAAGTTAGACAATCAATCACCTTATGAAATTTTTACTATACACCAGAAATACTGTTTTCAAAAGAATAAATGTGATTTATGGTAGAATACCATTAACACTAAAAGGACTCTACATTGGATGGGATTTAATGTACCCCAATGTCCCCAGAAGCAAGTCTGTAAGATTTTCATAATTAGGAATTACCAGATTCCCTCAAAATTCAGACATTTAAGCCTCTCAGTAGAGTTAATTGCACCAATTAAACCAGGTTTTAATAGAATTTACCTGCTATCTCACTTCCCCCCCCAGAAACTCTTTCTACTCCATACTCAGTCCAGAATGGCAGATAACTTCAAAACAGGTACATTTTTCCAAAGCTTTGAAAGGTTTCCAAAGGTTTGAAAAAAATACCAGCTGACTAGCTGAAAGAAGATAGCTTCAAATATAAAATCCATTTTAAGAAAAATTATTGGATAGTAGTGGAAACCAAGTTTGAAATAATCCCTTGCACATTGGAAACAGGGTTACTGTTTACATCAATTTATGTTTAACACTTCTTTCTTCCGAAGTCCCTCAACTATGGAGAAAGACTGGTAAGCAGCTGAGGATCAAGATCAGTGACAGCTGACGAGTTGTTGGTGACAACAGAAGTGAAAGAAAAAAGCTACCCCAGGCTATCAAACCTTTATAAGGACTGTAATATACACCCAGAAAAACTGACATAATTATCCCTTAAGTGAGGCAGGAGTACTAGCAGAGAGGCAAAGGATTTGTTCATCTTTGGGTTGCTGATTCACAGAGCTTGTTTAGTTCTTGACTTGATGGAGGAGGCTAGAAAATAGGTTCAAACATGACACATATTGTCTGCCTGTGGTATCCTCATGAGCCACAGCAGTTAAATCCTCCTGCCCTACCAGCATCATCCAGGTTACGTATGCAGGGGAATGTCTGAACGAACACTGAGCTCATTCACTGATGAAATTCCTTGCATGGAGGAAGGACGAAAACCAGAGATTTGGAACCTAAGTCTCCTGGGTTTTAGGAACATTTTCCATGACAGTGTACTACATAATTTTGGTTGAGGACTGATAAGACCTTGGCATACAGCAAACCTTTCTTTTAAACTCTGCAATAGAATACCTGGCACTGAAGTACAGTATTCCAATTAAATTACTCCCAGTGTGAGGACAGTACAATAATCTATGGATTTGTCTTTTTTACCATCACGATTAGCCTGTGACTGGTACTTTCAGAGTTAAATATGAGTGCATTATGAGATTATCAGTACTAGGAAGGTTAAATAATTTCCATTTTTAATGAATTTTTTTCTGACATTATCTAGACCTAAGTTGGAGAACAGATGCTGCTGCTGATTTTGGCTAATCTGGATGCTTCTGTAATAGCTGAAAATTTCTTTACCAAGCAAAAAAGATGTAATAAACCACAATGTTCTTTAAACAATTTTGGCAAGGACAGAGCTAGAAGACCACCTTCTTATAGAGGCTCTGGGTGTAGAAAAGAACCTTTGACTGAAAAATCGTTAAGCCAGTAGGTGAAAGAGTCAGTGAAAAGCTCCTATTGGTACCTGAGAAACTGCAGGAACTAATCAATGAAATTAACTGGCCTAAAGTTTCAAATGGAAGTATTTGAACTGAAGATAATATAGTATTTCCTTGGGTTAGAGATGAAGACAAACCCTTCCCCTTTGAAGGGGATGCAAAATGTTATGAAAGGGTCAAACAGATTGTCACAGACACATGGGAAACATCTCTAGGTTTCTTTCCTGCCTCCTCCTTCCTTCCCCCTCCTTGTGTTACAACCTGGTTATCTATGTATCAGTTAAGGAACACAACACTTTAACAATCTCCATGGAAGACAATAGTTGTGAATAATTCCAGGATGCAACATTAGAAAGCTTCCAAGCATCCAAAATACTTTTAGCAGTCTCTGGGAAGAAAAGGCAGGGATAAGAAAGTGCAGTTGTGAAATGCAATTTGGTATTCTTCTGATTAACAAACAGTGGCAGAAAATAAGACACAATTAACTCGGTCTGGTTTTTCCTGCTACAGATGGAAAACTACATTCTGGAAGTATTAGTCTAGTTGCCTGCTAATATACATATGAACTACCACCCTCCTCTAAGCCATCCAAAGGCCATTAGAGAATGGCTTTATTGAATATTTAAAAACATATCCCCCATTAATATTACAGCCTATTTGAACAGATCCTATTTGTTGCGAGCGAGTAAGCACGGACAGGAAATCATTACTAGATTTTGGCAAGTAAATTGATAAAAACCAAAATTTATAAGTTTATATGATAAACAACTGGACAGAACATAACCAATGTTCTCTCAAAAAATTTAATATCAATCTAAAGAAAGACAATTTTCTTCAAAATAAAATGTGACAATTTTACAGCATGTAGGTTTAAAAGAAACTTATCTTCAATTGCTGCATTAATAAATCCATATGAATAACCTGATTTAATCACATCTGTCATTTCCAGTTACAGTTTAGCAATTACAAGCAAATAAAAGGTACTAAGCTAGCGTCATTTTCTGTCCTGGTCTGAATGTTGCGCCAATCTGTACTTTCCTCTTCTTCGGATTCTGAAAATTATCATATCTGGAAACAAAAAAAAGACATTAGGAAATTCTTATAAAATGTGTTTATTGTGTCTGCCTCTTCAGATGCATATTAATGCACCACGGAACTCCAGATGTTTAATTGTATGTTTATGGAAATGAAGAGTGCCCATCTCCTCAGACCTGGGGAGCTGGAGGAGTTACCACCCACAAACCTAACTCAGAGAGCTCTCTGCCCTGCTTCATTTTCTCCCAGCTTTTTGATCTCCAAGTCCCAGGGAGACACATTCTTCTTTTCAGTATGTTTATACTTCTACAGATTATTGCCTTTCCCAAACACAGCAGCTACAAAGACCAAAGACCAAGGTCAAACTCCAGCAATGTGAAAATACAAGGAGCTACTCCTAAGTGGAAGCAGGAAGGATCTAGCTCTAGAACTTAAAGAGCCTCTTTGTACTGGTATAGCTCTTAACATGCATTAGAAGACAATTAATCAGTAAAATAGTTTCCCTTTCCTACTATGTAACTTAGTATTTCTTAAAAAACTCCTGTCAGAAGCTATCAGCTATCTGCTGCCAGTCCCCACATTTATTTAAAACTATCATGTTCTAATGTAAGGAATGTGGTAAGACCAATTCTCCACTGAATTCAAAATTACAAAAAAAAGTACTTACAGGTCAGTAAAATGCTTCCAGTCATCCTGACTAATGGATGGTCTCATACCCTGAAGAGCAGTCATCAGATGAGACTGGGTAATAGTTAAACTGGTCTTAGGAAGCACTGACTGATTAAGTGTGCTGTCCTCCTTGAAAAGAGAGCCATGAACATAAAATGAAAAATTTCTACAGAAACACAGTGCCATCAGTATCATTAACTATGGAACCTCCTCATTACATGTGCAGACAAATGTATTAATAATTGAATCACAACTTTCCCCCCTCTGTGTTAATAAATAACAGAAATAACTGTTTAATTATATGAATTCTAACATCTGGCTTATTTTCCTTGAACTAAGGATCACTTATCTTTGCTATTTTTGCCACATAATATTAAATATTATTGCAGAAATTACTTATTGAAATACAAGAAGTGTGGGAAGACAACAAAGACATCTTAAGACTAAACAATTTAAAAAAGTGCCATACTCCATTCTTGCTTCTGTAATTGGCCTTGATAGCATTGCTTTCTGTCCTCAGGTGCTCTGCTTGCTGCTCCTGGTTCTCCAGGGAGCCTTCTTGAGAAGCTGCTCTAAGCATTGCAGGTTGTGAAGATGCAACATCTCTCTGATAGATGCTGGTTAGGTCGTAACTCATGGAGTTTGGACCAGACAAACACAAAGAGCTCTAAATTGATCACAAGAGGAAATACATTAACTCATTATGGATCCAAAGGAGCAACTCCATCATTAGGAATTAGCCTACAATTCAATACCAGCTTGCCTCCACTGGCAAAAAGAGTACTTTCTCTTTAAAACATATTACATATGTAATTTTTTGAACAGGAAGATTTAAGTTAATATGCCAAAGTGTTTGGGCAAAAGACCAAATTTGAAAATGAAGTCTTTTATGTCTGGAAAATATGTAAGTATTTTTGTAATGGCTCGTCTCAAAAAGAAGAAATGTCAGCTAAGTCCACTGCTTTAATTACTTAGGAAAATCAGTGGTTCTAAAATCTGGATGAGTTTATGTAGTTAGCTTTGGAATTTAAATATTCATCACATCCACATTCTCTGTGCACTTGAGAAGCACCTTTCAAATTCAGTAACTTTAAGACATCAAAGTCCTTGTAGAATTCTTGCTGAAGAATTTTCATAGTCAGAGGAAAAGTAAGTCTTTAAAGTTACATTTATCAAACACTATCAACCATAATGCAAGATAAAATATACCAAAGCACCTTAGCAGTCAGTAATTACTTCTCCATTGGCAGGTAAGTTATTTTTGTCTTTAAGAATCAATGCAAGACAGTTTTGAAAACAAGAGTCTAAAAACTTTGACTACTACTTGTAGTAACAGTTCTACAACAGATTGAAATTCATTTTGAAAACGGATTTCCCACAGATCACACACAAACTCTGAAATCATCTGTTCACTGTAAGGAGCTCAGAGGCAGCACACCCTGTTCTGCTGACCTGCCAGCCAAGAGAGGTGAGCTGGTCACTGTGCAGGTGCTGGGCAGCCAACCTGCACATCCCTACCTGCAAACTGGCCAAAGAACATGCTGCTTTCTGTGCAACATGATGCCACAACATCAGGAAATCTGCTTCTTAAAGACAAGGATGGAAGTTAAGTTATAGTTCTGTTCTTTTTCAGAATTACTTGTCCGATTATTCTACTAATGCACATTTTATTGGAAACTGAAAAAGGTTCATTGATTCTTAAGACTGTAACTTAATTCTTGAAAGTTGAAATGTTACTCTTTAGTAATAAAACCAAGTTGAAAACAAACAAACAAACCACCAGAAAGTCAAAAACTATTTTAGTGTTAAACTTTGGAAGGGAATAAGCCATTTGACCAGAGAGTAAAATTTAATATGAATGCAATTTGCTTAATTATAAAGTACTAAGCAGTTTCCTGGGATTTTGATTTTAGACTCCTGCAAGGTTGCAGGAAGTCCATATTGTATTTTCTCAGATCATATCCTTCTGTGCCCTTCCCACTGTGGATTACTAAGTACAATATGAAGACAGTTTGAAGGCCAAAGCAGACATAATTGTATTTATAAACTGAACCAGGCAAATGGTATGGGTTTTTTCTGCTTCTCAACTAATAACATTTAGAAAATTCAAAACATTAAGTGAATAATTTACCAGTTCTGAAGGAGTTCCATTTCCCAGCTCTGACTCATAAGAGCTTCCAAAATAAAGACGATACATGTTGGACCTTGGATCTTCAGGAAGCAAGTCAGACATGTCTAAAGAAATAAGAGATTGCTCTAGCCCTGCTTCTCCATCTATTGCTGAATCGTCTGAACCACTGCTGTGGTTTAGAAAAACCATGGAAGAGAGACTGAAGTCACTATCAGAACTAGACCCAAAATCCTGTAACAAAGAACAGAACATTACAAGAGTTAACTCATAACAATCAGAAGTACATGAAAAGATTTAACAAACAGTGCAAATGAGAATATGAATTTACATTTGACTCTAGGAGTAATCTTTCTTTCTTTCTTTAGGAGTGTATTTCCAAGGATTTTCCTAAGAAAATCCAATACCTTTAAGAAGAACTTTGTCTTCATGCTAGAAAAATAGTTCTAGGAGATAATTTTAAGGTTTTATTGTTTCCACTATCTCACCCTCTCAGTAACAGCAAGTGTTGGGAAACTTCATGTATGTTCTGTGTTGTAGAACTGTACCACTTCTGTCCCAACCTTACCCTTCAAGCAAATTAGTATCCTGTGAAAAATGTTCTAGGAGACTGAAGTGAGTCAACTTTTAGTGTCTAACTGCTGTACTCATTTTTAATCATAGCCAACACATTTTAAATGCTGTTGTGGAAATCAGAATTGTTGCTTTACAGCGGTGTCTGCAAGGCTGTTTGATTGTACACATCTATCAGTCAAAAATTTCTGAGCACACTCTACCAAGATCTTGGATATTATTTGTAAATTACGTACATGTATGACTGCAGTTCTAGTATTTTCTTCCTACACATCAATGGATTGCCTTGTGCTCTCTCTGGGGTGTGCGCACACCACCCTGGAGACCACTGCTCCATGTGAATGTGAATGTGAATGTGAAGAGGGGTGGCTGAACAGAGGCTAAAAGAGGAAGGATCTGTCAGTCACACAAGGGGTACAAACCAAGGGTGGGATCCCGTACTTTGGAAGTTCAAGTACTAGCTGGTCTCTAGAAAATGAGCCAGTGCTGGCCATTTCAGGTATTGCCATCCTCTTGCCACTTCTCTCCTGACCTCAGTCAAACCCAATCGGCTGGAACAACTCCCCAAAACCCACCAATTTCTTGTTTCTTCCATCATCCTAAATGTGCCATCTTAAAACTGAATTTGCTATCTGTTCCTAAGAAACTCTGTGTGGGATCCCTCCTATCAATCTGTTAGTCGCTCCTCACAACTGTGATAAACACATTTGAGCTTATATATATCTATTTAACAAAAACCACCTATCATTAAATGAGAAAAACCTTGTGTTTAAGAAGTATTTAAACCAAATCATTACGTTATTCTTGTCCTTTTCTGCAAACATTTTAAAATGTTAATATTCTGTATAAAAATATAAGAAAACACAATTTTGCTAAAAAGCCCATTGGATACAATTAACTCTTTCAAACATTTCAATATAAAAAAAAAAGAGGAGAGACTTCTTTTATATCAGTTTTATTTACCTGTGCTAAACCTAAATTCAAATTCGTATGGATTGCCTCTAATTGGGCGTTGTATAATAAAGCTTTTAGGTCAGCCCCTGTGAAGTGTCCTGTTTTTGCTGCCAAATCCTGAAAGTCCACATCACTTGCCAAGGACAGGGAATGACTGAGAGCTTTTAAGATTTCATAGCGTGAATTCTGGAAAAAAGGGAAAAAAAATGTCAGTAAGGCAACCTGTTATTTTCCTTGTCTTGAGTGCTAGATGGTGCTTTGGCCCTGTCACTAGCCACTTCCTCTCTGAGGGAGGAAGGTTATTTCTTCAAGAAGATACTGCCCCCTAATACTAGAAAAACACTACCATAACCAAATGCAGTATACAGAAAACATATTTCTGTAATATATCCAGTCAATATCTGGGATTTTTATATATGAAATACATAAAAATATGAAGGTGAGCTCTGGTCCTCATATGTCCCTTTGTAAAAAAAAAGTATGATTAAAGTGCAAAACTTCTGTTTACCTGAATGATCTTACTCTAAACCAGAAGTTTAAAATAGAAAAAAAAAAAAAAAAAAAGAGAGTATATCTATGCTTTTAAGGCACAGGATAATCACAGGTCTTTCAGAATAAAATGGTGTAGTATTTGTTAAATGTGTGAACTAATCTGAAAATGAGCAGCATCAATTTATTGTCATAAAATGGGGAATCAGGGATACATATTGTACAGCCTCAAGGGACTGGCTATGGTTTAAGGAAATGGCACTGGACTCACAGTTCGAAGAAAGATGGAGAACATTATACACACTACACTGCATCCAATTTCTTTCTGCAGATTAGTTTCCTGTTTTTAATTTTTTTTAAAATCAGCTAAATCCACAGGATATGACTTGATTAAGAATATTGTGGTAAACAGCCTTTTCTTTCCCCAGTTTTATGTGAACACATTGACATTAAAATCAGTGAATTTATTCTGTTGTATAATTGACGCTGGGAAATCAAGTCCACTTTTTCCAGGTTTGAAATGATACTACATATAAAGAAAAGGAGAATAAAACCCATTAGTTTGATTTTTTTTCCTTGCCTCTCATGTTTCTTTGAAATTATTTGTTTCCTCACCTGATCAGGAGGTGGACAGTACAGGCATTTATCCAGTCGACCTGGCCTTAACAAAGCAGGGTCAATCAAATCCGGGCGACTGGTAGCAGCTAGCACATAAACTCCTTAGGAAAGAGCAGAAAAATGCCATTAACATCTGCCAAACTTCTGCATAAAAAGGAGCACACAGGAGAACTGGTACCTTGCAGGCCTTCCACACCATCTAACTGAGTCAACAGCTGGTTAACCACTCGGTCAGTGACTCCCGTGTTGTCGTGACCTCGGCGAGGAGCAATAGAATCAAACTCATCGAAGAAAACAATACAAGGCTTAGCTGCCTGAGCTCTAGAAGGGGAAAAAAAAAAGCAATACTTATTTTTCTGTTTAAGTTTCATTCACAGGTAGAATGGCTTAGAAATATTAAAGGTAATTGCATTTTGCTTCAGGGAACATTTGTATTTAATGACAGAATAGAAAATCTGCTTTCTGTAGATTTTAAGAGATTCTGAAGAACTGGATTGCAATAGAATCACTGCTCAATTTTATGACATACTTTGCACTCACTTTATCATTTCTAAATGTTCAACTGCCATATTAATACACATGAAAGCTCTAAAATCCAGTCACTGCAGGTGAGTTCTTGGCTTACAGACAGTTAACAAAAAGACTGCCTGCATGATAAGATGAGAAGCAAAGGCTATGTAGGATATGTTGGCATTAGTGAGCACTGAGGGCCAGTAAGAGCAGATTTGTAAAAAAGATCTACCAGCACTGAGGACCTCAATACTAAGTTTAATATGACCCTATGTATTGAGTGTGCATTACTACTTGGATTACAGTCAACTGTCTTCTAGAATCATCTGACAGGAACTCAGGATGTGTTTTCCAAGATAGTTCTGTGATGTGAACCAATGCATTGCAGCTGGAGAGAACTGGGAGTACAGTTTCAAAAGCGTATCTCTGGTTGGAGCCAAAAAGTGCAGTTCTTAAACAGTGATGGCCAGGTTGAACCTGCCAAGACACACCCATCTGGTTCAGCACAACTGATTATTTCAGATGCTTTTATGATCTGATACCACATCTCTCCTCAGACAACAAAATTATTTCTTTGTGCTTCAACCAATGAAATTTATTGATAACATCACAAATCTTTACAGAACAAACCTGTTAAAGGTATCTCGAACTGCTTGTTCACTTGCTCCAATGTATTTGCTGAGCAGCTCTGGTCCCTAAAAAAATATAATTAGAAAAGAACACTCATTACATGTTTCTTAATTTTGATGTGCAACTCAACATCAGCATATATTTTGTGTACTAGACTGAATTTTCTTGCAACCAAGACAGTGTCATCGCTGAACAGAAGAGCCAAGCAATCTAGATAAGCCAGAAGAATTTTTCAAGCATTCCAACTTGTTCAAAAGTAGTAATTTCCATTTTTGTACTGTAACAGGTGTTACAGTATCACAAGGCAAAGGTTTTGCACTGTATTTTAAAATGTTTAAAATATATTGCTCAGTTTTATTGTCCAGTGGAATAAAAATCTGGAAAATGAGAAACTAAGAACACCTAATTAAATTTTATAATTCTGCCTAATGAATAAGTATACCAAAAAAAACCCCTCAGTAATAGAACTGTGAAGTTCCAGAAATCAGATATCGAGAGGGATATCCAGAGACAAGCAAAATTTTAGACGTGGGTTTCTTACTTTAGTATTTTGCCCTCACAAGCACATAGTTTCAGGTATTATGTAAAGTTCTTTCATTCAGTTAATAATAAACTCTTGCTACCTTGATGCTGATGAAATTCATTCCACTCTCTCTTGCAATCACTCCTGCCAACAGTGTTTTTCCCGTTCCAGGCGCTCCATACAGCAAAACTCCTGATCTCTGTCGTATGGGCAGGTTTGCAAATAATTCTGGATACTGGAAAAAGAGTTTCAATGTGATATATTCTAAAATAAGTAAGTATTCTGTAATGTACTGTAACATCACTGACTAGGGATGATTTTTGTCTAAAGAGAATGCATCTAATTTATTATATCCCAAATATTATTCCAAGAGCTCGTCTGGATTGTATTTAGTTTAGCTGGAGCTGAACTAGGTTCCTAGGTTTAATAGGTACCTGAAATACAAACAATATACCAAGAGGAAATAGGACAGAATAGGGATGGACTAGAGCTTTATACTGCCCATACTGGTAGTTCTAAATTCCTATTTTAATCACTGAATTATATGATCAAATATACCATTCAGTCATTTCTCTGAAAAGTCGATGCTCAGTGGCTCATCTCAACATTCAAATTTTAAGCAAGGTAGAAAGGACAAAGTAAAATAAAGAGAGATTGATGGATGGATTGGCATTCATCCAAAAGAAAAGACTCCTCAAGCAAAAGCACTGCAGAAAATAGCTGGAAATGTTCTCTTTACAGAGCCTAATCACAAGCCCTGCAAACAAGTGTGGCAATACTCTGCACTATTTGCTATGTAGTAAAGCTCAGGCACTGTGCCTTTTGTATTTGGAAGAGAGAAGGGGAAGGAGAAAGTGTTTTCCAGTAGCTGAAGATTGGAAAGTCACAAAATCATGTCTCTCATCTTTCTATCCAACACTGTGCCATATGTTAAAAAATAATTCTTCCCTACTAACATTATGTACAAAATTCAAGTAACTAATGTAAAGGAACTTAGTACCTTTGCAGGTAACATGATGGTATCCCTGAGCATTTGCTTCACATCTTTTAAGCCACCAATCCTGTCCCAGCCCAGGTCTTCAGGTTTATGAAGGTTGGCATTTCTCAGAGCTAATGGAGTAAAATCTTTCAGAGATTTCTGAAAATCCACAGTTGACAGGTTCAAATCTGCTTAAAAAAAAAAAAAAGAAAAACAAATCCTGAAAAAACCCCAAACACACAGACTGCCAGCAACAATTTCCTTATGATATGTAAGAATTAAATAATTTTAAACATAAAATATAAAAACTGGGAGTTTATTTTTGTAGCATTCCACCAGTTCTGGATAACAGAAGTAAAACTATGAAATAAGAGACTCTGTTGTCAACATACCACCATTATCTGATGCATTCTGGTTGGAAGTACAGGTATGAATGGCACGATCAACCAGCATAGTAAAATCCCTAGCAACAAAACCTTCTGTTTCCTTTGCAATACACTGGAGATCAAGATCAAAGAAATCCTTTGGATCAGAATTCAGTTTCTTCTTTATGATGGAATACAGCATTTCACATCTTTGCTTCTGAAAAACAGAATTGTACAGCAAGTGTGTATTGAGTTTACTATTTATATGGAGTTCAGGAATTCAAAGAGTAAATAGGCATGACTTACTAAAATTACCTTAAATATTTGCATAACACCAACCCTTTAAATAACAAAACCTAAGCAACATAAACAAATGCTAGTTCTTCAGGTGCACTTCAATAAATTCACCAGTTTTATAACTTAAAATATTCATGTCACCAGAGCTACTTTAAATTCAACAGTAATAATGGAATATCCCTCCCTTCCCAGATTTTACTGTTTTACACACATTTTTTCTGTTTGATAGGAAAAAGAACACATTTCATTTTGTTAGTATGAGCAGAGAATATGTTTGGGATGTAAAATAATGTGCTAGATAAAAACTCTTCAGATACTTTGGTATCTTTTGAGATCTTGACTCTTCCAGTGATGTCTCATCCTTATTTGAGTATTAGTATTAAAAACAATAAAAACAGACTTGCAGGAAGTGGGAGGAAGCTAAAACTGCATCTAACCCAGTGCATCGCCTCCTCAGTTGCTTTTAATTGCTGGCCTGTGACCAAAGACACGTAGACAGCAACAACTCATGTTAAATACAAATGAGACTTAAGGGAACAAGGGTTTCAAAGTATCTGCTTTCTCCTGCATGGAAGTTAATACTGTTCATTCTTCTCTCTATCCATTTTCTTTTCAAACTGGACTATGTTCAAAAGTAGAGGGATAGCATTATTGTGGAAACAAACCTAAAGTTGTCCCATAAAATTAACATTTAGTTTTAATAACATTTTTAAAACACACATTCTAGGAACATTCTTATTTCATGGAGTTTTGAAAAAAAAACACGTATTTAATTTAATTTCTCAAACTTGATGACTTGCATGCTTTACAAAGCTGCTCCTTTAGCATCCCCTTAGAGGGAACAAGGACACATGCATATCTCACCTGTGTTAGACAACCTGACTTGTTTTATATTGAACTAAAATGTCCTCCAAATATACCCTTCTCTTATCACTGAAGAGTGGGGCCAACTGGCAGTTTTCACCGGATTACTTTTTTTTTAACTTTATAACAACAGATATAAGTTCTGAGGTACTTAAGTATCACAAAAGAATTTCTAAGATTTCCAGATTTTTTTCTCATCTTCAGGTGTAACCTACCATTTTTGCAGCTGTTCCAGCATCATATTTGAAGATTCTGGGAAGGCAAACAACATTTTAACCATTTTTATTTCAATTTACCTGATCTGGAGATCGGATACATTTGAAGCACTGAAATACATGAGTTCCTTGTGCTGAAACCAGGGAAGGCTGAAGGGAATGTTCAGACTGACTTGTGGCAATTAATGCAATCAAACTCCCCATGGAAATAACTTCTTTCATCAGATCTTTCAATACTAAACACAGAAGATATTGCTGCATGAATTGCAAAACACCAAAAATAACCCTAACCCGGAGAGCAGCATTAGTGCACACAAAATAAAACAGCTTTGTAATATATTATTTTTATTCCCATGTTTACAGTTGTTTTTTTAAACTAGGAAAGAAAAAGGTATAGCGATTCTCTCTAGGACAGCACATTCCATTAAGAAAATGCCATCAGAAGTGCTTTTTAGAAGCTGATTTTGTAACATCACTGATGACATCTACTTTTGTGTGCTGTTACTCCCTCCATGCAAACAAAAACAGAAAAGTTGTAAGAATAAAAACAGATCTTAAGCCTAGGAAATAAACACTCTATGAAAAAAGTAATACATAAAAGTAAAGAAAGATTAAGGATGCAAGGTAGATCTTCAAGAAAAATATCTTTAAAACCTTAAAGCTGTGTTATATGCATTACACCTTTAAGTAAAAGTAATAAGAAAACTAAACAATTCTGCATGTAACTTAAGAGGACCTTTTTAAGGAAGAAATTATATTAAGATTTTCTGAACTTCAAAAGTATTTCAGTAAAAATTATTCTAACTCCCTCAAACTGAGCTAAGAAATGAAAGCATTTTTTGCTATGGCTTTATTAATCTTGATCATTTTGATTTAATTTGCAACTTAGTATTGCCTAGACTTTCAGGAATAAAAGGGAACCATATACAGGACGCCAAACTACAACTGAGCATCTTATTTTTCACGTTTGTGGATCGTTACATTGTAAAACAAACCAGAAGTTCTACAATGTATACCAAGTAGGATGATAAAGAAGTTGGTACTCATATAAAAGAAGCTGGTTCTCCACATCAGTAAGTATCAAAATGATTTATCGCAGTAATTATAAATAATGATTACGGAAAAAAACATATCAATTTATCAGTAATTATCAGTTAAAGATTCATCTGCAGTTTGTAATCAATTGCAACATATTTGAGTGTATGAACAATATAAAAAAAGAACAGAGAAGCCTCAAGCACTGGCAGTGGTACTGACAACAGGCACCAACAGCAGCAGCGGTGGTGGATGTACATTGTCAAGGACTACTCCAAGATCCAAGAGTGCATTCTTTTGATTCAGCTAGGGGTCCACAAATGCCTACATACCATAATTTGTGAGTCTCTGCCTGAATATCTCACGGTCCAGAGGCAATAATAATACAGACAGAATTGTTCAGGTAGGACAGTACAACTCAGGTGCAAGAAATTCTAGGTTGCATTATATTTCTATCCAGACAAAGGTAGCACAGTATTACCATAAGCAAGTCTATTGCTTTGAACAGTTTCAGGGCTGTTTTCATGCTCTGGTGTAGAAGGTACTCCGACAATGTGATCAAGATCATCCATCAAAAGAATGGATGGTTGTCTCCATGCTGCCTCTAAAAAAGCTTCTTCCATAATTTTCCTTATGTTTACTAATCTTTTTCCTAAAACAAAATACTATTAGAATGACACAACATATCAGGAAAAAATCAGACTGACTACATCTTGCTCACAATGTTTTATTTTGTCTATCTTGACTTTACATCTATATATCTGGATACCAAGATTAAACCAGAGTCAACAATCATTAAAGAAGTGTTCACATCTTCAATCAAAAAAGTTCCACACATTCTAAAATGAAATTATTCATCTTTCACTAACTGCTACAGAAGCCTGAAAGTCTAATTTCCAGACAGTTAAAACCAGAGAAGTACCAGCAGCACTCTTGAATAGCTACTAAAGAATCCTGCAATTGGAAGAATTTTCCAGAGCAAAGAATCTAGCTCATTATCAATCCTTCCCCTTTTCTCTGGTGAAAGGAGCTCCAGCTTAAGTAGTGAATTAAGCAAAAAGACTATAGTGAGGCAATATAGGGGCTCTGTAAGAAAACAGCTGAGTATTTTCTGCAAGACTATTTAGAAAAGCCAGTGAAATGCAAAAGCAGAAAAAAGCCTCCTCTGTGCTCTTCAGTCTTTGCACATAATTATTTTGAACTCACAAAGCCTAAGGAGTCATCTCATCATCTATGATCACGAGGGTTAGATGCCTATTGCCAAATACACTAGGTTAGTAAATATGCCACCATAAATCAGGTTTCAGTTGGTCGTTTGATCCTTCTTTGGTGTGTGTGTTATCCTTTCACTGAGTACAGGCGTCCTTTAACACTTATGGTTTGTTAGCAAAACATTTGTTTCAGTTAGCACAGCTGAAAAAGCACACCGTTCAATTTTTGCAACTTCTTCCTATTTTGTAACAATTAGAAATAAGCATGGCAAGCATGGTTTGAATTTGGTGTGGTAGGTGGGACAGAAACCGATAGATGTGTGAAATAAACTTACAGCAGCTGTATTTTCATCAGACTGTTGAAGATACTAATTGTGAGGCATCAAACATCCTTGCAAAACCAGCAAAAATACTAGAAAAACGATTCAGACCAAATATAGTAACTTCATAACAGTGCCCCTTAATTGTACAGCAAACATTCAAGATTAAAAGAAACTATTATCATACCTCTTAAAGCTTTACAATCAATTACTTCTACATGAGCATCCAGTCTAGTGAAAGCTTCTTTGCAGATGGCCTTTGCTAACGCTGACTTTCCACTTCCCTACAAAAACAAATGTGAGCTAAAGTAAATTGACAGAGCAAATTCCTTGTGTTTCTGTTTTTGTCACTGTATGCACCAGTCAACAAGCTGGGGAAGCTGTACACACATGGGGTTTATTCCTCATTAAAAGTATATACATATTCTGCCTCTGTATCACTTGGTAGGGACCTGGAGTGAAACAAAGATAAATTCGAAGTGGATACATCCAGTACAGCGTTCTGATTCCACTGAGTTCAGTGCTAAGACGTCTGCTAGGTTCAGTGACATAGGATGTTAAATGGATCACTGTAAGAGGCAATAGGAATATAACACTATCAACTCCACTGCCATTTTATGTTAGAACACAAGAGAGAATATATGCTTATTTTCATTCAAATACTTCAAAGGCAAGAGGTGCTTATCATAATATAAACACAAAGTAGATTAATCCCCTATTGAAACCGCACTGGTAGCAATCTTTAAAACATACAGATATATGTGCGTATTTGTGTGTGTGTGTGTGTGATAATGTTTTACTGAATTACCTCTGTTCAGTTAACTGCTCTTTTTCAGCTTGTTCCTTATTCTTTAATGTGCATAGTATCAAAGAAACCTAACACCAACCCTTTTGTAACTATGGAAAACAATGTGCAAGGGTTTGCAGGTGAAAGCCGAAGTGTGTACCTTTCCTCCTGTGAGAAGCACTCCTCCATTTCGCAGTCCCACAGCAACAGCAGCCAGCTTTTGAGATAAAGGACGCCCCAGAAGACTGTGGCTTATGTGTTCAAATACAGATGTTCCTAATTTGTCCACTCCTCTGTAGGAGAAAGGAAACATTAAATGGCCTAGGTAGCATCAGTGCACGCTCTGTAGGCAGTAGAAGCTTGCGCTAGGGGCAAGTTAGAATGCTGACAGACTGTATTCGCAGCTGCCCTTCCCAGCATTGACAGCACACGGTCACTACACTCCAAGCCTCTCATGTCTCCTCTGCCCCATCCCCCCTTCACGTTTACTACACAATACTACTGTTTTCCCTTGTACTAACGACCACAGCACTCTACATTTCTCTCCTCAGCTGACAATTTGGATAGAACTTTTCGGAACTACAGTTGAGATCCTTACTATTATATGTAGTACAAGAAGTGAACAGGTTGAAGTTACTGGGGGACAAGGAACAGCAGACTGCAACTTACCATAAATTTAGTTTCATTTGAACAGCTAAAACCACCCCACTGTCCATTGCTGCTATGTAGAAGTCTGTTCATACTACTTAGAACAGCAAAAACTGCTGAACTATCAGTATTTCTTCTAAAGCTCAGTTCTGGGTTTACATGCTGAGGCAGTCTCAGTTCTGAGACCTTCCATCCTACTGGCAGACATGCCGAAATTTTCAGTATATGAGCAGTTTTAGACACATGAAGTTTTCTATCCACTGCAGTAAGACCATTCAAGGACAAAATTAACCATCTGCATGAACTAGGATAAAGTCAGAACACAACACAAGCCAAAAGATGCACTGTTTTGATTAAATCTGGCATAGCTTCCAAAAAGTCTGCATTTCCACCAATGTTACTTTTTTCTGATTCTCACTCTCATTCCCTCCCATGTTTTTTTCTACGAAAATGTCTCACCCTAAATCGCTCAGTTTGTGGTATGGAAGGTTCTTGTCTCTATCAGGCATAGGTGGCTGGTTGTCATCATCAGCTTTTCTACTTGGAGGATGTAAAAGAACCTACAATAAAAGAGAGTTAAGACTTTAGATGAAATATAACTACAGAAGAAGGCTATGAAGTGACCAGCCATTTCTGGAATTCTGCAAAGACAATACTGCAAGTATGCTTTGCTGTGCTTGAAAGAAATGTGCATCAATGAAATGGAAGGGATACAACTATTTCCAAAATACAATCTAGTGTTGACAGTGACTTAATAAATGTAAGATTAGATTTTGGGCCAAGTGCTGTTTATAACAGACTGTGCACCCAACATCTCTTCCCCTATCTGCAGCTTGTTCCTTCTCATGTGTCATCCCCTGTCCTGCTGGCAGGAGATTCACAGGTAAGAACAGTCTAGTAGGAGATGCTGACACTGGTATTAAGAAATGCATTTTGTTCTTTAATCTTAGTACCATTCACTTGAACAATTTCTAGAAGCCTTCTTAATGCTTTACTACTAGTAAAAGAAAGCTCCTTTTATTTTTTTTTAACAGCAATTCTAAATTTTGCAGACAAGTTCTATTCTAAACAGCCAAAAAACACCTTTAATTCTCTACCAAAATTTCACTATATGTTTAAAAACAACAAAAAAAATATTATCCCACTCCTATAACCATAACCCTGAAGTAATGGGCAGTGGATCAACCAGAATTACTAATGAAAGCAGTAATTCTAGTATTAAATAGAAATATTTATTCTCCTGAGAAATGAAATATGGAAGAAACAGAAGGCACAGAAACTGTATCAGAGAAAAGGCAGGGTGAGCACAGCAGGTTTGAATGGGAAATATGGCTGATCTTTGCCAGAACAAGCTACTGTTCCTGCCAGCTACACAGAGAAGTGCTGGAGACACCAAGGGAAAGAACAACAAAGTGTAAGGATAGTACATATACAAGTATAAGGATGTTCAAACTTGGACACTACTGACTTTCCACTTTTCTAACAGATTTTTCTGCATGTTTGATAAGCAAACTCTATGAAACTCAGGGACAAGCATGGCTTGCCTGGAATCTCAGCAGGGTCTCAAGCTACAAAATAACATAAAGGATGCAGATATAATTTAATAAATAGACATTATTTACTTTAAAAGGGAAACTGAAATATAAAAAATGCAATCTATTTTAAACAAGTATAACGATTTAAATTACTTGATACCTGATACTATGTGATATTTACTTGTATTTTTGTCTTTTGCAGCAAACTGGGACTCAGTATGAAAATATTCTCAGACTTATTTTCTTCAGTGTGCACAGGATGTGCTGCACTAAGGACAAACTCCTCCATTCCTGTAAAAACACAATGAACAACTATTAAAACTCCAAATAAATTCAGTTTTCATTCCTCACATGGTAAGACAGGTTAGAATATTACTACAATATTATCCAAAATGAAAGAATAAAAAAGGTTAATCATTATTAAAGGGTAACTCAAGCTTACACTTTCAGTGTGAAGAGGTATCAGTTATGTTAAAAGGTGTATACAGAAATTAAATGGCATACTGGCTAAGTAAATTCCATAGTAGACAGGACAGTAATATCCTTGCCTTCTTTAACAGACAGATGTATACAGTCTGTGCTTGTCATTATCCATGGGTGAACATCAGTAGTGGAATCCTGCAGCCAAGAACTGAATGCACATTTAACATCATCTTCATGTATATCTTTATGCTAAATAGGAAAAAGGTAAATAAAACCAGGTGTTAATAAATAAAAATGTTTTCTTCCTATGCATGAGGCATTTGTTTCTCTTATGGCAGCAGAGAGATGGAAGAAGATGTAAGAGTTTTACTCATTTAGAAAACACCACTTTCCCAAGAAACACCATTTCTATCAACCGCCCTGGGGAAAGCATCTTTGTAGCCGCTGCTATGGCCACAGCTGAGTATCAGACCACCTCTAAAGAATTTTTCCTTGGAACACTGACATGAGGACAAGGAAAAGCTATTTTTGTTTTACTTATCTGCCTTGCCAGATTGAAGGGCACTGCTCAGACCCTGGGTTTGAAGATATGCATCAATACTGACCTGAGACTTATTTCAGGTGCTCACTACACCCCTCTCTCCCCTGTATACCCTTTTCCTATAAAAAGAAACTGGGCTTATCCAGTTCAAGGGCATCATCAACAAACCTCAACAGGCAGGAAGAGACCAAGCAACTTATTCCAGATCACCTAGATAAATGGAATAGGAAAAGAAATTGAGTCTGGATCCCATATCTGTTGGCTAAGTTCCTGATCACAGACGTATAATTCCCATGTAGAAAAGGGGGAATCAATCAAGATCCTGGAAGCAGTGCTCAGAACGAAAATGTAAGTTACCCATTTGTCTGGGTTTTTTCCAAGAACTAAAAAAACCTTTAACTGAATTAGAAAGGAAAAGGAGAAATCTGTATTTAAAATATACAAGAGCACACATAACTACTTTTTTTATGATTTTAGCAGATTAATGCTAGACTACTACAGAATTTCCTGAGTTGGAAGGGACATAAGGATCATAAATTCCAACTAATAATCCCTTTATCTCCAGTATTAAAAAGAAATGCAGTTCTTCTGTAGGTTAAGAAACCAAGTTAGAATACCGGCTATGAAGAACAAACCCGCCTAAGCATTGCTATGATGTCAAGTGCTGCTTTTAAAGCTTTGAGGGAGAGCTAACACGGGAAATACTCAGGCCAGTGTCACACAGTGTGAAGAAAGTGTCACACAAGTATGAAGAAATACATAATTCCAGAGATACATCTGATGGATGTGAGAACTGGTACTAATTATGTTCCCACTGTCATGGATGCTCAATCAGAATATGTTCCACTCATAGGAAAACCGAGGAATTCAGTGATATACCTTAGAAAATTAAATATTTACCATGAGGAAAAGAAAAAAGAAAGTAAAAAACTAAACAGCACATACAGATTATGGTCATTGCACTACAAGTGTCTGGCATTGCAGTGTTGAAAAAATTTAAGCATGTCCACTCCCAGAAGAATTAAACTGGATATTTACTCCTTAACTCTATGACTATTTTTCTGTTTTGTTTGTTTTTATAGGCTTAAAGGCATACACTTAATATCTGCTAGCTTTGAACCCATAATAATGTACTTCAAATGAAGGTCTGATGCAAAATTACTATTGATTATTTTTGCTATTTTGCCAGTGATACTTTATACTTGACACCTAATTTAACAAAAAATGCCATGTCTCCTTCAATGCCTACCAATGCCATGTCTCCTTCATGTCAACATCATTTTTAATGAGAAAGTCACCAGAAATTCTCAAAATTTGAGAATAATGGAAAACCCTACGATTTTAAATGTGCTATGATTTAAAAGTGCTATATCCTTTAATAGTTTCAGGAAAACAACAAGTCAAAATTCAGAAGTTCAATCTTCTCCATGCTCTGTGATATCTACCAGTTTCTTAACAATTAGCACTATAACTATCTGGAGTTATCTACCAAGAGCAACCCAAAATTTAACGGTTTGATGTTTACAGTACATTGATCAAAATACAAATACTAGATAAGCTCTGTTTAAGTAGACCAGAGCAACCTATTAACTTAAATTTACATAGCCAAAAGAAAAAAAAAGAAATTATATTAAAAAAAATCCTTTGGAATTATTTCTATAGTCAACAATAGGCAACTTCCATATCATCATCTAACAAATTAAAACCAATAAACATAACGCCCTTCCCCCCCCACCCCCCAAATTTGACCACAGCAACATTATCAGTTTCCCAATATATGAACAAGTACGTGACTGATAATATCAACTCACTAAGTTCTGTTTGGGTTGCACTGTAAGAGATACAGGAATTTTAGGCATAGATTCAACAGACTTAATCCGGACTGTAGAATGTATTTCAATATGTAGTTTTTTTCTCAGACCATCTGGAATCTGAAATATTTGAAATAAATGCAAAAAAAAAGAAGTATCAGAAAGTGAACTAGTTATAACATTGCATATATAATATGACATCAATTTCTCCATTACTAAGGGAACCTCAAGAGAATTAAGAAGGAATTTATAACATTAACAGTGACATTCAAATCTTACTCTTACATGCACACTTCCAGTTACCTTTTATCCTATTTGTGAAAGTGCTCACTACAGCTGACCTTCTACTATCTTTTCTAATAAACCCAAAAGCTCAAAAAAGAAGTAGAACAAATTCTTAGAACATTGCAAGAATGCTCTTAGAATAAGATAAAAACAATAATTTAATTTCATTTGCTTATTAAAATTACTTTTATATGGACAGTTAAATACACATAGACCATTACACAGACCAGAACTAAGCACACCCGCAGCAGAGAGAAAGAAAATCCAGTCTCCCTAAACCATACTAGTCAGTTTGTCCCTTTAAAGAAACTCCTTTTAAATCTGTGTTATTGTAAAACTTACACCAATTTGAAAACACCTCATAAATACGTATTAACTGTGAGAGACTTTATGACTGCTGGCATTCAGAAAATCATTACAGCTGTCAAAATATTCCATGGCAAAGACCTCTGCAGGCTCTTACTCTCATTCTTAACACAGCAATGGTGAGAAATGTATTATGTCAAAATTGCCAAATGGTTATTTGTAGCACATTGTTTTTGTTGATCCCACACATGCTTCCAGGAAAGAAAGAACTTAGTCAGGCAGTAGTTCTATCAGAACAAGCTCAAATGTCAGTATCTCCATACCAGGACTTGTGCCACCTTGCAAAATGGCATATAAAAACTAAAACAGTTTAAATTATACAAGCTGGTTATCTTTAAGATGTATTTTAAAGAGCATAGGAAAGGACTCACAAACATCATGCAGCACTAGGATATGTGATCCCATTACTTTACAGTTTGATGACCCCTAGGGTGCAAGGCACATTTCAAAGAGTTAACTGATGAAGAGCCTTATTATGCAGTACTGAATGTATGTAAATAGATAATTTCACTTTCTCATTAATACAATGGCTACCCACAGGTTGTGAAGAAAGCATATAATCCCTTCAGAATGCTGAAGCATTTTCCTCATTTGGACTAAAAATGCTAAGTGTGAAGAAACCCAGAGTACACTGTACCTCTTGGAGGACGATGGCAAGTAATGCAGCCCACAATGAGTACAAAGCACAGCTCTAGCAAAGAGTATTTGGTTCTAGCAAACTCAAGAGACTAACACAAAGTCTACAGCCTGAAACTGCACGTTAAGCAGCCAGTTCACAACTATCCAATAGAAAACACTATAAAATAAAAAGCCCAGAATACGGTGTGCTCAAACTGACCCAAACTCTTCCAACATGCAGGGCTTCCCCATCGTGGCCATACTCTATGACACTCTTTAGGTCTTCAAATCCATTCCAAACGATTTGAACAACAGATCCCTTACTGGATGCTTGATCACTATTAGAATTAGAAGGATTTTTGTCTTGTGTACTAGTCAAATGATTTTGCTTTTCAAGTGGTGGATTTTGTTTTGCTTCTTGATGACGCTGTCTTGGAGAAAGCAGCTCATTAATTTTCCCATAAGATACTACAGGATTTGGATCCAAATCAATATATTCTAAATACCATGGAAAAATGTGAACAGCATTGCATTTCAGAAATTCATGAGTGGTGGATACATTCTGTACGCTGGGAGGCTGGGACTGGCATACTCTAAAAATGGAATCCATGTGAATTAAGTTCAGCTTGTCTTTGAAGGTGCTCATTTCATCGTTATCACACGAAGTCTTTTGTTTCTGCTCAGATGTATTAGAGAAAACGTTCCCTATGAAACTCCATATATTTGGGAGAACATTTGAGCCAAACGTCACGTTTGCATCAGCCTTACTCTGTTCAAGGACTCCAGGCTTTAAGTAAGGTTGTTTGGCAAAAGGATCCTTTAATGTTTCTTCTAGCTCCATGCTCTTTTCCACAAAATTTTTGAGCATGTCACTTTCTGTAGCAGGTGTGCTGGTGATATTCTCCTCAGGTCCGTGTGTTTTGGGACACACCAGAAGCTCCGTATATGGCTCTAATCTCCCATATGGGGCTGCTGGCACAAGTGTACCTAAGTAGGAGCAAAAGACGCCAAATGAATGCATCCACTCCTGCAAAGCACCTTACAGTGCCCCGAGAGCCTTGAGTACTGCTTACCGATCCTGATGTAAACATGGGTGTGCTGCTCAACCCAGACAGGAAAGATGGCTCTTGGAAACACCACCCGAATCTGGTCAAGAAGATGCCTTTCAAGGGAGGAAGCGTGTAGTTCCTGGGGAAATGTGATACCATTATAAATTAAACACTGCATACATTTTTAACATTTGTTTGAAGAAAAAAACCTGTTTGTCTCTTTCTAATACACCATTTGAAATATAAAATACAACTAAATTCCACCACATTTAGTATTTTCTTAGAGCCTGAAAAGAATGGGGCATTGTGCAAAAAACTGCTCGAGTCAGAATCTCTGTCAGCTGTAAGACAAGAATATGAACAAATGAAAGAGGCTTTATTACCAGAATTTCCCAATCATCTGCTGTGAGTGGTTCCACTTCTACTTGCTGACAGGAGGACACATGGGAACAGGGTTCAAGAAATACCTGGCAAAAGTAACATCGCAATATTTAACTCCTTATTTTTAAATACGTAAAAGCTCCATCTTTATTTCAACTAGAAAATTGACATCTCCTTGATTATATGTTTTCACTGCTTGGAACACACACCATCCTAATTGACACTAGGTAATCCATAAGCAGATGAATGTTCAATGGATCGGAAATGGATCCCATTAGGCTTGGAGATGTCAATAAACAGTGAATATGAAAAGCATCAGGAGTTGTACCAGGTGAAAACAATTAATTTTTAATACACCTTGATTACATAACCATCTTTCCATTTTTTAGTCTTTATTTTTAAATCCCCAGGATTTCATAAAGTTGAAAAATTCACTGACTTGTGCAAAAATTTAGACAAGGCAAAACCAGCTGAAAAAAAAGGAAAAAAGACAGTAGAAAAGCAAGCCCAGCTCTTTAATGAATGGTTTCATAGGAAGCAGCCCGACCTCCACAGAACAGTCTTAATGTTGTGTGTATCAGGAGGAATGGTAAAAGCTGTTGTGGCTTAGGTCTTTCAGAAAACATTAAATACAGACTTCAAAAGTCAGTTTTTTTGCCAAAGATTTAATTTGACAAAAAAATAACAATTTTCAAATAACATCTTGAAATTAATTTTCAAAGATATGTCATTAATTTTTTTCCTGAGATAAAACTAGTTACCTGTCCTCTGAGAGAATTACTTTAGGTCACCTTCTACAAAAGTTACAATCAGTTTTGAATTCCTCTACGTCCTTAGTTTGAAGTAGTAATTGAGAGGAATATCTTTTCCCCAGCATAGTAAATAGAAGATCATACTGTTATGAAACACAGCAAAACATGTAATTCTTGAATCCAAAACAATGGTGAAACTACCTAATTAATCATGTATTTATTCAACTTTACAAATGATTATTCCCAGGCAACAGCTGAGTGAGGTTTTCTTAGGTTTCCTTTTGTCAACTGTTTTCCTGTTGAAGGCTATTAATTGCTAGAACTAAAAAGGGTAGATGCCTGGCTGTTCAACTAATAAATTGGAAATTCCTGCAAACAGACACATAATTTCTAGAGAAAATATGTTAAAAAACAAGGTAAGATAATACACTGCTCTGAGTCACACTCTTTGATGTCTTCTATTATGCTGAACAAAATTTTGCATACATGAGAATAGGCAAATATGAATATCCTACACAATAACACTATGTAAAGCAATACTTTTCTATTCTTTATATATTCTTTTATATTCTATTAGTAGAAAAAAAAAAACCTTAGATTTTGAGATTTTAGTAGTCCCATGTCAGAAAACTCTGTCTGCCTCTTGGGCATCTCTAACTTCTGCTCAATGAAAGAGTCATTCATGAGAAGTTTAACAGAGTGTTCAAGAGGTGAATATACAAAGAATACAAACAAATATATATATATATACATATTAATAAGAAGTGAATACAAATATTCAAAGAGAAAGGGATATATGGTGAAGAGTAGGAAAAAGGGATGAAAATTTAAACCCCAAGTAAGTTAAAGAAGAATATGCAGAAAGTCAATAGTTACTTTAAAAGAACAGGAACTCCAAGAAAAGTATTTTCATTCCCAATTTTTCAATTGCCTAAAAGCATATTTTCCTAAAATTAATGTCACTGAAGACAGTTTTTCGAGCCCTGCAAAGACCTACCCACAAGCCTATCCTAACATTGTTTAGGCAATTTTTAATGGTTTAATGAGCAAATCTTTTAATGTTTGACACATTTCCTGACAGTTAACTTTTCTCATGAGCAGATGTAAATGCAGAAACTGTCTAAATACATGAAACAAGGTCATTGCTGACTCGTAAAGTATTACCTTTTCACTTACCTTCCAAGATACTCTTTATTTAAATAGAAAACAAAGATAGCATTTCAAACCTGTTCTCCATCTGTGATGCCAAGTTTCTCTGCCAAATGTCTGTTAATCTCTGCAATGTTTTCACCCTGGTGACCTCGATGCCTGGTTTCCATCCAGCTCAAAAATACCGGCTGATGACCACAGGATACTTTCACAGCTTGGCCCTATGAGTTTCAAAGGAAGAAAGTAAATTAATATAAAACAAGCTAAATAAGATGACCATGAGACAACCTAAACCGTATTTGATTAGAGCTCAAAGGATTTAAAATATATTCTCTGGATTTTACACCATTTTGCGTAACTCTTGACGTAGAAGTGCATGTTGGTTTCAATTCTTAAACAGCTTTTTAATTTTATGGACTATTTTTAAGTAAGAAAATTAATTTTTTTTTTCTTTCTTCTGCATTATAGGGTATCAACAAATGTTTTACAGAAATGTGTAACTGCACATTTGTATCTCCCAAACAAGGAAAAGAAATAAACATATACTTTGATTTCACAAAAATTACAACATTTACACTGTCTCCAAAAGTGCTTCTGTGACATATTTAAAACAAGCCAAAAATCACATTAACTCAGACCAAAATGATTTTATCAATCTGTTTCAGAAATGCTCAGGTATTGTGATGTCAAACTGAAGAACTTATATCTTCTGCAGTTAGATTCAGCTTTTGATTCCATTTATGCCTGTTTTAACATTTTTATTCATGAGATATATTTAAGACGCTATTTCTATTAAGTTTTCAGAGATTCTATCTTTTCATTTTGCAGCTCAGGTTAAGCAAAAGCAGGACTCCACCATAACAATGTACAGAATTACACTACAAGGCTTGAACTGCACTCCTTTCTCCTCTCTCTTGCCAGCAGATCTGTAAAACACTCAGAAACTGCAGCTGAAATGAAGTTCACATTTAATACTGCATTTCTTCCAATTCCACCGACCTCCTTCTACTACCCCAAAGACGAAAGAGCAGGTTTTCACATGCCTACGTTGTTTTCCTGTTGAGAAATGTCCTTTGGCCTTGGGAAATCAGGAGGTCACCCACGCCGAGGGAGGCCTGCTCGGCCCACAGGAGCTATGCCAGGACTCCCGAGCTTTGCACGCATCTTTCTCAGCTCATTCCTGCCCCTTCCCTCCCTGTTCTTAGTTCTGTGCTCATAGCACAAGAGGCATACAGTGTCTCTCCTCCCGTTTCCACGTGCGAAATGTCATTTACAGTGTAAGGTGCACTCCGTGCAGCTGACCCCGCGTCCTCAGCATGACAAGGAGCCCCTCTCTGTAGTGACACATTTTATTTATGGACACCAAGGAGGAGAATTCTGCATGGATTGATCACCTCACCTCCTACCTGAGTTATACATTTACACATTAATCGCTTAATGCTGGCAAGCTACTGGGAAAACAGTAATAGGGAACTAGGGGGTGTTGGGAGTAGACGCAGATGCCCACAGTGCCAGACCACGTTGGGGAAGAAAAATTCCAATCT